>NIJG01000001.1:927447-940313 GCA_002201625.1 Euglossa dilemma
CCCCGCGCCCGATTCCCCGGTCGCATTAATCACGTGGAAGCCGCGGCGGGCGTAGGGGAGAAGCGAGTGCAGGGTAGGAGAAAGAAAAACAGAACCCCTTAAAATAATCTGGCCTGAAATGAAATCAGCCAAGGCAATTTCCAGCCCCTGTAGCCAACGGTGATGTTAACAGCGCCGGCGGTTTTATCCATCCACTCTGTGCCGTCCCTGATTCGAGCGCGCGGTGCAACCGACAAATGACGACGCGGCAACCCCCTCGCGGCGGCCCACGGAATTAAAGATCCCGAGATAAGGGTGTCATCCTTCGCTATGCATTATGTGTTCGGCAAAAAGCTCGCCCCCGGGCTATCCTCGCGCTGCTCTCCGTCTCCTTCTCGCCCCTCTCACCCCCCTTCCGCCGCCTCTCAATTTCCTCTCTGTCCGTCCTCTTCCTTTCTCTTACCGCCCCGTCCACCCCCGCCGAGCTCCGTCTCTTCGTTGACTCTGTTTCGCCCCGAAGAAGGTTCCAATTAATCTCCCTCGTACTTTTTCCCACCCCCTCAGCGCGCAGCACGCCGCCGCATCGCGCCGCGCGTTTCCGCCTCGTGTCGTCGGCTCGCTTTATTCCGACGCCACCGACGCGAGTCCTCGTTCGACCCGTCCAAACGGGGGGCGAGTGGGAGTAAGTGGCGATCGGGAAGAACCGATCGCGTGGTCGACCGGAAGGTTCCCGCGGGAGCGCGGGCCTCGTTCCCGGCGACGATCAAAGTGTCACGTACAGCGGCTGGGTCGTCGAGGAACGGGGCACGAGGAGGGTCTCTCCTTTTGAAACGGCGCGGCCGTGTAAAGTAACTCACGGAAGCAACGGGGTGCATGGGAGCGCGCCGCGTTATGATCCGGACATCCTTTTCGGTCCAGGCGAATAGAAGTTCGACCAGCGTACGCGCTCGTATTTCAGGTTTTATCGCTCGAAAACGTCGAGGGTGGGCCGTCGTGGTGGTCGCCGTCGTGGCCGTCGTCGTCGTGCTCGACAAACCGTGCACCGAAAAGCGAAAAGCGACGCTCGCGAGGCGAAGGAGACGGCGCCGCTCTTTCCTCGCGGATAATCCGGCCCGCGACGCCGATTACGCCTCGGATTCGATCGAGCTGCTCGCGATCGCGCGTCACGCGCGAGGATCTATTTCTTTAATCGACGCGAGGAATAAATCGGGTCGATCGGACGCGATTGCGGGAAAATGGTGGAAAAATAGGGGAAACAAAGAAGAAGATTCATCGGGAGGGTGACCGCGGTGGAATAACGAGGTAATATCGGGCTGAGAGGGGTGGGAACGGAAGGATGGCGAGCGTAACTGTCGTTGGTCGAAATCGGAGTCGCTTTATCCCGGTGTATTGTCGGCGCGCATCCTAAAGCAATCACACAGGCGACCGGCCAACCCACCATTACACGATATACTGCCTTAACTTTGGACGGAGAAGCGACGTTGGCGTCGCCCTGCGTCGCGCCGCATCGCGAACGTTACGTATAGGGTGTACCGAAGGAAATAACCGTCATCTGTATTCGCGATAACATCGTAATTGAATGCGGTTGACGGGGATTTGCTGTACGGCGAGCGACCACCAGGCCCATAACCGTTCCCTTTTACCTCGGCTACCTTCACCCTCCGTCATCCTTCTCTTTTTTCCCCCCAAGACCGTCGCGTTTCTTCCTACTCCCCCCTCACTCCCTCTCTCTGTCTTTCTCGCTTTCTTTCTGTCTTTCTTTTTCTCCTTCCTTCCTTCCCGTCCCGCCGCGGACGCTTCCAACTTCTTTCTTCGTTCCAGTTTACCTTCTACTTTCCTACCTACCCCTTCTTCCATCCTCGTTCTTTCGGCCGCGCCAGCCCACCGCCCGCGCCCTCCTATCTCGCAGGGATATTAATCATATCGAGGTGCGGAAAAATCTACTTCGCCGACGTTTCGAGCGTGTCGTGGTGGCGTCACGTATACACGACCGGCCGGCCACGTGCACGCGCGCCAGCACGCGCTAGCGAGCTTTCGGCCCGGGGACAGGGGAAGCGAATGGCGATACGAAGATAGGAAACGAAGGAAAGAAAGTTTACGAGGGGTGGTGTTTCGCGAGAAGGGATTTTCTACGTGTACGAAAGTGGACTCGAGCCGGCGCGGCGGCCCGACAAAAGAAGTCGCTGAACCCTCACCGCCGCGGCGCGTCGCGGCGCTCCTCTCACGGCCGCCGGGGTTCTCTTCCGCCTTTCTTCCCTTTCCCCGCGGAAGGAGAAAAAGCAACGCGTCGCCTGGCAAAGCGCGCGAACGGTCTCGATTTCGATCAGCGACGAGAACACTTTGGTCGCGGCGCGGTCCTCTGCCGGTATCTGCCGGCTCGAATCGCCGGCTCTCCGATGCCGGACCATTTCCATGGATACGCGACAAAACGCGCGCGTCGCATGGTTGCGGCGCACCATAAAGGAGCAACCTCGTCAGGGTGTATCGGAGTGTAAAAAATCAATTAACAGGAAATAAAAACGCACTTGGCCGAGATAGCAGGGATTGTTCGAGTGCATCGATACCCGCTATCTGGTCGGTACAGGGGGTCGCTAAACGGGCAAGAAAGAGGACGAATCGCGGCTATCGGAATAATAAACGGAAACGGTGGCTAGCTCCGCGAGAGGTCCATTCGGGACGCGCCGCGACGCGACGCTGATGGGAAATACTTGTTTCTCGCCAGTGTCGCGAAACTCGATTGCCGCGTAACCGTCGGATTTCGCGCTCTATTAATGGCACCGCGTCCATCCTTTCGCCGCTCGCCCCGTCCTCCTTTCCATTTTTTTCCCACCGTAGCCTCCGCCGTGTCCCGGTTGACCCCGAAACCGCGACCACCTGCCCAAGCGTCCACGCAGACGCGAGGAAATTATTTAGCGAGCACTCGATCGCCTCGCTCCGAATTTCTCCGCCACCCCCACGCGTCAACCCCCTCTGCTCGCTCGTTTGCGGGTCAACCGTGGCCGCGGCGTGTTCCGGAAACGCGGTTAAGACGTCCCTCTCGAGTCACGGTTCCGTTCACGGCTGCCGCCGCGGCGCCTGGCCCCCTTCTTGCGCCCGCTAAATATACGCTTATACATTATTCCCGGGTTACGACGCGGCGTCGGCAGCGGCGTCGGCGGCGGCGGCTCCGCCGGGCAAATAATTCGGCCGAGAGCTCCACGGAAGATCGATAAATCGTGTTACGTAAATAACGATCGCCCGTGGCGTCGATGTTATCCCGACGCGATACGTTACAGCGAACTATCTCGCGCGGAATCGCGGATCATATCCGTGATCTGTGGCGCCCGCCTTCGCCTGGCCAAGCCGATCGTCCTCTTTGCCAGGAATTACGGAGAGGTTCGTCTCGTCGTCGCGCCTTTACGATCCCGATGGTAACCCGCGTTTCTTCCTCCCGGTGGTTTTATCGCCAGCGTTCCACCTCCAAGGATCTCGGTAGATGGCGCGAGTCTAGGACACAGGACTGCTCGGACAGCGCGGAGGCGGGAGAGACGCGGAGCGGAAGACGTTGGCTCTTTCGCGACCGGAGAAAGACGATAATCGCGCGTGAGCGGGCCGTTAGGGGCGAGTTAGTCGGCCGTAAGCCCCAAAGTACGAATTAGCGCGAGTTTCGGCAGCTCCCGCTTCCGGCGTAGTCCTTGACCGCGAGGATACGAGCTTCGAGGAGGGAAAACGGGCCAGGGATCGAACCGGCACGCTAACGGCGCGTGCTAATTGCGACACTAGCGGTCGCGATATTTCAATTTCAGCCGGCAGCGGTCGAGTCCTCGACGATAAAGGGTCACGAGTTTGCAAGCAGAGGCGGAGAGGTTCGAGAATGTCTCAGGCGGTTGAATCGCGGATCCATAACGACGGGAGATTTAATTTTCGTAGAAAGGAGAGGAAAGCGCGAGAGGGGAATTGACCGTTGGCTGATCGACGCGGAAAGATCCTCGGGCAGATGCCGAGCCGCGTGGATATTTCAATTTTAATAGCGGTCACGTTTGCGCAAGTAATGGAAGAGCGCGAAGTGTACACACCGATTAAAGTATGTTCCAGGGAAAAGTGGTACATGCTAATTAGCCGAGGACGATAGGTGGCGGGCGCGCGATCGATGCTAACTACCTCGATATTCCAAATTTAGGGGACAGGAGTTTCGTTTGCGCAATCAATAGAGCGGCGCAAAACGGTTCGGCGCGATTGAAGAGTGTGCCGGGGAAAATTGGATATAATCAAGGGGAAAAGTGGCGACAATATTTCCATTATCGTTCGTTCGTGACACTTTAACGCTCCGGCCTGTTGTCATTTTCCCCGAGACCGTTGAAAATATCCCGGGAAAATGAGTCTATTAAACAGGCTGGCCGATGAAAACGAAGGAATTAACCATTCTCGCATCCGGCGTTTTCTACCGTGGCTCGGATAAAGCTCCGTTGACCCGTCGCCGTTATTCGCTAACAAACCCTGTCCTCGGGGCACGATTTACGCGTGTGTCATCCCTCGCCGCGGCGGTTCGAACTGAAAAGATTTCCGCGGATGGAACCGCTCGCGCCTGTCTTATTGCCTCGTACGCGAAAAAGGAATACGTTGATGCGTCTCGTTTAAGCGAAGCTATTTAACGGGTTCTGACGCTGAAACGAGTTGTCGGGAATAGAAAATCTGTAATTACCGCATCCTCGTGCGGATGTAATTTACGCTAATTAACTTGAAAGCATTTTTTCCACTCGTCGCTGTGCCAGCTCTCGCTGTTGCTCGCGGCCGCGCGCGCACCGCTCGCTTCGCGCCGCGTTCGCTTTTCTTTTCCTCGCCACTCGCCTCCGCGCCACCGCGCACGCTCGCTCCGGTAATCCAGAGAGAGAGAGAGAGAGAGAGAGAGAGAGAGAAAGAGAGACGGAGAGAAAGAGAGAGAGTTAATCGAACGACGCGATAACCGGTCGTTCCACGTACCTAACAGCGAGCGGATCGCTCGGTAATAAGACGATTCTCTCTCTCTCTCTCTCTCTCTCTCTCTCTCTCTCTCACCGAAAACGCTCCCCGTCGTCCCAAAAGAACGCAACCTTTTCCCTCCCTTGCCCCCGGCCCGCCGATCCCTCGTCTCTCCCAACGACGCGCGTTTCCTTCGCGTCTCCGCCCTGAGCTCGCACGGTTTTCTCTCTCTCCCCCCTCTTTCTCTCTCTCACTCTCTCTCTGTCCGTGGCCGTAAGCCCGACGGGGATCGTTCACGATTTTACGAGGGACTAGAGTCGAGTATCGGTGGGCAATTATCCGCGAAACAAACAGGTCCGCGAGGGAAAGTCTAACGACTGCCGGGGTCTTCCCAGCGATTACCTCAAAGCAAACCGCCTAACAAGACATTGTTCCGAATAGCTTAGCCATTCTCCCCCGGCGTGGCCCTTTTCCACCCTCACACCCACTCCAGCGGAACCTCTTCCCACATAGAAGAACCACCACATCCAGCGGGACGACCGAACCCGGCAGCAGTTAACAACCCTGGTCTGGCGACGGTCGTTAGCAACCAACCTCGTGCGCCACCCCTTCCCCACCCTCACCTTCCACTTTCTCGCTCCTCTCCTCTCCTCTCCTCTCCTCTCCGCCGCGTTGCACCGTCTCCTAATTCAAATCCGTGCTCCGTTACCCGCTACCGCTCTGCGGACGCTGATGAGCGTGTGGCAAACGTCCATGCATCACGGAAACGGTCCTTTAATAGCGCGCCCGCCCATTCGTCGAAGGTTACCAAGGTCGACGTCGCTTCTTTCCTTTCTTCCATTTCGAATTTCCCCCTCGACGCGACGCCGTAGTCCTCGTAGAATCCCGCCGTCGCGTTCCCCGACGCGCGGTCGTTAATCGTCGCGTTGTTCGACGCCGCGCGGTTCGAACACGCCGAGCGATAAGACGCCTCGCTGGTATCCCATTTCCCGGGCGCATCTCGAGCAATCGCCTCGGCGACGATACTCCGCGAGCTCGTTCTCGATACGGGGAAACAGAGAGGGAGAGAAAGAGAGAGAGAGCGTAGGCGGAAGAAACGGCACGGACGACCGGTAACTCGCTCCTTTAAAAAAGTTCTTTCGAGTATATTCGCGCGTTAACGGCATTATCGCCGCCGCGATAAAATCCCCCGGGTGATAATATATTCCGGCAGGCAGGCCGGGGAAAAAATACAGATTAAGGTATCCTAAGCACGGATTTAATGCTTATTTATACGCCGCTAAGCACCGGCATTACCGGCGTATTACGATCCTAGCAGTCGCGCGAACTTTTTCCGCGCCACGCCGCCCGCCCCTCGCGCCGATCTCTCCGCGCGGAGAATTAGCGAGCGCGATTAATTTCGATAATTCCCAGGCGCCGCGAAACGCCGCGAAATCTCGCCGGAAACCGACCGGTCCGAGCTTGGCCGAGGTTTACGCGCCATTTTATCGCGTCCAACGCGCCTCGTCGAATCCACGCCGAGTCCTCGCGCTGTCGGAGTCATTAACGATCTCCGGGATACGACTCTTTCGCCGCACTCGGCGGTTAAACCGAAGATTTACCGCGGCGAGGAGCGTGCGAGAGCGCGGAAAGGCCCCGGGACGAGAAGACGAATCGGTTTACGAGTCCTCCTTCCTCTCGCAACTTCCCTGCGACTCGGCTTTCCCTCCTCGGTCGCCAGTCGAGTTTCCAGCTTTCGATTACCACCCTGTAACGCGTCCTCGTTCGACGAGCCGTCGTTGCTGTTCGTTAGTGGCTGCAAAGCCAACTCCGCGCCCGATTCCAGCCATCCTAGACTTACGATACTTTGTTACTGAGCCGTTAATTTTAACGTCCCGTACGTGCCGCCGATTTTTCCCACCTCCGCGGTCCCGAGAACTCGCCTTTGACTTTCCTCGTTTTCCTCTTCGTTGCACAGCCGCAGTTTCGACCTGTTTCGCGCATCTCGCGGAGAGAGTCGGACGAAATCGCGGATAAATTATCGCGGAAGTGTGGTTGAAATCCGGGACGGATGGAGGATCGGGACTAAAGGAAAATCGAGCTGCGATTACCCGGTCTCCTTGGCGTAATCGGCGAGACGATCGCCTATCTCGCGGCTCGATTCGGCGTCGTTAAAGGGAATGCTTTCACGCCACCCTGGGGAGCAGCACGCCGGAGACATTATCACCGGTAGGCCTACGGAATTAATATCAGAGCTCTGCCTCTCGCTTCCTCCTCCAGTCCTCCTCGATACACCCGAACTTTCCAGTTTTAGACCGAGCAATCGAAGATGAGCCGCGATAAGGGCGTTGGAACAAGAAGCCATTTCCTAGAGAGATCGTCGTTCGAGCAGTCTACGAACTCGCTTCGACGATTAGCCCGTTGCGCAATTAAGTTATTCCTCTCTTGTAACACCCACGAGCGATCGGCGACGAAGACATCGTTCGTTTCCGAACTCAGAACTGCGTTCGACGAGCGTACGAGCAATAAAGAGAGACGAAAAGCTTTCTCGCGTTCCACGGATCATTTCGAACGGCCGGGAAGCGTGTCGGATGGCCGACCTGGTGGACGGATTCACGAACGCGAGATCGAACCGGTTTGTCCGATTCCTAGAGACGGGATACGAAGCGGCGCGCATACCGGGTGGCGCGGCAATTATGAGGGGTGTCATAATGTTTCTCGCGAAAATCCAATTTGCCCGAAAAGCTGGCCGATGCCGCCTGGCCCGCGTTTCGATATTGCGACGCTCGTTAATACCGCGACTCTCTTCCGTCACTTTAATAGATGTCGCCGGGGAAAATCAATTTGTTCCAATTTGCCTGGCGCTCCCTTTCCGTCCGCCTCGCGCCGCGAGCTCGCGTTCCGCGCGTACACGCGGCTCTACGCGCGTCCTTTAACCATCTCCGACGATCGCCTCTCGTTCCACGACCGTCTGTCTCTCCTCTCGCCAGCTCTCTCCCCTTTCCTTCCGTCGCGTTTTATTTACTCCGAGCCTTCACGGTTCACGTTATAATTTTTATTGGCTTCCACGCGTCGACGATATCCGTTTCGGCCACTCCGACGAAATGAATTGCAATATTTGCCGGCTAAATTGGCGGGCATATTTTCGAGCGGCGGACCGATCGATCGGAAAGCCAATAACGAACATATTCGCGAAAACAGACGGACGGGAGATGGAAGGGCAGATGGCGGGCAGCGATTGATCGATGTTCTTCGAATTTTTGCCGGTAATTAAACGGATTAAGAATTTCGAGGGGGAAGGGGCCGCGCGAGGACCCCTCGTACCCGATCGTAGGCGGAGGAACAAGGGAGGACCGGCGTGTGGATACACGTTGGCAGATAAATCGGACGGAATTATTCGAGCGAGCGAGAGATTCTCTTTTTTCTCCGCGCGGCTAATGAATCTTGGATATCGGAACGAGACACGGTGACCCGTTTCCGCGATATATCTCCTCCTTCCCGGAACACCGCTTCTATTTAGATCGTTCGTTATTTCCGAACAATCGGCCCGGCCGAATTACGCGCCGCGAGAGTTGCGCGCTGTAAATAATAGAGGCAGGATAAGAACGGCAAGGGGAAGCGGCGGGCTGCTGCTGCTATGTCAGGTCCACGGAGTGAAGTAAAATGGACTTGAAGGGTTATGGCCAGCCATCCGTGGGCTTATGGGCTGATCGCGACCGATAGAATCAGCGTTCTGCCTCCGTGCTTTTGCTCATAATCACTTTTCGATTAATTAAATTTTACGCCCTCTGTCGTCGATAAACATTAAATTTAACGGGTCGCTCCTGCCACGCCGTTACTACTCGTTACGGTCTATAAGCGCGCCGCCGCCTCTCGAAACGCGTAACGCGTGCAGGTATAAAACGGATACGCGCAACGTTACCCGTTTTTCGGTACGCCGCGTCGTTTTTTTCTTCTCCCCTTTCCCAGCTTTTCTCCTTTTTTTTTTTCATCCACCTTTTTCCGTCCGTTCCGTTTCTAATACCTCTCCCGGGTATCTCGCTCGCGCGATATCAATTTCGATCGGACACGCGAGAGGGACGGAGAGAGAGAGAGAGTGAGAGAGAGAGAGGGAGGATCGCGAATACCTGGACGTGGAGGAAGGGGTAGGAGGAAGAACGGAAGGACGGCCGAATCGCGGAGGAGGACGAGTGTTAATTGGATCGAGCGTCTGCAAGAATATCGGTTCAATTAAGAATGGTAAGTGGTCCCGTTAATTTGAATTCCTCGAAGGCTTCGGCCCGTTTCCTTTGGCCCGCGACGCGGCCTCTCATAAATATGCGCTCGATAGTTAACCTTTTTCTCGTCGCTTTCGTCATTCATGAGCCTGGAGCACGAAGAAATCGAGCGGATAACGGGAGAGGGGCGGGAAGTCGATCGAATCGTTTCCTCTTTATTTCTCCACCCCCTGGCCCCCTGCCTCGCCCCCCTCGCCGGCCGCCCGTTTTCCCGGTTCGACGGAGCCGGCGAGACCAGCGAAATCATTGTACTCCCACTGGCAAAATCGAGAAATACGGAGCGCCGTCCCAGGGAGCCGGGTATCCGTGGGGTGGCGCGGGGGCTAAATCTGGCGAAGGCGGTAATTAAATTAATTAGCCTTCTCGAGGATGCAAGGATACCGGCCGACCGAGAAAGCCGGTGGAACACTGGAACGGAGAAGGACAGCCGGCTCGCTTCTTTTTCCTTAAAACGGTCTTAATTATCAGGGAATTTCCCCCCTACTCCGGCACCCCTCCAGCTTTTCTTCCTCCGCCCCCCTCCCCGCGATCTCCTCTCTTCCGCTAGCCTCCTCCTCGTCTATCCCCAGCCCCGCCGAACCTTCCGACCCGTTCGCGCTCTCGCACTTCCTGTCTCGGTCTTTCTTCCGGCTATTTATTAAGTTTTTACTTATGGCCGCGACTGCACAACAATCGTCCCGACCGGGCAACCGGTCGATCGGATTCGCGCGTTTTCGCAGGCGGACGAAACTTTCGCCGGCGTGCCCCGGCCATGGGACGGCTCGCTTTCCATGAAAGAAGCAAAGCACTCGGAGTAATTAGAAGCGGAATTATATTCCGCCGCATCCTGTTTCAGTTTATAAACAAGGACTCTTAAATGAAGTTGCCTCGGAAGAGCGGGGCGCTTTAATGCCCCGACGCCATGCGTTCACGTGTTCCCGATTCACCGTCTTCCTTTTCCTCCTTCTTCCGCCACTCGACCCGCTTCATCGGCACAGTTATACGGCCCTGCCTCGCGCGGAATTCCTGCTATCCCGTTGGTTGGCTCGCCAGCCGAGCGGAGGACCGGCAGCGTTATCGCGCGCCATTTCCCAAAGACGCGGCGCGTTAACTTTCCGCTATTAATTATTACTTTCCCAGCGTATCGATTGGCCAGCGCCGGATAATTGGACCCGTGGACCGTTAATAACGCCGCTCCCTCGTTGAGTTAATATTCATAAATTAGCGTTACAATAGAATTTGTTACGCGCGCGGCTACAGACCCGGGCTCGGGGCCGGGGACTGCGGCCGAGCGATTCGCCGCGGCCCTGTTTCGCTAGGAGCCCGATATCCGCTGGAAAATTACCGCCGCCGCGACGTCCGCGGCGTCGTCGAGCGTGATTTTCGCGCGGCCATTTCGTCGCTCGGCCGCCGGGTGAGCCGACGAGGCCGGCGCGCGTTGCGCGAGTGCAATTAAACGGCCGCGTGTACGCGATATTAAAATAAACCGTGGGATTTAATCGGCCGGAGCGCGCGCCGCGACCGCCGCCGCGACGCGGAGCGTAAACGGTCGGCGCCAGCCAGTGGAAGCGGAGGCGACACAGTCAGCCGCGTTCTTCCAGCATCGATCTCGGCCGTTATCGAACACGCGTGCACGCTGAACGATCCCTAGGGAGCCGTAGCTCGATACGCCGGCAGCTTCGCCGCGCGACTGCGAAATTAGCGGCAAGCCCCCGCGTTCCTTCGACGAGGCGAAGCGGGGCGGAGCGGGGCGAGGCGAAGCGAGTTCCTAAGCACGAGCCAAGTTCGGTGCTTCCTCTCGTTTGCTTCGCGCGATTTTCTCGCTTCGGTCCCCTCCGGTTCCCCAGACGGCCGCGACGATGGTCCCCGCGAGCGGGCTCCGCCGGAGACCGGCAGACGGGACACGCGTTTTAGTTTTTAATGATTATTGCGTCCCAGCGCTCGGGCCAGGTAGCTAGACATTAGCCTGCGGTCTCCCTTTCGCGCATTTGCATATCTTTCCAGCCGTTAGGAATTGCCTGCTGGCTGCTTTCGCCCGCCCTAACCAGGCTATATCTACTAGCACGGACGTACTCCAACTTTTAAGCCCTTCGCCACGCTTCCCTTGCCCCTTTCGCGTCTCTCCCTTTCCCTCTTCCTTCCTTCGCCTTTGCCGCTTCCTTCTTCCTTCCACCGTCGCGCTCTCTCTCCCTCTCCCTCTCTCTCGCTCTCTGTCTCGCCGCGGTCGTGTCCTCCTTTATGCGCGCGGCAGCCGCGCTTGTAATTTCTCTCTTCCTAGTCTTTTCGCCCCCTCCGTCCCTGCCTTCCCTCCACCTTTAATGGCACTCGGTTTTCGAGTGCTTTAATTAACGTTTTGTCAGGCGTTCTTTAATTAGGCCGCTTTTGAAAAAATCAGTCACCAGAGTCGGTGCACCGCGCCGGGGGCGCTTTCGTTGGGACGAACCGCGATCCGTTTTTCTACCTGCGAGCCACTCCCGTTCGGCCAACCTTTTCCAAGTCTTCTCCGCTATTCGGCGACCGATCAGTCAACCATCTCCGACCCTCGATCCTTCGATCCTCTTCGTCGCCGAACCGCCGAAGATCAACGAGAGACAAACACGCGCGCGCGTTGGGTCGAACGTTTCGAACGCTCGATCTGCTCGCCGACGAAGGGAGCAATCGCGGGGAAACCGGAAAGGGGAAACTTTCGCGAGAAGCGATAATCGAGGAATCGAACTATCCGGAAGGTTCTCGCGACGCGAATCGCTCGGATCGTTAGCTCGGACTCGCTCGGGGAACGATTTCTCCGCGGGAACGCTTACGCGCCATTAAATTTTCACGCCGCGATCCTCGAAATTCGCGAATACCGTGCTTTCTCCTTATCGCCGGAGCGAGTGGGTTCATAACCTTCTCGTATCGAGCGCGGTGTGGTTTACACGTTATTTAGCCGCCTGCCCGATGTAAGATTCGCCCGGGGAAACTATCGTCCTCCGCCACGGCCCGAACGAAACGCGCGTCCTGCACTCGTTCGGCTTCGCCCTCGCGTTGTTGCGTCTAGTTACGAGCTAGAGGAAGCTACGCCACGGCGTGAAATTAGCCTAGCTCGGGAAGCGTTTCGTAAGAGCGTAACTAGACGGAAGAGGCGGTCGAGGCGGCGCGAAATGGACAATAGTTGAGCCGCCGTCGACACGGACCCCTGTATAGAGATAATATCTGTATTTCATTAACATTATTCTCCGCGGTAGTCTCCCTCTCTCTTTCTCTCTCTCTCTCCCCCTCTGTTTCTTCGTGTTGCCTGCACGCCGCGAGCCCCCGGCGAGGTAAACGGCACCTCCGGAAGTCACTCGATCGTGCGTTCCAGACCCTCGCAGCGCGGCGGTGTCTCGCTCGCGCGATCTTCCGCGCGAACCTAACCCCTCGCAGGCTGCCACCGCGACGGCCATAGCCTCGCAATTAGAAACTGATCGCGCGCCAAGTCTCGTTTAAATTCCTGCCTCTCGCCGGGCGAACCTTCGCGCCTTCCCTCTTCGGACGTCGCGGAGATTATCGCGCGAACAGCGACGAGGGTCGGCGGGGGAAGCGGGTATTTGTCGCGAGGATTTCCAGTCGTTCGTAGATCAGACTTATACGCGCGATCCATTGAGATACTAACGAGGATAAGGGGAGAAACGGCGTCGGTTCGCGGGGAAAGAAAAATCGCGAGCGAAAATTCGCGGCGAGGGATTGGCGGTGGCG
>NIJG01000001.1:949632-970803 GCA_002201625.1 Euglossa dilemma
CTCGAATCAGCCGGCATCGAATCATCGATCGAACGGTAATCGCGTCCTCCGCGACTCGAATCTTTCTTCCTCGACAATGGACCGCGGCGTAATTGACCGGGACCGGCTCGCGTTTCGTACGATCAATTAATAATCAAGCGTCGCGCGTCGGTGAGAAATTGGAACTCGTGGTCCGGGCTCGGAACGTCGCGCATGGTCGTGAACGATAAGCCGCAATCGAGCACCGGGGAAATTTAATCGGTCTCGCGTTCCAGCTTGCTGCTCGTTTCGTCATCAGGGCTCAAAGGCGGAAAGGCACGCGGGAAACGTCTCGGGAAACGTCTCGGGGAACCGCGAGCCCCGCGGAATCAGCCGGGCGTTTTCCTCGCGAAAAATTCAATTACGAGGTATACCGGCCGTGGAAAGGATAAAATCGGACCAACGAAGCACTCGAAAATGAATTCGCGTTCAATTAAAGCGCCTCGAACAATTTGCCAATGCGATCGCTCTCGTTATTTACCGAACGATAATTAACGATCGCGTCGTTAATCGTGTCTATTTGATTGCGTCTGCTGGAAGTGCGCGTGCACGCGTGTGCGCGCAAATTTATCAAAATGTCGGTGAACATTCGCATCCAATAAAGGGATCCTCTAACGATCGGCCACCGCGGCCCGCCCACTCTTTCACCGTCACGTCCCGACGCCGGATCTTTCCCACTCGTTTCGCTCGTTTCCGCTGATCCCTTGATCCGCGATCAAGCGCCGTTACGAATTACCACCGTCTCGATCTTCCACCCCCATTTTTTCCACCGATCCCCTCGCAACACCAAATTCCGAAATCTCGCTCGTCGTTGCTTCGCGTTTCCCTTCTCTCTCTCGAGTATCGTTGCAGCCGGTGTAGGAGAAAAGAAACGAAGCGATTTCCGTTTAATTAGCGCATAATTACCGGAGATTATTTATCGCTGAACAAGCGAAACGCGGATTATTAGAAGGTTCGGGGAGAAATAGGAGGCACGGTGCGCAAGAACGATGCCAAGACTAGTGGAAGGTGGCAACATATGCTCAGACAGGCTTGCCACGAACGCGACCCGTATATATTAGAGGACGACATCGGTGTTTTCCGGCGGGCTGGTTAACCGCACTCGTTAAACGCCCCATAACGCGCCGGCTCCATAACATCGGGACCCGTTGTTTGTCGAATTGCAACTTATGCGTCCTGTTATCCCTTTTTTCCGCCTTGTTTCCCCATTAAAAGCCTCGTTCCGAACGGCACGCCCTCTCTTATTCCTTTACCGTTCCGCTAACCAAATTCCAGCACCCTTGTTTAAGATTCAATTACACCGTTACAGTTCGAAACGAGAAAGAGAGAGAGAGAAGGATTCGGCGGAGGCGTCGCGAGTGACCGACGCTGTTGGACCCGAGCGGCGATACGGCCGCGCGAGATCGAGAGATCGGGGAAAATTGAAGCGTGTCCTGGAAGTATTAGCCGAATCAATGGGCGATTTACGAGGCGAGAGCGAGAAACGGAGGAGCGAGGACGGGGAGGGAGGGCGAGGGAAAGAAAGGCGCTCGACGGAAGATCGATACGTCGAATCGGTTTGCCGGCGGCTGAGCGGCTCGAAAGACTAGCTCAACAGCTCATAAAAGGGCGCCCGCGGAAAATATATATCGACATTGAAAAGTTTGTCGAACAAGCCAGGCGACATGTTGCCACGATAGCGCCATAACTTAACGCCGTCGTCGATATGGGAGACGACCGTTCTTCCCATGCCCCCCTTCTCGCCCCCTCCGCGCGCCCCTTTTCGCCATTTCGGCCACGTTTCAGCCTCGTCCCTTCGCAACGCGTACCTGCGATATCGCAGCTCCCGCGAACGACGGGAAGAAGCCTAAAAATCGCGCGACGTTTCGCGATAGCAACGACGGCGATCGCGAAACGACGAGGTCGAGTCGCGAAATACCTTTGATCGTAAAACGATCGGTGAAGCGTTCGGAGCGAACGATTAGCGAAGAGGATCGGGAAACAGTGACGGGAAGAATAGCGGAGAATCGTTTAGGCGTATCCTCGCAAGATTCTAACCAGCTTACCGGATGGTAGCTGGTCGGATCGAAGCCTGGGCATAGAATCGAGCCGGCCTCTCGAGTGGGAGCGCATCCACACCGACAAAGTCCATCGAAGACGACAAGCGAAGCGACGATCGGCTGAAACGAGTTCACCGTGGAGCATTCTAGCTACCTACAGCCCTGGCAGCGGCTGTAGGCTGGGGTCGGTGCAATTAAGGGTATTAATTAGCGGGTACTTCATGCCCCCTCTCGTCTCCGCCGGCAGCCTAGCCCACCGCCGCCCCGTGCCCCTTTCCCGGACCAAACCCGCCGCTACCCCCGTTCCCCGGTGGCTCTCCTCTACGTCGACCCACCCTCTCTTCTCTCCACCCCTCCTCCTGCCGCTAAAGTGCACCGCACCGCACCACTGACAGAGCAATACGGACAAGAGGTATATAGCTAATTACATGATTTTATAGCGGTGTCCGGGGAGTCGGAGGGGTTGTAGGGGGAGGGTCCAAAAGGGGAGAGGCGGCACAGAAACACTCAGAGACGTTCGTGACGTCAGTGGCGAGCAGCAGCGCGAGCTCAGCTTCCGGCAAGGGAGGATCGCAGTCGAATAGGGGAGAAGGGTTGTTGCGGAATTTTTTTCTCTCCTCCTTCTTTTCCTTTTTCCTCTCTCCTTTTCCCAACCCCCGTCCCTCTCTCTCTCTCTTTCGCAGTCTCTTCTGTTCTTCTCCTCGCCTTTTTTCTCCTTTTCACTTTTTCCCGTTTGCCTGGCGATACGACGGCGACGGCGGCGGCGTCGGTTGCGTCGACGGCGCGCACTTTGTCAATCGAGGCACGCGTTTGGTTCTTTGGGACGTCTCTGATGTTCCTCCGTCACGGAAAAACCACCTCGCTCCACACCGGCAACCATCGCGCGCCACGCTAATTACCCGGCGCGAACGTTTTGCAGTTTCGCCGCGACTCGCCGCGCCGCCCGATGGAAATAACCGCGTCGCGCGTCCTCTGGAACGCGACGACTCGCGTCGTACCTCGAGGACGGAACGCGGACCGGTCGGCCGACGCGATAGCGTCGCGTCGCCCGATCTCCATCGGTATCCGTCGCGGATGAACCCGTAAAGCCGCGCGATCAGACCACCGGCAGTTCGAGTGGGGGATGGGTTAGATATTCATGTATTTAAATTTATTTATTGGCAGGGTTTTTGCTCCGGCGAGGGTGTCGTCGGGAGGAAAAGAGGGAGAGAGAGAGAGAGAGAGAGAGGCCGGACTCGGCTCTCCCGTCCCCTCACCCCTTCCATCTTGCAGCCGACTGTTAAACCTTTGCCGGTCGACAAGCCCTTCTGGGTAATTTTCCCGCTTAAAGAGATCTCGGCCAATTACGCGGCCTGTCCGACGGGCGTTGAATTTTAATTGGAAAAGAAGCGAGCAGAAACCCTCCTTGCCGGCTCTATCGGCGCACCCCGCGGCCCGCGAACTGGCGTCGAAGGAGAGCGTAGATTTGCGGAGCCGTGGAAACCCGTAGAAACGCCGCGCGATTCGCGTTCCCCCGGTGTCCGTGGCAGCTTTCTCCTTGGTTTCCCGGGGAATTCCAAATGAGAGGATTTCACGGGGTTAGCCCGCGGCCAGAAGCACGCCCATTAAACCTCGCGATTAATCGCGACCTGCTGAATCTCTTACGCAAATCGCTGTATTACCTATTCAGAGTTATCGGGCTAGCGTTTCCTCCTTCCTTTTTCTCCGATCCGAGCGTATTCGAAGGAGTAGCGAGGTTAGAACGATCCCTCCTGCTTGCTCGATCGATAGACAGGGTCAGGGGAAAATTTCGCCAATCTTCCTAGATGGTTATCGACGTCGTCTCGCAATTCCGAACATTCGATTCGATACACGCGGAGTTTCTAGCGACGGGGTATTACGGCTGGCTGGTCGAGAATAAAAATTAAACGCGTTTCCATCGGAGGAAGGGAGGAAAAGGGAGAAAGGGAGGCAGAGGTGGAAAGCGATGGAGATTCGCGGCGTAAAGATCGAGAAGGAAACGTTCGAGCAGCTTAAAGGATCGTTTTAAAACGGATTCCGTCGTAGCAAGGCACGGGTGCTGCCACGTCGCGGAGGAACAATAAACCATCTAGCCACCCCCTTACCACCCCCGTAATCAATTTCCTAAAGTATCCACATACGATCACGATCTTCCCTCGGAAAATCAGCTGGTTTCTTGGCTCTGCTACGTTCTCTACCAGACTGCACGGCCGTTATCCCCTTATCGTCTCGTTAAGAGCACGCGAAACAGACGCGCGGCGTTCGCGACGTCTCTGTCGAGAAACGTATTCGCCAGCGGACGTTATTCGCGCGCGGGTTTATCGCGTGGTCGCGAAACGAGGGGGGAAAAAACCGGAAAAAAGAGAGGAAAAAAAAATGCAAATTTCACCGCAACGAGGTTCGTTCGTTTGGCCGTAATTATTTCGACCCCTGTCCTCGTCCCTTCTGGAGAAGAGAAGAAAGGAGCCGGGCCTCGCGACGGGATGGACGCATGCGTTCGCAGGCACACGCTTCCTATATTACGAAACTTTCTCGCCGACGCGTGAACGTGCGAAGGCGGCTACGTGCGAGAAGCCGATCGACCGGGGCGAGCTAATAAGTATCGAGAAACACGGACTCGAGGTAACTTTCGAGAAGTCTCTCTAGCATAGCGGAAAGAAAGGGCGAAGCGGAGGGAGCGGAGAGGTGGTCGGTCGGTTCCCGGGTTTCCTCGTCGCTGGAACTCGATGGAACGCGAGGCTTCGGGGGTTCGGGTAACCCGAGGGGCGGCGGCGGTACTTTATGAACGCGCTTCACATAAATTGTCGCGGCTCTTTAAGAAATTGGAAAAAGGCGCGAGATCCTTGGTGAAACAGCTTGCGTCGAGAGTGGCTGGAGAACTTTTTGAACTGCTGTAGGACACCGAGCAGAAAGGGGAGAAAGGGAACGCGAGAGGAGCGAGGTGGGACGAATGGGGGTTGGCCGGGGGTGCGGGTGCGTGTTGGCGCGTACGTGTGTCACGGTGTGCCACGACCGGAGCCCTTCGGAGGAACGTCTATGAGGCAGAAAAGAGGGAGAGCACGGGCTTCGGAGCGACGGAATAAAAGGTGACGAGGTTCTCCCGTGGATTTACGTAACAACGCCGGTGTGTATCCGTAGCCTTCGAGCTACCATGCTCCACGACGAGATGCCTAGCACTTATCAGACGGCCTCTTTTTCCGCCTCCACTCGCGCGTTACGCCCGTCCTTCCGACCGATTATTGCGTAACAACCGCCAGCGATTCCACAGCCTGTCCCGCGGAGGCTGCTCCGTGTTCTTGACAAATTACGGCTGCCGCGGCTCGATCCGGGGGGCAGGGGACGCGTTCGTATTTCGTAAAAATCCAACGCGTTGTATAAAAGTCTCGAAAATGGATCGTTCGGCGGGCGAGGAGGATGGGGTGGGGGACCGGTGGGATATGTCACGGCCGATACGAACTTTTATCAATGCCCGTCGGTCCGGGGGAGGGTAATTCGAGAGTATACGAAAAAAGGGAGGTCGAAACAAGCGGGGGCAAAGGAAAATCGATGCGTACCTGTGGGACACATTTTCCAAGCAGGTAATCTTCGTTGGCGGACGAGATATTACATTTGAATAAACGTCGCCGTCGATAACCGCGACAGATCGCGAATACCGTATCGATCTACGCGTACCGCCGCGCGCGTAAATATCCCGTGGGAAATGTTCGCTAATATCGATCATATTCTCATTAATGGGATACGGGTTTAGGAAGCGGCAGAGGGGACCGCTCGTCTTATCGTCTGCGAGAGGCTACGACCGAGTCCCTGCAACCCCGTTCAGCAAGAGGTTACCTTCGCGGCTGCTCCACGCGTCGCGACGGTTTAATCGCGACGCCGAAACAGGGGGGACCGATCACGCGGCGACGTAAGGAGGACGGGAAACACCGAGGGAGGAAGAAGGGAGAGGGAAGGGGGAGGGAAAGCGGAGGGGAGAAACAAATATGGACACGTCGAAGGCAGACGCGAGCGTGAAAAGTTCGGAGGCGCGCTGGAGGTGGCGCGAGCGTGTACGAGAGAGCCGGTGTGTGTTCGAGAGCATACACGAGGGGGGTGGCGAACAAAAAGTTTCGGGGCGCGGCGGGCATTTATCTCGGCGGACGATGATAAAGGGAAACAGAGGTTCGCGGCGTGTTGGAGCGAATAAAACGTAGTCGCGGGCTGCGTCGAATAATGCCTATCACGGAGAGTAAATCGGAATTTACCCCGAGCGAGCGAGCGAGTCGGCGAACCAACGGACGAACGAACGAACGAACGTGCGACCATATCTCGTTGGGCCCATCCCCTGTGGCCACTCGCCGCGTCCGCCGGTGTTTACCGCAATTATTAAATGTAAACTCATATTTCGTAATTGCCAAATATTGGCGGTCCGATCGGTCGGTCGTGGCCCGATGCATCTCGCGAGGGGATGCTAGTGCTCTCGCGCGTTTTCATCCCTTCTCGCATAACAATCCTTCCCGGCGGCTCTCTGAATGAATTAAACCTCGACGAATCGATAAATGGATTTGCCGCGGTGGTTCGTCCCCGGATACACTTTGCCCTCTCTCTGTCTTTCCAGCCGCGACTCCAGGCGGCTTTGCGAAATCGCGCGCAAAGCCATTTCCCTTCTTAACCGCGATTTATCCGAATTTTTCATCGCGAGAACACCGCGCGACGCTAAATAGGAACGCGAACCCCTTTCCCGTTCGCGTTCGAAGAAGTTAATCGGATGTGCGATTTTCGATAGCCGACCGGGGCCGGGCTTGAGGGGGTGGGTAGGAGAAAGGTCCGCGCTGTTGACGAGGGTTGTCAACGGCGTGGCGTCAGCTTGTGTAACTATCGGTAATTAATCAGAATCATCCCCGTATATCGTGTCCGTCGGGTGCGGTGAAGGTAACGGGCGGGGAGGGTCGGCGGACGGTGGCGATGCCATGTGGTGGTGGTGTTGGTCGCGAAAGGGTAGTTAACCAGTGACGTCACGCCCGTGGCGACATCTGGTCCGGCACTAACCACCGGACACTGCGGAACACTGGACACTAGACTGGCCCTAATTCTGGATCAGGATCAAAATTACCCTTGCGCGATCGCGTCTAGCCTCTCCGCGTCGGCAGCTGCTTCTAATTAATTCCGCGTTCGGCACGTTCTACGACCGCTCTCTATCCCTTTCGGTCGAAACTACCCCGAAACGATCGCGTCCAAACGACCGATAAACTTTTTATCCCGTTAACGTCGTTGACCGCGTTTAGTCCGAGAGATCCGAGGTAAACGATATCGAATAATTTCCTCCATTTTTCCCTCCCCGTTTCGTCCCTCTTTCGCCGCTCGCTTTTACCAATTCTTTTTTTTATTCTCATTTTTTCTTTTTGTCTTTTTAACTTTTTCTACTTTTTGTACCCCCTCCTGGTTTTTATTATACCCGCGTTTTTTCCCCGTTTCTCGCGCATCGAGTCCGCGTTAGGCTCTAAACACGCGGCCACACGGGCGAACTTTCGAAACGCTTGAAAACGCGAATAGTTTGGACGGTGGACGCTGCGGTGCGTAACGCCAGGTTCAAGCACGTTCCTCCATGCCCGTGGCTATCAATTGCGGCTAATCCTTTTCCAGGATCACCGGGAAACTCTTGTCCCTTTTCCCGGTGGCTCTCTTCGCGGGATACGGGGATGGATCGGGCGAAAATTCAGTCGTTAAATTTTCGCGCTCGCGCGTGAATCTTCGCGAGTCGTGTTCGCTAACGCGTGGTCGGGTAATTGGCCAGCGTTTACGCGGTAATGGCGGGCCGGTATCGTTTTAAAAGGGCGTAACGTAACCCCCTGGTGGACAGTTAAAGTCCGGCCGGGCCGTGGAACCGGTCATGTATATTAGATACCCAATTCCAGCGGTAATCCAGCCATAAATATCTTTGAATTATATTTTCCACCGGGCTGGACACCATCACGAACGATTTGTTCTAAAAGGTGGTGGGGGTGAGGGTCGGCGAGAGAGGCGGAAGAGGTGGGTCGAGCGCCGCGAGGGCGAAACAGAGTGAGAGAGAGACAGAGTGAGAGAGAGAGAGGAACGGGCTTTATTTAGCCGTTAATCGCTCAATTAAACTGGATCGCTCGAATTAGCTTTTAATCCCGGACGCAGCGGTACCGTGGGCGGTGTTTAAAAAAATCGAAATGAAATTTTCAGAACGAGCGCCTACTATCTTTTCCCCTCCGAATACCATCGCAGCCCGATCGTCCGCGAGTATCGACCGCCGATATTTCCCGCGCGATCGCCAATTTCTCCGTTTATCCTCGAATTCGCGTCGACGTACGAGGAGAGATTCGAATGTTCCTTCGGGAAAGTTCGGTGTCCGGAGTATCGAACTCGCGCCGTCCTCGAAATGGCCTCGGATCGGTCTCGGAACGGCCTCGAAACGGCCTCGAAATGGCCTCGACGTCGCGGAGAAGGCGGGTCCGGTTGGGCGAACGGGATGGGAGTTTTATCTTGCTGGACGGTTGGCGAACACCGGCACGACCTTCGGGGCTAATCTAATCCCATTTACATCGCGGCACCGCGACCGGATTGACGTGCACGGAAATAAATCGGGACGGGGCGAGCGCGTGCAGCATCGCGGGGCCGTGTAAATCCGTGCTTTCTCCCCGAACAAATCGAACGTCGGGCCTGATGTAAATGAATTCCGCTCTAATTGCAATTATGTGCCCGGCGAGTGCACATAAATGTTCGCCGTTACGCGATATATGACGCGTCACTCACGACCGGGCCGTGCGTCATTGCGAATTTATGAAATAGCGATCGCTGCTATATCCGTATCGCGCTAGTCTTGCACCGGTCGCGTCATAATTGCAATCGATAGGTGACGTTATATATAATTGGCTGGCCGGGTCGAGACGGCGGTCTATTACGTATTTACGCGGCCCCGTCTTTGTCGTTTCCTCGCGGACGAAGACCGGGCCGAGACGAAAGCCTCCCGATCCGACGTAGTGGGCCGGATTATACGGTAACGTCAGTCACAGGACATTAACGTTGGTCTGTGCTTGTCAAGTTAATTTTCCGCTACGCGACGCTTTCGCCAGGCGACACGTCGCGCCGCTGTTATTCCCAACTGCTCTTCTTCTTCTTCCTTTCCGAAGACGAAGCCAGCCGAAAAGAGATACGACGACGACGACGACGACGACGACGCCGGCTGCTCGTAACCGAATTACGCTTATTCGACGCGGACGGCGATCGATGATAAATCGCGTTACGCCGTCCTAGGCCAAATGCCATTCTCCAAGGGTAAATCATTAAAACGTTGGTAGCCGTGCACGCCAATCAGCAAGCATACCGTGTAAATACGCGATGCAAGTCCCCCGATCCCCTCCGGCCCCGCGAATCACCGGCCGCGTCCTCTTCCCTGAAATCACACCATCCTCCTAACTGATTCGCTGTTTAGCTAGGCCGATTTATTTATCGGTCGGCCGTGATTAGACTTTCGCTTTACCACGGACACACGGCCACGTCAAACATTCCCCGGCCCCGGCTCGTCCCCTAACGATCGCTCGGCCCCGATCGCGAAAAACGCTTCGCACCGATCCGCGTGCCTGTCTTCTTTTCCGCGTTAATGCCAAATAATTTTTACCTGGTCGCCTTCTTCGCTGAAATTTGTCTTCGGCTGCGAGTTCGGCCGTGGTAAAAATTCGCGGCAGCCTCGGTAGCTTTCGACATGGAAAACCACCGCGCCTTGTTCGATATCCTCCGTGGCACCGTGGAAAAGTTCCGCACCGGGCACTTACGTGGCAAAAAGTTGGACGAATAATAACGCGACGGGTCGCATTAACTATCGGCCGGTGTCCCCGAGAGTCTTCGGCGTCGTTAGTTTGCCTTAATTACCCGGGTGGCCTGTCCGCTCCACCCCCGGGCTCCGGTGGTGGCCGTGTCGGTCTCCGGATCGAAGAAGTCAGTTCGCAAGTTCTCGAAGCTCGGACGGGAGAGAGCGGTTCTCACGCTCGTTAGAAGCTCAAGGAAAAAGCACGTTAGGGGTGGGATAGCCTAGGAACGTGGACACCCACGAAGACGTGCCCCTTTCGGGATGTCCTATCGTCACCCCGAGCTTATTCCGCCCCTTAAGTTCTGGCCACACCCGCAATCATGCGCAGTTTCCACCCATCGGCCAATGAAAGCTCGAGAGCTTGCAAGCTCTGCTGAGCGGCTTTCGGGCCGAGCCACTCCGACAAACACCACGTGCCACGCGGCCGAGTTGCACGTGCGTCCGCGGAGCTGTCGAGCTTTTGCGCGTCGTGGGTCGCCAGTCGAGCCCTCCACCGACGCGTCTTTTCAGGCACGACCGACGCGTTCCGCGGTTTCTTCCCATTTTTTCCCCGTTGCACCCTCGCTCAGCCATTCGGCAACCCCGTTCCCGTGGTATTCGCGTCGTTCGCCGTGCTCGTTCCCCGTTCCGCCGTTCCGCGTTTCGTATGCCGAAGAGAAAGATCGCCTGGCTGACGAGACAGAGGAAGACACTGGCGCTTCGTGGTCCGGAAAAGGCTGGCGGGTCTAGCCGCGAACGTATTCGAGGCGAGTCTATCGAGACGCTCCGAGAGAGAATCACGAAGAACGTAAGTAAGAGTTTGGTTATTTTTCGAACGCGATCCGGATCGATCGCGATCGTCGATCCGACACAGAGACAAAATAGCGACAGGTTCGAATTCCACTTGACGTGTCTGGCCAGTATTCAACAGTTGGTCCTTCTTTTATCTTCCAAAACTCGACCCTTCGTGCTCCCCCTACGTCGAACCCTTAACAGGTTCGCTCTTACGTCACCCTCGATTCCTGTGGCAGGAGATTGTTTCTCCCTGCTAAGAGGTTGTCGACAACTTCCGTCTGTAAAACAGACACAGCGCCGAGACGCGAGAACGTCTCTTCCCTGTCTTCTTTCCTTATCCTCGTCGCCGTACACGTCGCGAAAAAAAAAAAAAAATCGCAAACAGATCCATCGACCCGGCCACGGTTTCGTCGGGGAAAAAGGGAGGAAAAGAGAGATATACGATTAACGGAGAGAAGGCGAGCGTAGGTGAAAAATTCGCGCGCGAAAGGAAAAAGGGAGAAAAAGAAGGAAAAAAGAGAGACGCGAAAAGAAAGGAGAGGAGGGGGAAAAAAGGCGCGATCCACGAGACGAACAGAAGGTGAACGTAAAACAAGGGAGAAGCGTTTATCCGCTTATCCGCGTAATTCTTTTCGCGGTCCGGATGCTTGCGGAGGAATTCGCGAGCCGTGGGCAGTAGGTGTGGCCATAGGTGTAACATATTTATGTTGTGAACCGGCCGAGTGTGGGCAATAAATAGCGAGCGCACGACCGGCCACGGGGCCAGCGGGGGGTGTGTGGGCGCGGGGAGGGTAGGTACGAAGCGTAGGGGCAGTTCGTTGAGGCGCGGGGTTAGAACGATTACGCTTTGGAAAGCCCTGGTCGTTCGACCGAGTCACTGCCACCGCCACTGGCACCACCATCGGCACCACCACCGTATCTACCCCGCGTCGCCCGCCACCACACCCCCTATCGCCATCTATCTTTCTCTCTTTCTTTCTCCCTGTCCCGTATCTCGCGTTTCGTCCCCGCTTCCCCTCCCTGCCAACCCCTTCGCTCACCTACATCCCCCTGCAACCCCCGACACTGTCCCGTCCCAGCGGAGGCTGTATGGTGCCCGACGAACAATCCTATTCGTTTGTTTCCAGCCCGTATGCACGCATATACGGAGGCATGCAATTTCGGCGTTAGGAATGCGCGAACGAGCAGATCGCGGACAATGTTTGCCGGGTGGACGGAGGACGCGGTATGCTTCTTCAGAATGCGCGGCGAAACGGCTTCCGGGATAGAGAATGGGCAGATGGAACGCCGGCTGGCCCGTTTAAACGATCCGGTCTCTCGCGAATATTACTTTCGTCCTGGCGACGTGTTTCACCTTGACCAACCGAGACCGGACTGTTACGCTCGCGAGAGGCTTTCAGAGAGAGAGAGAGAGACGCGCGGGACACGGCTATGCGGGCCATCTTAGGAAGCGAGCACCCCTCGGCATTCCAGCGATCTCGGCCGATGGAGAATCGAAGGATAACAGGAACGCGGCGCCGAGTGGGCGCGCGTGTGTCGGCTGTCCGGCAATCCTAATGATGCATATCTCTCCTCGGCCCGTTATGTCTTGAATGTCTCGACGATGCGATATCTGGCGGACCGGTATCGGTCGGTGAGGCCGGTGCAGGGGGCCAGTGGGGGGCCGAGCAACGGGAGAAGCACGAAAGCTAGCCGGAATCGGGGTGGTGTATGGTCGCAATGAGGTTGAGAGCTTGCGGCCGGATGCCAGTCTAACCATGTCTAGCATACGTTTACTTGCAAGCTTGCCAGACGCTCGTACGCATCGCCAGCATCCGAGCAATGCGGCTCAAGAGTCCGCGACGCCGCTGACGATGCGCTTCAAGATGCAGTCCGATGGCGAGCCTGCTTCTCCGCCGCCTCCATTCGCTCCCTCTCCTCGTCATCGGTTAATCTGCACAGGCCGTTTCGGTGCAAACCTGACCTGGCTTCCTCCGAGAAGCTAAACTATACTCTCTTAAGAGGGGAATTTTTTTTTCCAAATTTCCCGTTGGAAAACAAACGTGAAAAATCCGGCGTCGTCTTCCGGTTCGACTTTAAACGCGTGACACTGGTTTCGCAGAGAAGGCGTGGCCGCGGGCACTAGGTTCGATGGAGCGGAAAAACGAGAAACGCGAATTCCATTTAGCATACAAACGCGGACGCGGGCGCACGCAAATGAATTTTTTAAGTGTCCTTTTCGCGAGAACACGCGCGTATTTCGACGCTTTGGCTGCGTTAACCCGGCGAGATTCGAGGACGCGCGATGGGTAATAGGCGGCCGCGAACGAAATTTCCACCCTCCTCCACCCTGCCCCCTCCCTCTGCGCCCCCTCGCGCCGGCCGCCACCCTCGCGCGGCACGGTGTGTGCGTACACCTCGCGCATTCCGCAGCGAGATTGCGCAAAAATCGGGCAAAACAAACGCAACTAATTTAACTGCTTTCGAACAATTAATCCGAAGCATTTAATTTAATTGCGCCGCAGCCCGTCGAGACCGGGCAGCGTCAGTTGAAACAACAACCGATGCGAGACCCGGCCGGAATTTTCGGCTCGTCGCGCTTGACTCGAATTCTTTCGTATGCAAACAACCGAAAAAAAAAAAAAAAAAAAAAAAGGAAAAAGGAAAAAAAGAAGGAAAAAACACACGCGTGTCTACCGGCGCGAAATCAAACTGCGCTATCCATGGACATCGGAAGATGGGAACGAATATCGAATCGGCGACGCGGAGGAAATCGTGAGCGCCGAATCGTTTGCGTCAGCGGAATTTGGAAAATGCATACGCTAGTACTATCCACGGTCGCGGGAAGATCGAGGAGGATCGCGCGTCCCGGCGTTCGGAGAAAGACTGGTCGTCGGTGGAAAACGAACCAGCGGGTAGGTGTAATTAATAGCAAACCCGTATAAATCAGAGACAGGCTGGATGCACGTTGGTATGCGCCGTTACCGATGCGGGATTATGCCCAGAGGGGCGGTTACCCCACGACCCGCTAATTTTTCAAACGGCCGCCATAATGGTCCCGGCTAATTACTGATTTTTATCTCCACGAGTCGGTACTGTGAGAAAGAGTCGTTCGACCACGCGGAGAGGGACAGAGAGGGTAAAAAAAAAAAACGAGCGAAAGAGAGGAACGAAGGGTGGAACAGGGAGAGCGCGGAAGAAGAATAGGATTCGGGTCAACGGTCGTTTTGTATTGCGATTTTAAGCGACCGAGGAATTTTCCGCGATAACCCGATAACCTCGCGATCTCGTGGAATTTTTCCCGCGATTTTCCTTCGAACCGAACATCGACGGCGAAGCGACCGACAGCCATCGACGAGGGCGTCGGAGAGTCGGCGAATAGTTGTTGGGAAGCTCGCGGCGTTAATGCCTCCAATTGCCATTAGGCGAACGCCGCACGGAAACTTAGCGAATTTGCTGGAGGATCGTTGTTCACGTGTACGGGACGTTTCAAGTTACACGCCGGCCACGTATTTTGCGCCGGTGAATACAGCTAACTACCCCCAAACACCTATGTACTTAACGTAACCCATGTAAGCTCACGCTAGAACAAATTTACCCCCTGAAACCCCCGAGACAGGTCGCGTCTCTCCCGGCCATCCACTTCGAATCCCTTCTCACCCCTCTAATTCTCCCATGGAACACCGATGTTATGAAGTTGTGTTGAACTTTTCGCAAGCATAGTTTGCAGAACACCCTCGGGTGACTGCAAGGCTTACCTTGGCTCGTGACATATATCTACGGCGCAGTTCTAACAAACCGTCGCCGAAGGGTGGGCGGGCACACGGCCGCTTTGGGGTGAGTCGGATGAAATTTGCGGAAGAACGCATCAACCGCGCGTGGTCCTCTTTCGATTTCGACCACGTCCCTCCTGCAAAAGTCGGCAATTTCGTATCGGCTACCTGTTGCCCGGCAGCACGTCAATCGACATGTCAATGCGATAATTCTGCTTTTAATGAAATTCACAGCGGCGACGTGTGTGTTGGATCTTGGAAATTATGTTATTAAGCACCCTCGGTGCCCGAGGGAGGGAACGCGGCCTCCACGACCGAGCGGGCAAACAACGTTTAAACGTTGGATTCTTCGGGGCAGCCTTCTCTCTTCCGGGTTACCATCCTGACGTCTTCTTCGACCGTTATGCGGATAAATTCTCGCGGAAGATAATTTTCTCGCTATCTCGCTGGTTTTCCCGGAAGAACCGTCGACTGGGGGGCTTTCTTTTGGCGACGAGAGAGCGCGCGTGTACGCGCGGCGTATGCAGCCGAAACGACGCACGCGTTAGGAATTCTCGGCACGGCAGTCGGAGCCAACAGGCCCGGCAGAAACTTACGGGCCAACTTTGAGGGGGGTAACAGCATTACAACGTTATTAGATTTACCGCAAGCACCTACCCCGGAGGCACTCTTGCACGTTACACACATAGCCGACCCGAAGTATAAGTAACCCTAAGCGCCAGGACTAAAGCCCAGCTCCGTGCTCCCGGTGTCTTGTACGTTAAATTATGCGCGTGTGCCTTCCAGGTACGAATGAGAGGCATTCCTTCGTGCTCTGCCTCTTCGTTACCCCTCCATCGGCTCGCGTTCGAAATTTCAATCGCGAATTTCCGATACAACCTCGGGGGTCTCGAATTATCCATTCGCTCGGGCGAAAGAAACGGTGAAATCGGGGAGAGAAAGAGGAAAACCGGATAACGGAGATGGAATCGGATAGCGAACGGACGATTGAACGAGCTGGAGAGTAAGAGAGAGAGGGAGAGAGAGGGAAAGAGAATGGTAGAAATTTCAGTGCGAGTAGCTATTGAGTAGCTACCCTTAAGATAAGGGTGACTTCGCCCCGTCCCTCATACGTTTCCGCTATCTGACGCTAAACGGCACCGCAGCTCGTGGCCTTCCACGTAAAAGGGATGGTCCTGGCAGGATGGTTCTACATAATACGCCGGCACATTACTGTCGAAACCCCATTAGATAAGCGGAATTTAGAACGGCGAGACAGGATTTTTGTACGGACGACGTTGGTGAAAAATCACCGGGCCGGCAGCTTCGCCGCGGATATTTCTCTTCTCGTTTTTGCGTCTGGAGTACGTTCCGAACGGAGGTCCCCCGTTTTAATCACTCCGCTTCCACCCTTCTTCTCGTTTCTGTTTTTCCTTCCTATCGGGACCGGCGTAAAAATACAAACGGGCCGGGGCGCGAGAACGATTTGGATATTCGGAAAATCGAGTCGTCGGCGATACCGGTTGAAACGGACGCTAGCCTCTTTGTCAAGGCTGGATATTCGATCCGCTATCGCGGCGAACTGACATCAGCGAAACTGATTTCAAAAGCGGGAAGATGGGATCCACGCAACAAAAGCCTTTACACGTCTCGCCCCCTCCACCGGCTCATTTAAGGCTAACTGTCCACAACGGGGGTGCAAACTACCCTTATCTGCGGACGTTTATGCCCACGCCTTATCTAGCAACCCCGGACTGCTTCGTGCTTGCTAACAACTAGGTATTCTCTCTCTTCCAAGCCAATCTCCTTCCTCGAACAAAACGACCTTAAGTTTTCCCGTCTTCCTCGCTCCGCCTATCTCCGCTTTGTCGTTTATTTCTCGCCTTCTCCGCTCCACTTTGCGCCGGCTTTATTTCAATTTCCGTCCGAGTGTTATTTTTAAAATGTCAAACGAACGGCAGTGACACGCGGAATTTCCATCGCGGAGGATAACCGCGCGTGATCGTCTGAACTTTGATTATTTTTACCGGTCCATAACGAGCAGGTAGACTAAACCGTTCGTCGTCGCGACCGTTTCGGTCCAATGAATAATTCCACGCTGATGTTTCTTTAACCAGCGTTGCTGGAAAATCGGATGAGCGAGTAATTAATTGGCTCGGACATCGGTGTTAAAAATGTCCGTGGAGAAATTGCTCCGATGGTGAAACTCGATCCCGTGGAGATCCCAACGGGTTTTCGTTCACCGGAGATTCGCGTGGGAAAAAATCGAAAGGTCAGGGACAACGGTGCGACGGAATTTCGGTACCGGAGGAATTTGGGAATCCGCAGAGGAGAACGGAGAAGGTGGCGATACGGAAAATCGGAAGGTACGACGAGGTTCCTTATCTCGCGAGTTCCCTTAGCCGGGTAGCTGTCGGAAGAGCGGTTGTCGAGAGACTGAGGGTCGCTGGCCGGAGGATGTTGCGGTGAAAACAAAGACGTTACTCGCCCCTATCTGGGGTTGTAAAATAACCGTCGAACGAGAGCAAAACAGCGGGGGAGGTAATAAATGAGATAAGCTCCGGATAGATTCTTGCGGGAACAGAAGGCATTATCGATGCGTTTCCTCGACCGAACGAATTCCTTTTCCCTTCTATCCTTCGGACCCACCCTTCGAAGCCCTTCGCCGTTGCGCGTTTAAAGAAAAAGGAAACCGAGAAGAAAAAAGGATACCTCGCTTCTACGAGTTCCCTAGATTCCCTTCGATTATATATATATATGTATATTTTATATTTCTTTTTTGTTTTTCTTTTTTTGTTTTGCGTGTTACCATAGAGAAACATACGGGGGAAAAAATTGGAAAACACGAACGGGGCTCGATTCGTGGAAAATAAAAACACGTTGTTCCCAGCTGGTGCTCGTTCCTCGCGTCCCGGGAATATTACAAACAACCGGCCGATTTTCCGCTGATTTTCCTGACTGAAACGCGCATAGCCGCGTATTGGTACATCGAACTAATTGGAAGTCTTAATAGCACTCGACGTAATAACGCTGTCGGTATCCGGGCGTGTGCATCATATCGATTGGAATCTACAACGGACCCCTCTTGTTTCCAGCCCGCTCTTCCGTGCACTCGATCTACCTCCGTCGACCGGTAGCGAATCAACAAACGGGACTGATTCGATTTCATTCATTAATTCCGAGCGACTTCGTTCACTTCGATTTAAGTTCGCAGGTACTGGAACGCGCTCGCGGCCGCGGCGACTCGGCGACTTTGCTCGCGCCTCCGCTCGGCCCGCGCGCACCCCATCTCCGCGGACCATTTTAGCAGCGATCAGTTATAAACCGATCCGCGAGAATAGTTCCCATCGCGAGTTATTTTTCATAACCGATATAGACCCGGTAAAAACGGCGCCGTCTGTGTACCGGTTAAAATAGGATCGCGGTCGGAGCGTCGCCACGATGATTCGATTAATCGCATCTTCCCTCCGCATTGCGTATCGATCTTCGCGTTATCCTCGGGTCAGGACGGAAATAATCTCGACGAAAAGTTAGAAGAGTCTCAGAGATATTCTCCGCTCGGCCGGACGACTCGGCGGAATCTCTCTTTTTCGACGGCGAAACAACACGCATGCACGATACGGAGAAGGGAAGGGAAAAGGAGGCACGCCTGACGACGTGCGTCCCGTAACCGTGCCGTGATTTAATATAAACTGCACAAAGCTCCACCTTTGATAGTCAGATATGAAATACTCCGGTCCGAGGAGTGCCCTTCGAAGACAGCCTCTGCTCGAGGGTACGCCCGAGCGTCTCGTTGGACTGCATCGTGCCGGTGATGTCTTCCTCATCCTTCCTTTCGCCCGAGCTCGAATATTTCGTAGGCAAAGGGAAGCCCAGGTGTCTTTGAGAGCTACGAATATCGCCGGAATGTTTGGACCTTTACCGTGGACGAATGTCACGTGTTCGAATTCCTTCCGGTTACTCGCTCTCGATAGAGTACGACTCGCAAATTACGTCGGGTCTGCACAGGGGAGACATACTTCCGAGCGATGGACTCTCAAGTCGGAGAGAGAGAGGGAGAGAGAGGGAGAGAGAGAGAGGTTGGAAGATGAGAGAATTGAGAAAAATGTTCGACTCGTCGAAAAAAGAGGGTAACAGGTACGACTGATTCGCGAGGAGAGCCGGTTTCTTCGATATAACGTGTCCCGGCCGGCGTAATAGCCGCTTCAACGGCAGACTTTGATCCTTTATTAGATTTTTACAAGCGATTACATTGGCCAGCCGCTGGCGATCCTCCGGGCCGATTTTCGGCTTATTTTCCTTGGCCGAGGAGAATCCGCGGCGATGGTTCGGCATGACCTGCCCTGCCACCGCCTTGCCCACCCTCCGTAACGAAGTTCCGACGAAGGAAGATATTGTTCTTGTTTGTAGCGAAGTTAACTCGAGTTCCGACTCAACCGTGGCTCACTCGCCCCTAATTAGGTTTAAGGGATTATAGAATTGCCTGGCAAAGTCGATTACGAGATTGGAACGGCCGGCGGAAGGGCGGACGACGAAGAAGTAGCCGGAGTTTTCAAGACGCGAAGCCTCTGCGAGCTGGAATTTATCGGATTTCGCGAAACGCGGTAAAGCTAGCTTTGAGAGGGGGCGTGCAAAATATAATCAAAGGCTCGAGTAACTTTCTCGTCCATTTCACCCTTGAATACCGCTAAATAAGGAGGAAATTATTCCAGTCCCCCTTCCGCCATTTTTCCACCGTTTCCGATTGCCCGAGGAACGACCGAGTTATCGATTCCGCTGTTTCTCGCGTGGATTAGCGGGAAAAATCGTCAGCGCCGTCCTGCCGCGTCCCATCGGCATCGGACGCGAAGCCAATCGAGAATCCAGAGAGAATCGTTCCCCGTTCAAAGCGTCGCTGGCAACTTTTTCATCGAAATCAGAACACGGGTACGGGGATAAGGGCGTACGTACGGGAAGCCAGCCGCGTGACCTCTAATTGATAGCCGTCGAAGTGGTTAACGGGAAATCATAGGTTTCCAGGAAGGGTGAGAGGAAGAGAGGGAAGGAGCGAGGAGAGAGAAAAAGAGAGAGACGCGCGTGACGAGCGGGGAGCAGAAGGTCGCGGAAGGCGACCGCCGTTGACGGATCAGCCAGCGTTCTGCCGCTGGAAATAAAGGGGTGGGCCAGGGGTGGGCGAGAGAGAGAGCGAGAAGGGGTGGTAAAGAGAAAGGGACGAGGGTTAGCAATTTTAAACAGTCTCCGGCGACTCGATCCTCCGGCATAGCGGAGTCCGGCTAGTGAGCCTGAGCGTGCAATGATTGATGCCAGGCCGACCGGTATGGAGGGGTGAAAGTGAGGAAGGCTAGAGGATCGGTCCTACGGCCTGGGGAAATTTAATTAACGTAAATGCCGCCGCCACGGCCGGCGTTACACGCCGTGTGTGGCAATCGCTCATATGCAACTGCCCCCTACCCCCACGAGCCTCCCTCTCTCTACCTTCAAACTCATCCCACACGCAGCCTCCTTCCATCGCCGGCCGGCCATCCTACTGTTCACCCTCTCTCTCTCTCTCACTCTCTCTCCCTTCCTCTCTCTCGCGCGCGCCCACACACGTACTCTTTGTTTCTCTCCGACTCTCTTCGCCTCTCTCTGTCCACGCGGACGCCGCGCGCGCGTTCGAACCTTTCCCCAAGCGTATCCGTGCACGTTGCCTCGCGCGTCGGCCTGATCGGCCAGCTGGGGGTTATTAAACGTTCGGAACAGGGGTAAGGGGTTTCGATTGCGGGCCGATTGATGGATCTTGGATCCCGTGTTCCCTCGATCGACCGAATATCCCCGATCTCGTGGACCGCGATAAGCGAACGGGTTTACGGCGCCGCTGGAAATAGTTGGCCACCGCAGCCCGCGGAACCGTTCGGTTATCGCGTTTCGTCACGCTCGAGTTAGCCAAACCATCCAAGAGGGGAGGAACAGTCCTGTAGGACGGGTATTCTTCGGGACGATACGTCGTCGGGCGAAAGCGAAACGAGGAGAAAAAAAACGGGGGTGTGGATAAACGAAACGCGTCCGAGATCCAAAGATCTCTCTCTCTCTCTCTCTCTGTTCGTCTCGTCGGCCGATATAAATCGTGGAGCGGAGATTTTTGCCGGGCTCTGTACACGTAAGTACCGCGAGGCAACGGCTGCTGCGTTGCGGGTACGCGTGGCGTGGCCGCGGCGAAGGGTGAAAGAGGGTGGCCTGGCTGGAGGTCGAGATAGGCTTGGGGGAGGGCGCGGCGAGGGGCACGTAATGGCCGCGGCACGTGGTGCGTGCCCCCATTAAACCGATCGCACCACGGATTGATTTTCAGCCTTTCGGCATTTGATGCGAGGAAACTTCGTTGTCGGTGTAACTGAATCGCCGCGAGTGTCTGCCTGACTCGAACGCAAATTAACCGGAACGCGAATCGCGCGGTGACGTCGCGAGAGTCCGCGCGGCGAGACTCGATTGGCCAGCGGAGGAGCGCAGGAAGAATTCCCGTTCCTGTTCGATACGAGAACGCGCGTAACACGATGATCTAATTATTCTCGCTGGTTGCGGACCGATTCTTTGACGATTACCAGCGGGGCTCGTCCGGTTCGCTGGGCTCGTTCTTCGATCGGGCTCCACTCGAATCTGATTCTCTGACAGAGCTTCCCGTCCTAACTTCGTTACGGGTATTTTATTTTCCGGCTTTTAATAGGTTTACGGATTTAATGGTAGACCGTTGGCGCGATTGATTAGAAAGAGCCGGAGGGTGCGACGGCGTCCGATCGGCCGGCTCGGCGACCTCTCGATGGAG
>NIJG01000001.1:970990-990858 GCA_002201625.1 Euglossa dilemma
CTCGAGGGTTGGACGGCCGCCGGTGCAGGCTACGCAATGCGCCCCTTTATTAAATACCATCGAAATTAAAATTATAATTGCATTCGCTACCCCCCTGGCTCAACAGCGGTCGAGCGCGCGATACTTCTTTGCACGGTCGTTCCCCTCTTATACGGACCCCCTATCGAGCTGGATTTGCCGCGTATTAAAAATAGGGAAAGATCGCTCCAGTCAAAGGGGAGAATACCGATTTTTCTCTCGATTTCTTCTCTATCTCGAAGGAAAATCGCGGTTTAATTGAGGCAGAGGACATGGCGACGAAAGGGTGAGGAGATACATTCGTCGCGAAATTCGATCCTCGAACGGGGAGGTCGCGTCGCGACGAAGCGCGTAGCGTCACGGCGGCTAGCAGAGGTGTGTTTCAAGGAGGGCGGCAAAGCGCTTTTGGAAACGTCGATAGTAACGAGTAGTAATGGCACACGATCGACCGTTAGATATTCTAATTAAGGGTAACACGAGCCGGTACTTTGGCAGCTGAGTAAGGCATATGCCGATGAGATTGTAGGTGGAAACGATGCCGAGGCCAGAAACGGCGGAGGTAGAGGCAGCCAGTAGGTTGTATAGCCCCTGTCAGCCACTGTGCCACTGACGGCTCGCTAATTGCTCGACCAACCTCTAATCCTCCGAGCCGCCCCTGCCTCCGCGTTCTGCCACCCTTCAAATCCAAATCCATCCCTTCGTAACGGCCGATACTCTCGGTCCTTTCAGAATAGCGAGCATACATTCGAGTATCGCGTGTATGATAACGAAATTTCTCGGCGAACGACCGGAATAACTGCACGCAACTGCGATCGAGATTTCTCATCGATCGCGCGTGGCCCGCGCGAATAGAAACCACCCCCGTTCGCCGCCTCCCGCGGGGGTCTGCGTTTCTCCCGTTTCACTAGGCGGTCCACTAGAATTCGAAATTGCCTCGTCTATCCGCCGCTCGGTGGCCGTGTATCAATGCGATCCCGATAAAAGGGAGAAAATTCCATTTAGGATCGTTCGAATTGTTTCGCGGTCGCGCCGGTTTTGTCCCGCTATCGATTCCATTCCACGGGGGCTCATCGCTATCGAACGTCTTCGACGTCCGAATTAAACTCGGTCGCCGACCGCGGGAAAGGAAACGAAAGAGGAAAGTTTCGGCCAACGAGGTGGAAGGGGAGGAGCGATTCGGTCCGATTTGCCGAGCGTATAGCCCGGTCACGGTCGGGAAATGGAAAAAAAAATGCAAGTTGCACGGGCGCAACACGCTCCTATGCGAAATCGATCGTCGTGACCGCGCGAACGAATGGGCGAGTAAGCGAACGAGCGTATCAAGGGTCGGTACGGTCGCGAATTAATCGAGCATATAATCGATGTGCGCCTGTCGATATATATGTATGTATATGGAAGCCATCCGCCTGGTCACCCTCGTGAACTCGGGCCCCTCTATCGTTAGTCAACAGTGCACGCGGTAACGCTAATTTCTGTAGCGGACGTGTCCTGCTGCTCTGTCAAAAAACCCTCCATATTCCCCGCCTGTCCTTACCTCCGCGCCTTATATTACACTCGGCTAATTACCAGGTGAATACCGATACATCGCCGTCCAAATCTTTCCACGCGTTTCGATGCTTCTTCCGATTTAACGAGTTTACCAAGTGCCTATCCGCGCGTTTACGCGATACACGAGGATCGGTCGATGATTAATTTCTATTCGATAAATCCCACGGTCACCCGCTTTTGAGTCAGCCCGAAATTCGGATCCCGTTTCGGACGCGGCTTGCACCGCGTGAATAGTTAAAAAGTTGGACAATTAGGTCGAAGAGGAGGTCGGGTGGCGCGGCTGCCAATTCGGTTGCGATAACAGGGACAAATGGAACGGTGTTGAGGATCGATGGGCGAAACGATGGAAAACGGGACAAGCCCGGGGCCGTTGGGCGAAATTAAGAGCATCGAATGACATCGTCGCGATATCTGGCCCATCTCCGCGGTCGCGGACGAGGACTGGCTGTCGGCCGAACGGCTCTCGCGCGATAGCACGATCGTAGTCGCAAATTTATATCTGATTTTCCGCCCGACTCCCTTTTCTCCCGCCAAGGTCGAACGTTCTCGCAGAGGACGTCCTCGGTTCCGGTTCGCCTTCTCGTTCTCCAAGCATCGACGTTTAACTCGAGCCGATATTTTATTTCGAATCGGGATCGAATGTCGATAACTTTTCGAGCTCGCACAGCTGCAAGCACGTTTTGAGGCCGTACCGCGGCGTAATTTAATTCTGCCCGGTGAAAATAGTTTCGTTATCGCAGCCATACGATTCCCGTATCTTCGGGCTTTGCGCGGCCAACCCCCGATGATTGAACGGCTCGATGGATTTTCCGCGTTTCGATCCCACCCCGCCGCGCCTCCGTGTTTGCCCTTTTTTTATTTTCCCTCCCCTCTACTCCTCTCCTTTTTCCTTTTCGTTATTTTTACAAAACGGTGCCACCGGCCAATGGAAACTCGACACGCTGGCTATTGGATGCCGAGATCGTATATTCGCGATTCCTAAGGGTTCGTCGATATTGGATAACGACCGTTCCGTACAGACGGATCGATTCGCCTTCGTTTCGTGTACCAATCGTTCGAGGACGATTTAAATCTTCCGGATCCGACCTTGCGCCGGCGAAGCGACGAGTCACGACGCGCGAGGACACCCCTGCGGGCAGCTTAGCTGTCAGACGGGAATTAAAAATGCAATCGGTAACGAGCTCGTCCAGACAACGCTCCGGTACNGAAATTAAACGACGCCGAATCGTTCCACTCCATTCGCGCGCTAATAAAAACCAGCCATCCTGTTAATTTTCACTTATGAGATTTTGCACGCGCAACCCCCGATGATTGAACGGCTCGATGGATTTTCCGCGTTTCGATCCCACCCCGCCGCGCCTCCGTGTTTGCCCTTTTTTTATTTTCCCTCCCCTCTACTCCTCTCCTTTTTCCTTTTCGTTATTTTTACAAAACGGTGCCACCGGCCAATGGAAACTCGACACGCTGGCTATTGGATGCCGAGATCGTATATTCGCGATTCCTAAGGGTTCGTCGATATTGGATAACGACCGTTCCGTACAGACGGATCGATTCGCCTTCGTTTCGTGTACCAATCGTTCGAGGACGATTTAAATCTTCCGGATCCGACCTTGCGCCGGCGAAGCGACGAGTCACGACGCGCGAGGACACCCCTGCGGGCAGCTTAGCTGTCAGACGGGAATTAAAAATGCAATCGGTAACGAGCTCGTCCAGACAACGCTCCGGTACGCGAAGATAAAAGGAAATTAATAGCCGACGCGATTGGGCAGGACCGTACGTGGATCTTTGAAGCGTTTGTCAAGTTCCCTTTGGACGGGCGAGCGGTCGTCGCGACGGGACGATTCCTCGTTGCACGCGTAGATACGCGGAAACGTTGTCGCGATATTTGCATAGCGCGCAGTGCCGCGCGCTAGAGAGAGAAAGAGAGAGAACGAACGGGGGTAGAAAGGGGAAAAGAGTAACAAAGGTACGAGAGCACAGAGAAGAACAATTATAACCGATAGGAAGCGGAGTGGCGGGTAAACGATCGGCGACGAGGGTGGGCGAAAGGGAAGAACGGGACAGGGGTCGAGGATAAGCAGCATTAACGCTCGAAGGGGTTTTCGGATGCCGTTTAAATCGGCACGCCTGGATCCCGTATATTATATTTCTCCGTTTCATTTGCGCGAAAACGTAAAATTAATTAAACAGCTGATACGCACGGCACGCCAGCGGCAGAGAACCGCCTCGCGCGGCCTCTGGCCGGAGGCAGGGGCACGCACCACGGCCAAACAAACACATCCCCTCTTGGAAATCGGCTCTCCCGGCTCAGGCCGGCAGAGATTTTCAATTTGCGCCGGGCCGGCTCTAAGGGGATGTAAAAACGCGTTACGCGCCCCGATGCGTTCTGCTCCGCCGCGCGGAATACGTCAGCGTGCATACCTGTCAACGCGGCCCGCGATAAGGAGCGTGCGGCGGTCGGCCGCAGCGCAACAAAGTAAAAATCGATCCGGTCAAACGGACGAGTTAATCGAATCGTCCAGTTCCGGTTAACCGTCGAATTCGTTGTTGCACCGCGAAAAAGGCACCTCGCGATCGAAGCTCTGCCCCTTTCGGGCGCAACCGACGTTATCCGCGGATGTTCACGGTACGATTGATAAAAATAAACCCGGCCGATGTCCGACGCGGAGTTTACAAACGGCGTCGGTTGACGCGGCGTGCAACGCCGAAGATCGTTTAATAAAGACGATTCACTGTGACGGAAGCAGCAGCGACCGGCGGTGGCGGCGGTCGAAAATGCCAGGCGAAAAGGAGATTTGTCGCTGGAAACGCGAAGGGTCGCGCGTTGCCATTCCTAATAGCGCGCGTTTTACCTACACGCCGAATTCGCAAATTACATTTGCACGTATCCGCGCCTCCCCGAGACAATTTGGCCTCATAAACATAATTAATGGCGGAGCATTAATTCAGAGATTTTTCCCCGGTTGCGAACACATGTTACCGTGCGCCGCCAACTGTCTCGCAATTTAGCTAAATAATTACCAAACTTGCCCCCGCGGACGACGACGCATTGCCAGCCGCCGACGAAACTTCATCGGTAACGGAGTCGTACACCGCTGCTGCGCTCTGTTTGCCCGCTTCTTCCCACCGGCCTAGCCATTCCACGCTCCTGCAAAATATCGCGACCAGTCGGGTTCTTTGGGCGGAAAAAATCGAACTGGACACCGGTCGAGGCGAGACGGAGCGAGACGGCGAGGAGATCGCGAGGAGATCGCGTGACAAAGGAGGCACGGCAGAATTTCACCGCGTTAAAATCACGCACGAAGCGTTAGGGCTGATGACGGCTCAACGGAAGCCGACAGCCTGGCTATTCGCGTGTGTTGAAGGCGGGCATATACGCGTATATATGGTCCCTTGTCCCGGGGCAGGGCTGCCATCCTAAGCCGGCTTGACTAATTGGTAGCGTTATAATCATGGGTACACGGTTAGGTTGGTATTACCGCAAGTTATAGCCCCGTCTCCACATCGGCGACCGCCACGCACATTCGCGCGTAAGAGGGGTGCTTAATGACCCCGCCGTTTACGCAAATTTTCCCATTATGCGACGCGGTTTTGGCCCGCCAAACGGAACGATCCTGGCGACCGTCGGAACGAGCGTCATTTTCTCCAGCTACCAGCCAGCTTAAGGCTTTTCCAAACCGCCGACACCGCTTTTGACGTTGCCTCGTCGACCTTTCTCGCCCATCGTCGCACGCCTAACCCTTCTCGCATCCTTCAAACCGTTATCTTTCTCCTCGCGCGTTTATTCCGTCTATACTTTGGAAATGGCCGCTCGTCCGAGACACTCGGCCCTCGATTAATGCCCCGACACGACGATTCCCCTCCGCGAAATAATCCAGGAAGAGTTTATCGCTGCGTAGAGCTCGACGCGCCGCGTCGTGTACACCGGCAGATACCTACGGGCCGATCCGTTTTCCGGTCCACGCAGACGACGCCGGGGTTGGTCACGCGAGATATTGATAATAAAAAATCGCGGGATATAAAATAATTCAAACAAATGCGCTCGCAGGAGGAACGGTCCTGCTACGATATATTCCGGCGGGCTTATCCGCGTCCGGTCATTCATATACGCGGGGAAAAAAGCGACGCTCTAATGGCCGGCTATCTGTAACGGTTAGGAAGTGGGGGAGATTTGTCGACGCCGCCGCCACCGCGGCCAAAGAAGGGAAAAGGAATCTTCTCTCCGGAGGCTGTCGTTCGACGTTCGCTGATACCGCGCCAATATCGGACCGCCATAACGGCCCGAGAGATAACGGCGAAAACATACGCGTACCGCCGCGGCGCCTCGTTCGGCTACGCGCGTAACCGACGCCGGATACACCATCGGCACGAGGCGCGCGCGATTACGGGGGATGCGATTGCCGCTCGAAAATCACCGGAGGAGGGAATAAACGGTGGAACAAAACGCGAAAAGGTCCGAGGAAGCTCGGTATCAGCGTGCCGCGCCTGTCCCATCGGCTCCAGTCCCGTGGGTGTGATCGCTGCTAACTAAACTTGTAAATCTCCCCGGTCGACCTCTGCGCGGCGCGGCGCGGCGCGGGGCCTAGGCCCTATCCCAGCTGACCAGAACGCATTTGTCTATCTTACGAGCGTGGTAAACGGCGCGCTCGTGGAAAATCGCCGGTGTCCGAAACCTTCCTCGCCTCGATCGGGAATTAGGTTTTAACCGAGCGCGCGCGGGGAACAAGAGGAAGCCCTCGAGGACGGTCGAAAAGATCGATAAGGAGAATCACGACGACTCGGGAAATCCTTCGCGGAAAGGTTAGAGACAGGAGAGGATTTCGCGGTAGGCGCAGTTTCGGGGGAGGATTCTCGCGACGTCGGGGCATTAGAAACAAAAGCTTGGCAAACGAGGAGTTACGAGGGCCCTTTATACCTTTGCCTTCGCATCCGGTTGTCTCGCGTATTATGACTGATGTCTTAGTTAACCGTTCCGGCGAGGAGCTGCGGGCTTTAACGCCGCGAAGGAGAAAAAAGGAGAGGAAAGGAGAAAAAAGGAAGAAGCGAGGCGGCAAGAGATACGCGGCCACTTGTGTCAGCCGCGCTCCGCGTTTCGCCCCCGAAATTGTGAGGGATGGTTATGGTGCAGCCTGCACGCGATACGATCCCTCGAGCGCTCGCAAATCAAAGCCGGTACCGCGCTCGCGTTTGCCTCACCTTTCCCGCTCCAGCCGAAGGAATATCGCGGAAACTTTCTCCGCTCTTCTCGCTCGTTCCGCCGAAATCGCCGCTCGTACGGAGAGAGGCTTAGATTCGGATCTTTGTTCGGTAACGATTACGACGGCGACTAGAAATGCGAGTTTTCATGTTCGAAGATATTTAGATGGTCTTATCATTAGCCGCCTGTGGAATATTCTCGCCGGACACGAGCGCGAGCTGCTCCGTGCCTGCGAAAACCTTTGATTTATCGTCCATTACCATATAAACTGGCTGGGCCTCTGACGCGCGGAAGACACGAGAACGATTTTTCGATACAGATGTTATGGATCCCGGCCGATCGGGAATAATTAACGAGCATTTAATATTTTCGCAACGGCTGCAGGCAACCCGGCATCGCGTAACTTCGACCCCTTTTTTCCGTGGCCTTTTTACTCGCGCCGCGANAGCTCTAATCGCCAGCCGTATCCCACGGTAATATTTAATTTTTAATCCGAGCGTATTCAAATGCGGCCCGGGCTCGCTCTTCGTGGCGCACCTAATGGGAATACAATTTATTCCCTGGCCACGGCTTATTTTACATTTTATGCTAAATAAGCGGCCCGGCTACGCGCGTCGTCTATACTCACGCCAACAATTAATTACACGCCGCGTGCCGTTGTTAAGCGCGGTTATCGCTGTTGCAAAGAACAAACAAACGAACCGCTCGTCGATCGAACGTCACACGCTCGGAACGTTGGCAACGTTCGCGAGAGGCCATCGATTCGGCCGGTTTGGTCACCGGCCTATTAAATAAGACGAGAAACCGGCACGCTCCACTACCATCCCAAGTGCATTATCTTCTCACGGACCCTTACCGGAAAGTTCCAGGGGTTATATCCGACCCTCGTAATTATCTACAGGAGAAATTTGGTCAACGTGGCCCGAGGGTCGGCGCGAAACTCAGTTACAGCTTGGTCAGCCGCACTTGAAAACTCCCGGAGGCGCGTTTAATCCGTGATTTTTAATCCGGGATCGATTAAGCCCGTAATAGGCAATCGTTAGCGAAAATTACGCGTGACCTGGGGCCACGATCTTCCGTCACCTTGCTACCTGATCCTTCCGCAATCGCCCAATCCGCTCCTCTTCGCCCTTTTTCCCGACGTTATCGCGAGTCGCGCGAAATACCGACTCCGACTGCTTCCTTCCGCCTCGTTTCCTCGAATCCGCTCGACTGAGGCCTCGGAAAGCGATCGTTTCTCGCTAATCGACGAGTTTACACGCCTACGTCGAATTCCAGCGAACGCCGCCGTCGCGAGGGGAACGAACTCGCCGGCGTGTGTTGGCGTCGGGACGAGCGTCGGAAAATCGCGACCAGTCTTACGATTCAATTACGACGCGTATCCGTGCAACATCTCTGCCGGCGGACATCCGGTCTGAATCAGTGATGAGTGGCACGCTGCCTGTCTCCGTTCTCATTTCCGACAGGATGGACAGGAAAGAAGAAAGAAAGGGACTGCTTTCCGGCTCTATCCGCCGCTCGTTTTTCGGCCGCCGCTTCATGCATTATTTAAGTCTCGGACCTTGGAAACGAGCGTTAAAGTCTCTTGCGCTGGATTCCCGGTAACGGCTGCCACGAAATCGATTATTTTCGGGCCTGGTTCTCGAGGACGGTCGAGAGAACACGGAAAAAGGAGCCGCCTATCCGGTGGACGCGGTTAAAGATAGAACGCGCGTGGAAACGCGTCGATTAATCGCGTCTTCCGCGATCGGTTAGATGGCCCGGCGTTAATCGGCGTTGCATTTCGGAGCGGATCGCTCGCCAGCCGCCGGAACGGTTCGCGTATGCGTTCGTTGCAAAATTCAAAGCAACGTCGGGCAAATTTAGATATCCTCCCTGGGAAATTCCGGACATAGCCTAGATCTCGATTTAGACCGACCTAACGAGCTAGCGAGATTGAATAATTGAACGAATTCTAAACCTCGTGTCCGGCTATTACGAACGTTGAATATTAAAGCAATCGTTCCTGCGCGGTGGTTACGCGATCAGGCCGGTTAAGGACACCGGGTGAACCTCGAACTTCCTTTCGCCGAAACGCGCAAAGGAACTCGGCGTCTCGAGCCAATAAAGCGTCCTTCCGACGTCTCGTTCCTGTCCTCCGGGAGATCGCGCGCGCGCGCGCCAGCGGCTCGTAATCCCGGTGAAACAGGGATAAAAGGGAAAAGCGGTCTTTCCCTGCGATCGTTCCTGGAGAAACACGTTTTTCACGGCGCGCGAGAAGCGATAAAGACGAGAATTAGATACGAATCGTCTGTGACGGGTGTGCAGGGGACGCCGGTCGCGCCGCCGCGCGCCATTCTTCTCCGAGACCCGGCGCTCACCTCGGATTCTTAAGCACGATTTGTACGAGTGCCATATTTCTTCGGTAAGAGCGCCGTTTGGTGGTAATAGTTGCAGTATTATTTACCGTTAACGGCCCACTTTGCTCGCGTAATGCCGGCGAATTAACTCGCTGCGAGCGCGCACCTTGCCGTACATGCGACAGGGGTGGTTTACGGCCAGGCCACGCAGCGCCGACTACCCTTTTGACTCGTTTACTCTCGACACGGCTCGCGCCGATCCGGCCAATCCTCGAGCATCCGCTTCACGACCGCTCCACGGCCTTTCCTAGCCGTTTCCAGCCTCGAATCTGGCCCGAGCGATAAACCACCGGCTGGATGTTTCTCGCTCCTTCGAACGAGGCAGTTTAATCCGTGGAACGAGAGGACCGTTCGGCTCGGAAGACGTACGAGCCACGCGGCGTTAATCGCGGTTAGAAAAATCGTGGAAAGGAAATTGCAGACCAGAGACGCCAGACGAGGGCTCGCAGTGTTTATGGGACTTTTAGCTAATCGAATCGATAACTATCCGAACCTGTTATCGAATTATCCCGCCATTCACCGGGAGGATAATTACGCGACGGTCGGGTAAACCGCGGGCGTCGCCGGAAACGCATATTTTTATTCGGGGCTTCTGGTCGCTCGGCGAGTAGGAATTTTACGCGTACCATAGAAGAGATTTATCGGGCTATTCCGGGGATAATGTCGGTTTCGAATGTAATTCGGACACTTTACGGTACCTGTGTATCGTATTTATTAACGAGCAAGGTATCGATCTTTATTTTGCTTAATCGTATTTTATCTTGGCCGGATGTCATAAGCACGTTTCGCTGGCATTCATCTCAATAATCCTTTATGAGAACAAAGTGCCGAACGACCTAAGTTTTATTGGCGCCGTAACGCGGCGTTCGTTTAAACAGGCCATAAAACGGTTCGAACATAATCCAAACGTATCATGAAACGGTGGAACAAGATCGAGAGCCGTCGTTATATCGCGTCCGTGCGTTCCCGGTCGGTCGGTCGGCGCGGTTCGCGCGACCGGAGCCGAAATCACGGGATTTAACCGTAGGAAGAACGTTGGCGAACCTATCTATCCATCTATCCGTGTGTCGTTTGGACGCGCGTAACGCGTTTCGCGTTAGACGGAGAAAGGAACGCGTGCTGGGATAGATAGGCTAACGGGCGCACGTCCGGGGTAACACCTAAGATGGAAAGATATATATTATACGGATTATTAAGTGTTGGCGCATTCACTTAATCCCGTAGTGAATATCCCGCGTGGTATATCTCCGGGCCGATCAATCACAGAAGGGAGCCGTATAACCCCTAGCCAGAAGCGAGAGCCAGAGGGCAACGCGGAGAAGAGAGGAGAGGAGAAGAGAGCGAGAAGGACAGGGCTGGGTAGCACAGGGCAAGCCCGTCGGTTTCGGTTCTCCTCTGTTATTCGCACCGAGTCATATATCATTTCGTTATCATCGACTCTTTATATGCGGTTGCGCTCCATTTTCTGTCTGTTTGCTCCGTTAAACGGCGGCGCTGGGTTTGATTCAGTGAAACCATTAGCCGGATTTCGGTCGCCGGCCGCATTTTCCGTTCTCGCCTATCGCTCCGGTTATCTCTGCCGCATCATACGCGACTGACTACCCGCCATTATCGGCGTGGTCCGGCGCGAACGATAATACCCCGGGGCAACGGAAAAATATTCCCCTGGCTCGCGAGCCGATTTAGTATAAACAAAATCATCGAGCGGGAACGCGAGCCGCTTTGATTCTTGCCTGCTCGAGAGACGATCACACGCGACGCGTAACGCGTCGCGCGGCCACACGCGCAAAAGCCCCGGCCGCACACGAACCGACGCTTAATTATTATTCGCTCGTATTGGCCCGCTGCATTTCGCCTACCAACGATCGCGTTCCTTTATCGACGAGATTTTAACGCGTACGCCGGCTACGCGACGCGTTAATTCGATGCTTAAAATTCTAACCCCGTAATCCCTTTTAATTGCGCGATAACAGCGGTCGCGGCGCGTTAACGAACATCGCGATGGACGCGACGCCGGCCGGGGCATTCGTTTGAATTTAAATTATAGCGATCATATTTCTTGCTTCTACCGACGTGTTACGCTTCCGCTTACTCTCCGCCGGTGCCCCTTGCCGCGCCGACGAGGCTTCGATTTTTCCATCGGCGCCGCACCACGCGCGATCGGCGCGCCTCTGCATATGCGTTTCGCCGAAAAACCAGCTGTGCGTCGATGAACCGCCGCCGTCGCGGCCATCTTGCCGAACCGCAGCGTCCCAAAGCGCTCGGTGAGCCGGAAACGACTGATAGCGATGCCACCGATCGCCGCCCGCGGTCGTTCGAGGATGGTTAACGCCGATATTATCCATTGTCCTACGAGTACGGTCGATAAGCGGCCCGATAATAGATTTTACGGGACGAATTCATGCTCCGTTTCCTCTGGCAATGGCGCCCTGCCACCGGCAACGGGACCAATAAAACTCCTTGAAAGGCAGTTTATCGTTTTCGGTCCTCCGCCGCTCTTTATATTTTCCTTCGCCCCCCGCCGTCGCGGCGCACCTCTCGTATCGATGTTTCGACGAACGCGCGCGCGGAAAGGCCGAGGGATTCCGGTCGCCGGCGAAACTGGCCCTCGCGAACGCTCGGGGGAAAGCTCGGAAAAGCTCGGGAAAGCGCGCGAGGTCGACCGGAAATACCGCGAGAGCCGCGGAAAGGGGATGAATAAGATTCACCCTGGCGCACTTTCGGGACGCGCAGTTCCGCGACGGCAGAGATTGCGGCGGCCCGGGGGTTGCAAATGGGGGTGTCAACGGCATCAGGCCTGTATTGTGAAACGTCAATGCCACGGAAACTAACACCGTTCCCTTCGCTCCCACCCTCCCCGGCCCCTTTGCCAGCCCAGCGAGCCACGCTATGGAACAAGATCTGTATTCCGTTGATGTTTGGTACGATGCCATCTTACGCCTGTCCCGTTCGATTAACCGACATAGAATTCCGCGTTCCCGCTCGATTGTTCCTCGCGCGTGATATTTCCCAACGTTTCCGAACGGACGTCGAACCGCGGCGCGAAACCGAGGAGGGGGCCGGCAGGGGTGCGATTTTCGAGTAGAAAAAAATCGAGAGCTCGTTTCGATTCGATTCGATTCGATTCGATCGCCGTTGTCGCGTCGAGTGCGTTCCGCGTTTACGCTAATGGAAGAAGCGATCGCGTCGTCTTCCGAAGCACCGATAAATTCGAAAATTGCCGATAACCGATAACTGGCTGTCAGAACAATCCACTTGTTTTGACACCTGTGTCACTTCCGGTTATTCAAAGCCCGCCGGCGTGTCGTCCAAAACGATGACAGCACCTTTGTCCGTCGCATTCGAGTGCCGAGCGCGCGGGTACAGTCCTCGACCATTATCGCCACGATCATCTGATCAGTCCCTTTGAACCGCCCAAAGAGGACGGTTCGTACGTTTCCTCGCGCGTCTTAACGCCGAAACGTTTATTTCGCGCGAAAACGCCGAGCGTGTCCGACCGCTGTGGACAAAACGCGCGCGTATCAATTTTATCCGACGCTCGAATTTCATCGTTCGTTTTTGTTACGATAAATCGTTAAAATAACGCGTCACCGCGGTTATCGGTGTTCGCGGCGGAAAGAGGAGTAAAAAACCGCGGCGTTGCTGTTCCTGACGCGGGAGCGATTCCCTGGAATCTTTGCTCGTTACCGGCCGGTCTTAATTAATAGCTGGTATTTCGGGCGACAACAATTGGCAGCTGAGCGCGGGATGATCTTGCGTCAGGCGTGGTCGGGCAGCGAGGCGAGGGAGGGAAGAACGAACGAGGGATAAAGCGATAATGCGAGATAAATAGGAGAAATCTCGCCTGGTCCGCGCGCGCGGCTGCAAGGGTAAAGAAGAGTGCTCGAAACAGCGTAGCCACGCTGGTCGAGAGGGTGCGGTTCTAAGAGGTGGGCAAGGGTTAAGGCTACCCCGAGCGTTTCCTACGACCATCTCCGCTCTCTCCGGCTCGAGTCCTTATTAATAAAGTCGGATTAGCATAACTGCTACTCGGATCCGTCGACCGAACTCGGCATAATTAAGCCTGGCCGATTGCTATCTTCGCCGGCGGAATTTCTGGCTACGAGATAAGCCGACGGATAGGAGAGTCCGTGGGTGGATGGCGAAACGGCCAGTTCCACGGATAAACGACGGCGAATTTTCGTTCGCCGCGTGTGTATCGCTGGATTTCCCGCAGACAGATTGTTCAAACGCGGGTAGTACCTATCGATTTAAACGTTTTAGATCCGCGGTAATGGACGAACGATAAAATTTTCAATTATTACGCCGCCACGTTCTACTTCATCCGCGGTGTAATTGGGGTTGCGATAATAACAGCGATGATATCGCGCAGAAATATTTGGAGAGTCCGCGAGAGCGCGGGAGGAAGGCAGAGAGAGAGGAAGCGAGAGAGAGAGAGAGAGAGGGAGAGGAAGAGCGGACGAACCCTTTTCATATACACGCGTACAGCTTTCGCCCTGTACGCGAGAGTACACGTGGCTACCGATAACGAGTTCTGTCAGTGACTGCTGCCGCTGTCACGAGGATCGTCAACGAAGAAAGGGTGCACGTTTGCGTTTTGCAAAGCAAAAACTAGAGGCTACGTCACGACGGTATAACGGCTTATCGGTCGGTGCGGTACATTAAGCACGACCGTTTACTGGCGCTACCGCAAAACGGGGATGCTGTCGGTCATGCTGGCAGAAATGGCGAGGGGCGGGGACGAAGAAGGGTGTCGAGAGATTATCTTGTCGTATTCAATATTCCTATGGAACGTTCGGGATGATAAATCGTCCTCCTCGATAGGAAAGATGCGCCGGAACCACGTTCCAGGACCTTCGTCGACTCGCACCTCAGACCACCGCCATCACCACCCCCTTTGGGTTCGCTGTCATACTGCCCCGTTGCGATTCAACGGCGGAAGAAGGGCTCGCGGAGGGATTCGGCTTCCATCGAAATGGCCGATAATGTCTTAACACCACCGCGTCGCTTCTCTTCTTCGTCGCGTTTACGCGATCGTTGGTACACGCGTCCGAATGCTGGATGCTGAGGGGATCATCGGTTAGGAATTAAATTTGCGATTTATAGCGAGAGAAAAGGAGAAACTGGAGGTCGAACAGGATCCCCGGTGGAATATAGCTTTTTCATCGGGATGCGACGGTGGTGTAGGAGTTTCTCCTGCCGGAGATCTCCGGAGTGGCTGCTGCGGGTCCGGGATGAATCGGTGAAACCGCGGGATCGGCGAGGACGCGGGTGCGAATACGTCGAGGAAGAAATCCCGCGGGTATCGGTATAATAAAACCATTAGAATGATCCTCGTACGTGCATTCAAACGGTATAAATATCCAGCGGAATCCCTCGCGCCGTTTCCAACTTCTGTGTAATGTTAAACTTGCGATAAATCCGAAGTACCAAGGCAGGGGGGAATCTCTTGTCCGTGACATTTCACGGCTACCGTATCATCTTCTCCGTTGACCACGGACAATACATACCCGGCTGGCATACGTGAAGCGCGTGGAACCCCTATGGCGCTGTCGCTCGTATTACGCGCGATATATTTTTTTCTCTCCCAGACCGGTGTACTTTCGAGGTTTCATTATTTTATGTGCATTCATCACGAAAACAATAACTCGGTTGACCTTTCTTTTTCCATTCGAATCAGGATTGGCGCCCGTTCGATCCGCGGCTACTCCTGCCTCGATCCGTTTACCATTCACGCTTTTTCAAAAGTCATCCTCGTCGCTGGAACCGGATATACGAGGCGTCGCGTTGTTCGCCGCGTTGTCCGCCGCGGCCGCGCTGGTATTCCGTACACAACGACCAAGGAAAAGCCCGCGTCGGTGTTATCTTCGCGTGACGGTAGAACGCTGCGTTATAGCGCCGAGTAATTTGTTTATCATAGTCCAGCATTTTTGTTCGTGCAATTACGTTATCAGCCCGGTATCCGACGAAGCCCGGTCATTAGAGTCCTAAGTAAAGGCTGACATAGCACTCCTGCCCGCTTGTGTAGACGCGTATATAATTATCGAAGCGTACACCGAGACGATGTCGGTGTCAGCAATGGTCATTTGCCGCTATCGGCTGGATCACAGGCTATCCTAACTGCTCTGTCCTGTCTGATTATTCTCCGTACCCATTCTACTCCATAAAGCCTGTTAGAGAGCCGCGCGTACATTATCAGCGGTAAATTAGCGATTTCGGAGTTAATTAACGCCACGATCCGTCCGTCCAGCGACGCGATTTAAGAAGAACCGCGATAGAACGAATTCGGCTATCGTTTTCCTTCTCCGACCATTCGATACGCGTGCAAATTCGCGAGAGAGAGAGAGCTGACCGCCGTTTCCTTGACTTTTCGTCGACACGCGCGTATTCGTAACTCGTGGTTTGGGCCGGAAACCGAAGCTTATCCCGAAAGATTAATCAGGCATCGAGCACGGCGGAACATTTCGGCGGTAATTCCGCGCGATCGATCATTTGGTCGAAGAATCAACAAGTACCGTTTACACGCGACGAACGGCCAGCCTTCTTCGTGGCGAAGCCGCTAGCACCCGGGGTGTGCGTTCCACCGTTCCGCCCCCAAACACCGACACTTCTCGCGAATATCGATATATCACGAGGCGCGGTGGTAGCCTGACGTTTCCTGTCATCGCTTTAACGGAGCACCACTCGGATTAAGTGTTCCCGCTCTGGCGAACGAGTTGTACTCTTCGACCGGTCAATAACCAAGGTACTCCGGAACGGGACTCGGCGCAAGGGATGGCTGACCGAGATCTCTCCGACGTCCCCTCGCCCTCGGCGATCGCTTTGTCTTCGACCTCGTTGTTTCCCAACAACCCAGACGTCCAAACTCCATTCTTTCCCTCTCGATCCGCGCATTTCGCTTCCCGATATCTCCTCCAGGCCACCAACTTTCGCCTCGAGAATCTTCGATTAAAGTATATTCCCGGCGTGGAGGATTTATCGGTGATCCGTGGACACGGAGTTTGCAACCTGTTCGCCGAGCAGCTAAGCGTAAACGCGACCGAGCTGACCGAGAGAACCGATCCAAAGTTAGACGCGGGTCTAACGTTGAAGATAGCGCATCCATCCACGCAGAAGGGTGCAGTCAAGGAGGGTGTCTAGGTTATTTACCGACCAACTGCTAACGGCTAACCGTTCCTAGAGCGGTCCTAACTCACGCGCAACGACCGAGGATATGTCCCGAGTGTCCGGACCTTCGTCTTATTGCGGCCAGACCGTCTTGAATGAGTTATCCGGACGAAAGCGAGGCTGGCTGGAGTTAATCATACCCTCTGGACTCGGTGCGGAATTAACGAATATTCATGGCGCTGTGCGTTCAAGTCCGAGCTTCGTCCTGATCGTCGTCGGCGTCGTCGTTCGCACGGCGCGAAACAAACGACGAGCTGTTGCCGACGGCAGCGGATGGAAAACGATTAATAAACATTCTTCTGCCAGAGATCCTCGTGTTCCTTTCTCCTCCGGCCGCGGTACCGTTTGCGTTTGATTCGCGCGGCCTCGTAGGAATGCTAATTAAATCGTCGGTGAAATTTCTCCGGAAACTTTCGACGAATTTCGCCGGGCTGTAGAGGCAGCTAGCGAAACTGTCAAAATGCTAATTCGCGAGTGGATGGCTCGGGATACGTTCGGAGGGAACGCGGTCGAACGAGATTCGTCATCGGGTGCTCGCCTGCTGGCGCTCTCCGAGAGCGGAGAGCCGAGAGCGGAGAGCGGCGGTAGGACGAAAGGACGCGAGGCGTAAAGGCGAAGAAGCTGCGGGCGGAGAGTCGGACAGCGAGGAATCGGGCGGGAAGGGGTAGAAGAGGGTAGCGTGGCTCGCTTCAACTGGCGTTATCTTGCAGCGGAACATTAATAATAAAAGTTTTCGCTCATTGTCTCGCGGCGTCGCGCTAAACGGCAAACGAACGATCGCGAAGGGGCGGCGGGGCGAAAGGGGTGGAGGAGAGGAGGAGAAGAGGAGGAAGAGAGGAGGAAGAGCGCGAGCGCGGTAGCACGAGACGCGGTTATACAACTGGTGAACGCGTTTTGTCTTTGTCATGAATGCTCCCTTATCTTCCGCGAGTCCATCACCGGAGACCGGTTTTGTCCTGACCGGGCTCTGGCGTAGGACTGTCTGCGAATTGTAAGGAGACAGGAAGCTGGACAGCGAGCAACGTCTGGACGCTCAGTTGGGAAATATTTCGAAACGTCGATCAGCCGCGAAACAAGGGTCGTGAGTTATGCGATGGGGCTTCGGTCTACGGCAAGTAGTATCGCGCATCTCGCTCACCGTGCCTTTTCATTCCACGCGCACTCCGCGTCGATCTAACCCGAAGCTCGCGATACGCCCCGAGCTGCTCGTTCTCCGCTCCGACGGATTTCCACCTTTTTCTGCTCCGCGCGTACCGATACGTCTCCTTCACCCTCTCGAATCCTGCGAGTCTTCGTAGGACACGCATCGATGGTACTTTTTAGCTGGTCGCCGGTTGTAAAGTACAGGGAGCGTATTGTACCGTGGCGTTAGACCATGCGAATCGATGGCTCTCGATCACCGGCTACATCTCTCGGCTGACCACAGTTCCCCGGCTCGTACTCGCTTTCGGTAAAGGGATACGATGTAAATCAGTCTAACGCCCGGCCGCATGCACTGACCGCACATTAAGTAGCCTTGACCACTCGAGATGGAAGCAAGGTAATCTCACAGTCGGACTGCGCGCCGGTCTTCGCTCGGCAACGCTATCCGATCGAGTTGGCAACGAGGAGGCGACAAATCGGTTCGCTTCGCGCGATCGAGATAGGGTTAAAACTCCCGGACACGCGGTTCGACGAATCGAAAATGAATCAGCCATCCGGAATCGTCGGTGGAATCGCGAGCCACGATTTTAGCAGCCATGTGACCGAGTTAAATATCTACCCCGGCCGCGTCCGAGATTCGCCAGGATCGAGACACAAAATAAGCCACGAAATCCGATTGGCCGGGCAAGATTATCTTTGGAACGGGCCCTGCTCGTTCCTCCCGTGTCAATGTCTCGAGCGAGAATTGCCGAGCACGTATGTGGAAGGAGGACACCGATCGATCGTTAAGTTCGTGCCCGGCTGCCGGGGACACTTACAAATTAGCCAATCAAGTTCTAATCCCAGCACGATTTACCCCAATCAGCCCGCATCCCGCCGCAAATACTTTAATCCGTCCATTAATCCTGCAAGATAAAAGTTTCCGAAGTAGTTACGGCCCCTTTGTCGTCGGCATCGGCAACGTATCGGCTCGCGACCGTTCGCTCGACCGTTCCACGATAAGGACCGTTTCGATCGGTTCCTATCTGCGTAATTAGCGTTCGCTGAACGCTCATCAATCGCTGACCACACCGATCGCTGTTTCGGTGTAACGACGAGGGAACCGGTGACGTCACGTCGCAATTTCTTCTCCGAGAGGAAAGAAAAAAAAGAAAAGGAAAGAATTCCGTCGACCGTCGCGAAACCACGGAGAACCGTTTCGATCGAGAGATCGGAAAAGACGAACGATATCATCCGGGACGCGCGGCGACGCGACGGTCGGCTTTAACGAGGAAAGAAAAGACGAGGGAAAAGAATTCACTCGGAGGACCGATGACGAGGATTTTCTCCGTTTGACTGAAATACGTATCCGCGCGGCATAATCCCGATGTATTTAAGCGGACGGGGCGGAATTGAAATCGAAAAAAAAGGAAGGAAGGATCGGTGGGATCCGCGAGGGTGGTCGGGGAGGTGTGAGCGTCGCTTAAATTTATGCTCGGCATCCTAGCGGTCGTCCCCGGGCAATTTTTTTTTCAACTTCAACCTCGGGCGATTCTCTGCCCTCTCCCGGCCAGCCCCGCGCCCCGCCCCCGCCCTTTGCACCCTCCCGGCTCTCACTCTCTCTCATTCCCTCTCTCTCCCACTCTCTCCGCCGGTGGCCATATACAGAACGCTGGACAAACAACAATAAATACATTTTCCCAAGCGGGGTGGCAAACCCGGTGAGGGGTGGAACTTCCATGCGAGCACGTACGGGCATAGCTTAGCGTAATCTGACTGCACACCACCCCATTTCAGCCACCAACCCTCCGCGTCACGACGTACGCAAACCCCGTTACCCCTGCCCTGTATACTCGAGAAGACTGCGGCCACCCTCTGGTGCCGGAGGAGAGGAACCGTCGGTACAGGGGAGGCGAGAGATGGAGAGATAGCGGCGGAGATAGCGGGAGAGAGAGCCGGTGGTAAAAAGGGGTTAGGAAGGAAAAAAAGGCGGAAGAAGAAGAAGGAAGAAAGAGGGAGCAAGAGAGGGCAACGCGTTGCGAGAAGGGGCGGGGGTGGATGGCATTGCCACCTGACGAAAGAATGCCGCGACCTGACTAGAATTTCATTAACCGCGGTCTGGCCAGAGGGGGGCCGGGAAATATGAAGAGAAAAAGAGCGGAGACGCGGCGAGCGCGTTTATCGGCGCGAAAGAACTTGTTAAACAGACCGTTTGTCCGTTCCGTCGTTTCCGTTGTCCTTAAACGGCCCTTGGGCAAAAAATTATCCGGAAGGATGACTGCCCGGAGACTGTCCGCGGCGTTCCTCGCCGACGCCGATCTCACCGGCGGACCGGATCCGTCCCGGCGTCCATCTTGGATCACCGAGAGCGAGAGAGAGAGAGAGAGAGAGAGAGAGAGAGAGAGAGAGAGAGAGAG
>NIJG01000001.1:991620-1025469 GCA_002201625.1 Euglossa dilemma
CCGTCGAAATAATTCCCCCTCTTGCCTTCGCCTGGCCACCCCCTTCAACCTCCGGGGGTGGTTACGTCCTTCCTGCGGGATAAAACAAAACAGCCAGCGGAGTATATTAATGCTCGGCTTAATGTGGCCCGCCTAATTAATGGACCGACTCACCGGATGCCCGTGCTCTCGTCCTAAAAGTAAAAGATAACGCTTCCGCGGTATCATTATTAAAGACAAAAGCGTTGGTGCCGGGCGAAAGCCGCTTGGAAATTTTTCAAACGAGCCCGTGCACTCGGCTAGACGGCGGCCTGCACCGTCCAAAAGGCGTCTCGCGTGAGAACATCCTGCGGTTCGCCTGGTATATCGCGGTGTTTACGCGCGCGTGAAGGAAGCGCGGAAAATTTTGTTTTTCCGCCCAAGAGATGCCAGGGGTGGTGCTCTGGGAGTGTCGCGGATGCTGCGAGGGCGGAGCCTTGAGAACTGCATCGAGACTGCCCAGTTACGTCGATAAATAGAGAGACCTCCTTTCCGCGGCTTTCCTTTCCAACGAAATCTTTCCCTCGCGTCCTCTCTCTCTCTCTTTCTCTCTATCTCTCTCCTTCAATATCTCTCTCTATTTCTCTCTCGTTCTCTCTTCGAGATGATCGTCTCGGATCGCGGTTTCGCGTTTCGCTGCGAAAACGTTTAACGCGCGAGAAGCGAATAAAACTAGCGGGCAATGGTGCCGAAGAGGAACGGAATAAACGGTGGGAACGATAGGAACGGGAGTTCAAAGTCATTGGACAAAGGGAGAAAAAGCGGAGGCTCGAGCGGTAAACACAGATTACACGGAAGTAATTTAATTACATTCAGGAAGATGGTTAACCAAGAAGATCTGCCAATTGGAGGACATGTTGGCGGTTGTCGAACATGTACGAGATAATCGAATTATCGTCGCTTTGAGGAGCAGCGTCCGTGGATGATCTGATCACGTACCTGATGAACAGATCGCCAGCGATGCGAGCCGCTTTCGAAGGGAAAGCTCTCGTTATGGACCCTTCACGGTTACGTTCCAACGAACCGTTACCACTGTGCTCCGTTGGCTCGCCGACGATAGTAACTTCTACCGAGTAATTAAAGCCACGCGAAGCACGAAAAGGCAGCGGCGCGATATTGGCGAATAACTGACGTTAATGTTACAAGCGCGATCACGGCCGCATCCGCGATAAAGTTGCATCTAAATTGCTAATTAAATGCCGCCACGCTTTCGGGGCACGCGTTTATCTATCGCTTAGCGCGACGCGCAGTTTCTTTCCCGGCGAGGAAGCGTTTCCGAAGCGTTTCGGAAGCGTCGCGACGACCGCGGCACGCAACGAAAATTGCGGGCCAAAGTGGAAATTGACCGACCACATGGAGTCGGCAAAGGTTTTCGAGGTCGTCGCTGGTATTCGGGTTGGCCCCCGCAGGAATTTCCGCGGTCGAATTCCTCTATGCCTAGCCGGCGAATACTTTTCCCGAATAAACGTCCGAGGTTTCGCGTCTCAAAGGAAACGACGGCTCCCGTCGCCGGCCGACTCTACTTGCGTTTTCCTCGTTCGCCGAATGGCGGAACGAAACGCGGAAGGAAATCGGTACGAGCCAAGGATTCGGACGCGTGACGCCGGATACGCGTGCACGGGGAACAAACGCCCTCGTACTTTTCCGCGGCCGTATTAACGATGACTTTAATCAACCCGTAATAACAATAAAATATATTAACGTCCGATATAAATTCAACGCGGGTAGCGTTCGATCGTTTGCCGATTATTATGTGGCCAACTTTGCGCGCATTCGAATATAATAGTTTGCATGATTTACCCCGGTTAGTTAGTTATTCCATTAATCACTACACTTATAGGAGTATAAGGTTACGCATGATAATTGTACCATTATTTTGATCGTATTCCATGTATCGATAACCGAGCCGACATGCAACGAATTCGACATTAATTAATTAACTCGGGCTCGATGTAGCCGTCGTGTTTGAGATTTCCGCTCGGCCCGAAACGCTCGAGACACTAGGATGCTTCGACTCGCGTTGCTCGCGCGAGTAAATACCTCGCCTATGAAGCGCGGGGGAAAAAATCACGGAGCGTGCCACGGGCCGGCGGGGGTTGTACAAAGATCGAGAGAGGGTAATATCGTTCTAAACGCATGAGTTTCAAATATTTCAGTCTTTATTAATTAACGTATCAAAGGCACGGTATTAATATTTGCTTCGGAGTCTCAACCGCATAGAAGATATTAACGTCCCTGTAATATTGTGTCCAGGCTAGAGGGAGAGGACATATTGAAACCGCACAAACTTTGCTCATAGCATCCACGGGTACTCGTAAATATACAGGGTGGCTGAGATCGAACGTTCCCGTGGACGTAGACGGAATTTAACTTTCTAATCGGCGTGGGGCGGATAGGAAAAGCACCGAGGAAAAAGTATAGTCTGGAAGGAAGCGGGAAAAATGGGATCTAGGCGAAACAGGCGAAATACCGCGAGCGGGATGCGTCGATCGAGCGTATTTGCACCCTTTATCTGCGACTTACTGTCCGGAAAACCGGCGATATTTTCGCGTTTCAATAACCGTTGCGAACCGGCGGCGAAATAAAATAGAACGGGAGAAGGCAAACCGGTGGGGATTAAATAAACGTTAAACCCCGAAATTTCGTTTAAACGGCGAACGCAGGGGTGGATTATACATACGTCTTCGGGCGAAAACAATTAATGTTTATCGGGAAGCTGCGCGCAGCCGTTACCCGACAAGCCGGTGTGGTTGTTTCAGAAGCGGTGCCGCTTAAACGCGCAATAAGTGGAGAGAAGAGAGGGTCAAACTAATTCGATTCTAAACTCTGACCGCATCGCGCGAGAAAGAGGCGGCGTGCAGGGGCGGCCGGAGAAGGACCGGCCCCCCGGCCCCTGNCCGGCGCCCGCCGCCGATGGACACAGATGGCACTAAACGCGCCCGTTAAATTCTCAACCTGTAACTCTAATTGCTCATAGACGGGCCGACGTCCTAGTGCCAGATGCCGTTGAAACTTGTTAAAAGCACGCAAACGCGATTACTCATTCGACTCGGCCCGGCGATGATTTACCGCCTTGGCTAATCGACTGCCGATAGAGGCTGAAATTAATTGATCGATTACGCGCGTACGGTAATCGTCGTCCGCGTTAGTTTTCTCGTTCGAAGACCCGGTGATCGATCGAGCCTCTGCTCTGTGTTGCAGGGAACACAGCAGTGACATCGGAAAAACGACTAGAGCGAGGATGGACGTGAGCAAGAGCGAGCCGAGCAAGAACGGGGCGGTGCAAAGGGAATGCGGAGGATGCGGAGAGGTGATCACCGAGAGGTAAATTTTTCTCTCGATTTTTCGACAACTCGCTAGAACTCCCGGCAAGACTGGTTTTTACCAATTTCAGGTTCCTTTTGAAGGTGCTGGACATGTTCTGGCACGAGGACTGCTTGAAGTGCAGCAGCTGCCACTGCAGGCTGGTCGAGGCCGGCCCGTCGCTCTTTATAAAATCCAATCTCATACTCTGCAAGAAGGACTATTTAAAGTAAGCTTTCTCGCGCTCTGCCACCTACTACTTCCCTTTCCCGTTCAACGTATCCGAGTGTATCGGCAAAGGTATCGCTGTCCCGTAATATTATAATTCCATTCCGCTCTCGGGCACGCGTTAACGTTTCGTATTTCATTGTGCCGCGGTTGCACGGGGACGTCAATAAAGGGCAAAGGGGAAAAGGAGACGCTGAGCACACGTACGGACAGACCTCGACGCGGCGAACGGAAGCAACAAATCGAATTTTACAGATGAGTTTCCCTTATTGAATACATCCACGTCCCATATAAACAGGCGAGGGCAAATAAACCGTGTTGAGATTACAAAGTCCCGAGGGAACACGCGCAGGTGGCGCGTCTGCAAAGAGCGCTCGCTATCGAACCTCCGTGGCCTTTATTAATGGCCCAATATTTGAAGACGGCATATTCGCGGTGGTCGTAAGCTTATTGCTTCTGGTGCTACGCGAGCTGAAAGTCTCCCGTCGAGATGCCATCGGCGAGAGATGCCGCGGAAACGTTCCCCAACCACGCGATACGCGGACGCGAGAGCAAAGGGAAATATTATTGTCGTCGAAGAACGACCAGTTTTCTTCCCACGATAAGATTACCGAACACGCCTTTGTTTCCAAATCTGCGCAGACTGTTCGGGCACACGGGTCACTGCGCGGCCTGTAACAAAACCATCCCGGCATTCGAGATGGTGATGCGGGCGAGGACGAACGTCTACCACTTGGAGTGCTTCGCGTGTCAGCAGTGTAATTACAGGTAAGCCAGTAGTAGTCGGATAATCCGCCACGCGCAAAGTATCGCGATCGTTCGACGATGCATAGGATAAGTCGATTATTCGGAGAAATGGAAGGAGAGGATGGTCCGCGGAATGGCGGAGAGAAGAGTGCCGGTTCGGTCGCAGGCGCGCCAGCGATATCGCGTTATTAAATATAACGAGAGGCTGTGATTAAACATTCACACCCGAGGGTGGCGGGAAAGTCACTGGTTTCTGCGAAGTATTCGTCGTGGCAGCTCATCCGTATAACAATTTAATTCGAGCCAACCCGGCCGTGTGCCTGGGGGCTTGGCTAAACTTCTGCAGCACTTCGCAACACTTCGCTTACTTATTCACAACAACCAAGTTAAGCTCGAAGCTCGTTCGAGTCTGTGTTTAAGTCGAAACACCTCCGTGAATCCGGCGGATGAAGATAATCGGCGCAAGAATCGAGAAGCCGTGAGTAAGCGTCGTCGCCGGACCGAGCAATAAAGACGGATTAATTACACCCACCCTGATCCTCCCTTATTTCCCGTTTTCTCCTTCTCCCTGCCATACTTCGCGGGAAAAATTGTATTTATCGCGGATCGTCGGAACGCGCGGGCCGATTAAAAATTACGCGTCTCGACTTTAACGATCGCCGCCGGGAAACAGCTGTACCGCGCGTAGCTGTTCGATGAAAACTGAAATTGCTGAAAAATGGATTCGTTATATCAGGGTAACGAAGAAGTCGGGTGAAATTTCCGCCCTCTGACGGGCATAATTGACGCGAGGACGGCACGGTGGGGTGTTGAGACATCTAGCAAGAGAGGAGATCCGAGTGGAAAGTCGAGAGTTGCGAACTATGCGAGCGACGTGTAGGTGCCTGGAGGTGTACGTCAGATGCAAATCACGCTGACTAATTTCCCGGAAAACTAACGAATCCCGAGGGCGCGCGCGCTCCAAATATCCGCCGTTCGCGAGAGACGTTGGTGCGTAACCGCGTTCCGATAATCCGAAATTAGCAAATTAATTAATTTTCCTGCTGGAATTATTCCTGGAATATTCGACGGCGAACGCTATGCCCGAAATTAACGAGCGCGCATCGATCGCGCGAAAGCTTGGAAAGTAATACGAGGGTGATTCGGCTGGTACTTGTTCGGCCAGCTCGAGCTTCCGAGGGGGTTTCACGCGGCATTTCGCCCGGCTAATGTCAGACCGCGACATTTCTCTGACCTTTCTCCTCCGTCTCCCCCTCCCCTCCGGCCCCGCGCCTCTGCGAGGAGCGGTGCTTCCGTCTCGTATTAACGGGGTTCTGTTTGACCGATATCAGCGTGCCGTGCGTCTGACTACGGATACAAACGAGGTACACGTGAGCAGAGAAAGTCGGCGAGATGGTCGCCGGGATTAATCAGGCGGTCGTTGCTGCTTCAACGAGTTACATGTTCTCTGCTGAATTTAAAATATAATCCGCCATTAAAAATAGAATTTTTTTTCACCGTGTAAGCGACCCCTATCGCGACCGCGGGCCGGGAATAAAAAGCAAAGGAAGAAAAAGAAGGAACGGCAGGCATGAAGCGACCGCATGAGCAAAGGTTAGCACGGCTCGGCGTGCTGCTACGGCAGCACGTGACTATCGAGCGAAGCCGATTACTGCTTAAAGATATGTCGAAAGTATACTTTCTTTCGTGGTCGAAGGTAACGTGCAACCCTTAAGGCGAACCATTGGTTAGGGGTCGAAGCGGTTGACCGTAGGTAAAGCGGAAACGGATGTGGCCGTTGGGTCACGCGATCTCCACGAGCCGAGCATAAAACACCTGAGTTGTTTAATCATACGCTCCTAAGCTGAGTCGTACATCGTAAACTCGCGAGGGTAGGTATCCTTCTCCTTTCCACTCTCTCGATCGCTCTCTCGCACCTACGCCTTTCCCTCCGCCGAGATGTACAGTCGGATAACGCTACTCCGTTTATCCATTAACAGGTATGTTCCGTCGAGTTTACCGTGCCAATAAAAGTAACCGATATAATTGTCGGGAAACGCGGGTTTACCCGGCCAAACGACTCGCTCGTCTTTTTTACTCCCGCTCCGCGGTAATGCGCGTACGATTCGTCTCTGTTCGTATTGTTTCTACCGCGTATCGTCGTTTCGATTCTCTCGGTATCGAACGAGCCGGTAATTGAACCGACTTAAACGTCTCGAGGTTTTTCGGCCGACGGTGATCCAACCGACGAAACTTGGAGCTGGTCTTTTGTCTACGGAAGCACGGTGGGTATTGTCGAGCGACTGTACCACGGCACCTCCCTCGCAGGGCTATAGTCCATTGTTCGTGCTTATATTGTATTTAGGCATTACGAGTCAGCCTGGTATAATTGTTATTGTTCCGTGGCGCTTATCGAACACGCTGCTCTGCTGCATTCCCACGCGAGTCATCGCCTGGCCTCGTAATTACTCGAAAATCATTAAACTTCCACGGGCGCGTACGAAACGCGCGGCAAGTCACGACGCCGGCCGCCATTAATAGAAACGTTTCCGGCTAATCTCGCGCGGCGCGCGGCGGTGTACGCTGGGAAACGGTGTAGCAAGAAATAAACGATAGCGAACGATATATCATACTGGCTCGTTACGACTGTATTTCCGGCAAACGAGAGTCCCCTTATCACGGCGACGCGCGTGTGTGTGCACGCGCGAAGACGGGCAAGCCTTTCGATGTTCCAGCGAGGAGACGGCCGCGAAGCCGCACAATGCCAACTTAACTTTCGCGTTACGAATTCACGCTCTTTAGGAGGGTTGCAAAGAGAGGCGTAGGTCGGTGGATAGGAAGGTGGTCGGGTAGAGGAAGGTCGTGCAGAGTGGAAAGAGGCGAGTCGCGTAGAAGGGAGCGGCCATTTTGTTTCCGGTGTCCCGGGAGCACTTCCGGTCACCGTCACGCAGTTCTGCGTCGCGAAGTGCCCTCGAGCTCCTGAGATCTCCTTTCACGATTATATTCAAATTAAATGCGGGAGTCTGACCGGTAATATACTGCCGCCAATTTAGCTACAACCCCCCGGAGGGTGGTTCGCCTTACCTCGTTCGCCGGCCATCCGACTTTAGTGGCCTGGAAGAATCCCGCGCACCGTCCTCTCTTTCTCTCTCTCTCTCTCTCTCTCCCTCCCACCCTCTCTCTCACTCTTTCTCTCTCTATCTATCTATCTATCGCGCGTTAATCGGCCGTGCCAAAAACCTAACCGACGGCAATGGGGAGGATAAACTTTCCGGATCGACCCTCCAGCGTCCATCCATCCGGGCGACGCCGGCGGTGCCGTAAAATCTCGTAGATCGGAACGGACAACCGTAATCGTACACCAAAGGCATCGATCAGAGGCGAAATTTCGATAACGGGGAAAAACAACACCGGTTGGACTTTTGTGATCGCCAATAAATGCGCGTCAGACAAGGAATTCGCTTCCGGTTTTCGATGCAAAGCTTGCCGCGTATCGCGTTCAAGCGCCGCTGCATCCGAACAGTGGGGTTTCAGTTGCACCATTTTCAATGGTGATAATCCGACGTACCGAGGGCCTCGTTGCACGAACCGAACCAGCTTTGTCACCGGATAACCTAGACTCGCATTGCCAGCTCCGGTAGCGGCAGCGATAGACCCCTCTCCCCCTACCCTCCTCCTAAACCTCCTCCTCCTCTACCACCTACTCTTCCTCCTCCTGTTCCACCCCCTTTTGCCAACCCCTTTCATCCCCTTCGCCGAAACTGCCTTCGAAAGCGACTGCCTGTGCGTAGTTGAACGCTACCGACGCGCAATACTCACCCTTCTCTCGCTCTCTCCGCTGCGCACGATACACAAACTCGTGGTAATAGACGTTCCAGCGCGATTATAAATGAAACGCGTGACACGCGGGATCGAATTACTTCGACGATCAACGGATTCTCTGGCAGAACGATGGTTGCGCGCCGTGGGAAATCGAGAGCTGCGCGCTTCCGGCGTAACGAGCTGGTATTTGTTCCCGGTGCCATCGAAACGCGTATCATTATTCATGCGTTTCGTTGTTTCGCGCGACGGAAGAGTGGAAAATTCGGGGCAGAAGAAGATTTCCGAGTCGCTTAGGGGTAAAACCGGATCATCGTCCAAGGTAACAACGGTCTCGTTTTCTCCCGTTTCTCGTCCTTTGAAACGTCGCTTCCGGTTTGCACGCGGAGTTAAACGAACGATACGGTCGGTGGTTGATAGGCGACGTTGCGATATACGCGATCCTCCGTCATGACAATTTTACGGTTACACGTGTAACCCTTGTGTTACATCGACGCCACCGCGACGGAGCACGCGTACACTCAGGCTATGCACGGTAATCCGAGCCAAAAACTCTCCGAGTTTAATTGAACGCGATAACCGATACAAATTGAACATTGCGGTCGAATGGCAACAGGTTCGGTAAAGGGAGCGTAGCTAGACCAAAGATACCAAATAAAAGGTTATGATGATCCGGTCGAACGAAGGGAAAAAGAAAGCACGTTCGCGGGTGATAGTTTTACGTTACTCGAGCTTAAAGCGGAAACGAAAAAGGGAAGCGTCGGGATCGATAAAATCGATGGCGAATATCGAGACGAGAGGTCCGAAAGGGCGTCCTAGGTAACCGATTTAGCGTCGCGAGGGTTCGCAAGCTCTTCCGTGACGATATTCCCGTTCCCGTTGAGCCTCTCGGTTGGTTTTTCCTTTTAAATACGCGAAATTGAACCGGATCGAAGCCTCGATGGCCGGGAATCTTTATACGAAACGTTAATCGATCGCGCAGTCCGTGAACGTGGCACATTTCACGCAGCCGGCACGGATTGTTCGCCGGCGGTGCTTTTGGCGCTGACAATACCGCAATGCACAGGTTGGCCTAATAAAACTATGATCGCCGGATAAAACAGTGCAGTGCATGCTGGTAATTAGCGGTATACATAAATCATTGGCAACGTAGCACGTAAATGCATACACACACGCCAACGTGTACTCGCGCCCACACCGTCACCCATTACAAACCCCCGCGCCCTCCTTCAACCCCCGACAGTCGGGCAAACCAGAGGTCCGTGTGTATGTATAATGGGCTACGCAACGTTGCAAACTTGCCCCGTGTATGCCATGCCGCGCTCCGATCTTTCCTCTCGTCGGATCAACCGCGAATTCCGCGGAAAAATCAGCCACGCGTTCGCGCCTCGACGAACGAACGAACGAACGAACGAACGAATGAACGAACGGGGGTTAAATCTCGGGGGTTGAAACGGAGGATGGAGACGATCGGCGAGGATAGGCCCGGTAATCGGGCCCGCGGCAGAAGGGAAGGAATGGCGGGGTTTTAAACGAAATTCCAACGATTACGTTTACTCGGTCGAAGAGGATAAGGAGGGACGAAAAAGACGGATTATCGGCGAGGGGAGGCGACGGAGAGAGATATTCCTCTTAACGTCATAATTAATTCGCAGTTGCCAGGGACGCTTATGCGCCGGTACCGGTGTCTAGACGTAAGCCTCGGATTTTTGAAGCGCTCTCATGCAAAGTGATGACTTAATCTCCGGTTTAGGGGCCTTGTTAGAAAATGGACGTAGCTAAGCCTCGCATGGCTTAAACGGGGCATTAAACTCTTCTCGTATAAGGCATACACGTGCCCTATATCACTCTGACAAGTTGCGATTAGTTCGCCCCGAGTAATGTCAGCTTTACCGCCTTAACGACGCCTCGCGCTTTCTGCCTATTTTAATATTTCATCGCGTGCATCGTCGCGTGACCGATTTCTCCGTGATTTCGCCCGTCCCCGGGCGAAATATCGCGCGGATCTCTCCGCGGAATGTAAACGCGGTCTAATTGAAGATTTTATGAATGAACCGGCGACGGAGGAAGGAACGAGGAATGCTGCTGGACGACGACGCGGCGAAACAACGCGGACGACGCGCGTTGTTTCGAGGTAAAAAGAGGAAGAAAAGAGAACAATGGGTATAAATTACATTCGCGGCAGCTGTCAATTCGTGCGCCGATATTAGCGGATCGTAGCGTTCTCCGACTGCGATACGATAGGCGGCAGACATGGCCGCGTGGAAAAGTAGCGAACGAGCGGCAGGGGTTGGGGGCGCGAGAGCTGCATGCGTGTCGGGCCGTGCGTGCGGTATGAAGCGCGCACGACAGAATAATTAACGAAACATCAAATTCCGTTAAACGCGGGAAATTAATCGAGCAAACACGAAATTAGCTGAAGCGGACGGTAGATACGCGAGTGTATACGCGCAGAGGCCCGCGCACACCTATACGCCCCTCATATTATATACACACCGGCAGCCACACAGATACGACGCGTATTTGCGTTACGTGGCCGCCGATAAAACGATACCGAAATTGCCGCACCGCGGTGAATGTCGTTATAGAAATTAATGCGATTTCCCTCGGGCTATCTACCACCCCCGCTCAGATTTACTATAACCATAATCGAAATATAATCGAGTGCATCCGCGATGCGTGACGCGTGAAACGCGACTCTTCGCGCACACTCCTTCTTCTTCTGCTCCTCCTCCTCGTCCTCGTCGTCGTTCCGTTTCGTCCTGGCCGTCGCGCCGAATTTCTTTCGATGCGTCGCACCGCTTGGAAAACCGTCATCAGGGTGGTTCGCGGATTGTGCAACGGTACCAGCCACGCGTACCACCTCGTGTTTTACGAACATTTGTTTTCGCGCACCGACGTCGCACGCGCGTTTATAAATAACGCGCGCTGTGCCACGGAACGTAACTCTTTTCCCTTCGTGCATGACTCGGCATCAGCCGAGCCAATTACGAAAAACGGCTAACTGACGGCCACCGCGTACGCTTCCGGGACGTTGCGAGAACCTAACGGTCCGTTCGCTAGTGTTCTCGATCGAGCCTGGTATCCAGGATAACGAGAACGGCAAAATCGAAGGCGAAGAGTCGAATGGAATGGACGTTTGACGCGTCAGTCGGAGAAACGCGGTTCGCGGGATAAAAAGGAAGGTTTCACGGGGAATCAGTTGGCGGAACTATGCGACGAACGCTTTAATAGCCAACGCGCGATAATACCGGGCGAATTTACGTTTGTCCGCTAAGCAAATTCTTGGAAAAGCGGCGGGCGCAGGCGGGTGGCAGTGCGGCACCGTTGGCGAATCGAATACGAGAGCCAATAAATAATGAGAGCGCGAGAGATCGGCCGCGCTCTCGCGCGTGACCGTCGATAAAATAATAATTACCGGCGACAATGCGCCCGGTACAAATTGCCCGTTAATTTTTGCCGATAAACATTCGTAAGCCCGCGTAGAAGCGAAAACCGTATGCACGCGACGCGTAAATAATGGGGAAAATACGATGGCGAAAAGCGCGTGTTCCTCTACGCGGGCAGGCCGGTGTGCGCGTGTGTACACGCAGACGACGCGTGTAGCCGCAGGCGCGCGTGTACGTGCGCCTGTACGCGACGCGGTCGAACGTGTGGCGCTGGAGGTTAGCCTCCGCGTAAATATCGCTAGACAATAATTTCGGATGGTTATTAGCGATAATAAAATCCCAATTTATCGAACGATGCCTTTCCCACCGAGCTCGGCGCGATTTATAATCTGTATCCTCGATGCTTTGTCACGACCACGCATCGCAATGAAACAATGGCTGGCTGTTATGGATAGATGGAAAAATGATGCGTTTGCGCGCGTTTAGCGGAATCGGGGATCCGCCAATCACCTGGAATCGTTTAAACAGGGGGCCGTTTGTGTGGCTGCTGCTCGTTGGCTCGTCGGAATGATAAGCAAACGGGGCGAAACAACGCGTTGTCGTCGCCGTCTGTCGCGGGCAGGTCACGATGAAACTAAGGCGCAATCTGAAGCCTGTTCCTCTGTGACACATTGGTTTCTGAGTTACCGAGCGTCTGTGCCAGACACCCCGTATCTAGTGGGCTGCAGCGGAGTTAGACGACTCGGTATAATATCACTTGTCACGTCCAACGTCAGTTCGGAAACCTAGACTATTCGGTTGCTATACGGTTGCAATAACGCTGCCTATAGTTAAGCGGCCGTATAATTCGCGCCGTTCTCGACAGCTTGTCCATTCGGTTCGTTACGTCGACGATCGCGACCAGGGAATATTATCCGCGGAACGTCGATGATACATTTAGATCTATCCAATTACGCCGGGACTCGGAACGACAGCAGCGGGGCTCCGATTAATTTTTCACCGAACGGTTTTGAACAGCGACGCGGAGTAAAATCGACAAGAGGATAGCCTCTTTATGGACTTGTCACGAAGACGCGAGTCGCGATAATAGATCGTTGTCCATCGCGACGGAAGTTTGGAGAAGTTGCCGGGAGCAGCCTGCAACACGCCCCGGGAACGTAAACCTCGTGGGTTCAGGGTCCCGTCCAGTGCATCAATTTCAACTTTACTCGCCGTCTCCCTGTTTTTAGAAGACGCATTTTCTTCCACTTAACTTTCCCGGCGATAAGGGCAAGCCCGACGCCGTCGTCGTGGTCGTCAGTCGACGACGTAACGCGATGGGTGAGAGAGGAAGAAAGAGAGCCAGGGGTTGCCGGAACGCGTGCAAAGTAAAGTTGTTCTTTAGTTCGTTAGGTCGGATCTACCGACAGCCAGGGGAGGATGCTTTCCGCTTTACTTATGAGACTCGAAGGTGAAAAGATAACCTACCGGCATTATTCACCGCTGGAAAGGAGCTGCGGATGTTACAGGCGAGTTTAAGGATTCGCCGGTGGCAACCTGCTGACGCAACGCAATTTCATCCTCCCTTGTGCTCTACCCTCTTCCCCTATAGATCGCTACAGGTCGCTACACAGGTCGCTACACAAGTCGTTGCAGGTAGCATTTTTCTCGAGGTTAAACGTCGGGCGGAGGTTAGCGAACGATCGGATAGCTCGCGAAACGCTGCTGTTTCGTATAGTTGGCAACGCGTCATTATGATCTCGTTAAAGAGAAAGTTTCGCACAGCTCATCACGAGGGTAAAAGAGGATGCCCAGGGGCCAGTCTATGGATGGCCTTCTCTTCGAGGGTACAGGATGGATTCGAACTCCCAAGGGTGAAATGGCTCATTCCGACGCACTTATCCGGCGCGCGCCGTAGATAACCATAGATTAATGGGGCTCGGAGACTGGAAAGGCGACGGAAAGAGACAAACGAAGAGAGCGGAAGGACGGAGGCAGGGAATGAAAGACCAAGGGCAAAAGCGAGTAAAGACATGTGTCACGAGGTGGAGGAAAGAAGAGGCTCGATCTATAAGAGAGGGCGTTATACCTTACTCGGCGTCCTAGCTGATTTATTGTTTATTGAGAAATATGGCCGTTACTTCGTTCCTAAGAATTAACTTTCTTTTTCCTTTCATTTCGAGCCGTTCAACGAACCACGCGCTGCTGGTGGAACAGGGGGAAAGGAAAAAAGAGCGTGACGAAAGCGAAACGAGGGCTGTCATTATTTTTGCCATCGGAGGAGAGTAGCCGGGCGAATCGATACGTCAAACGATGCTCGCGAGCGAGAACTTCTGGTCGGGCTTAAATTTTCACCAATTATTAGATAATACCGTATTAATGCTCCGCTATATACAGTCTTTGAAACTCCTCCAGCTTTACGCCAAGTTGATGGACTTTGCTTAATGCAAAGCCGACCCACAGAAAGGATTAGGCTAGCTAAGCCCGCTACCAGAACTCTGCCTCTTTCTCTCTTCCTCTCTCTCGATCTCTCCTTCTCCCTATGCTTCTCCCCCTCCCCGAGGATATTCGGGATATTCAGTTATCAAGAGCTACCGGTCAGAAGGAGGTACGGTTAGAAGTCAAACAAGCTGCCCTAAGCGAGATAAGGCTGTTAGTCAGAGCTGTAAGTCACCGGATAAGGAGCTGATCCGGTGTTTTTCATAAGCAAGCGATCGCGCGCTGTGGAATTCGGCGAGCCGATGTAACAGGCCCCGAGGTTGCTCGCGATTGGCCGTACGTTTCGCTGTGCGATAATAAAGCACGGTTTCGCGAGCGCGTTAACCGAGCCAAGAAGTTCGCAGCCTGGTTCCTGAGCCCAACTCCGAACAAGATTTGGTAATTAAACCGTGGCCTGTGCAACTTTGAATTATGCGTGTTCACGGTCCTGCGCAGGAGAACTCTTGGGGGACCGATTCGTTGATTAAGCCTTCGAAGTATCTTACCTTCTAATTCCGAGCAGCCTCGGCTATATCCAGAAGCCTGTCCCGGATATCCGCGCGCTATTTACGTTGGCAAGATCCTCGCGATGAAAAATCGATCGAGCTTACTCGGGTAAGCAAGCCGGCGCAGCCTAAATCATCCAACGAGTTCGGTCCGCTAGAACCGGCTCCGCGGATCTCTTTAATTGCGAGCTTAATTTTAGGGTTTACATTCATAACCCTTTCACGGAGAGGGGTCGTATTATTCTTCCGTGGGGTGCAATTTACCAAATCCGTTCCGGGATAACGCTCGATTCGAATAATACGCGAGAGATTTCGCGGTTGTTTGTACCGCGAGAAGAAGAAGGACAATGGGAATGAAAAAAAAGCTAACGGCACGTAAACGCTCGAATGTTTAGCGCCGCGCCGGCTTTCATCATCCATTTCCGTTACACCGTGCCGCTCCGAGTAAATGACTCGCATGGACTGCTTTGAAATTGATTTTAACGACAGAATTAACATCGAAACAATCTACGGTTTCCGGTAGAATTACGCGAACGATTTGGATATTTTCCAGCCAAATTACAGGAACGTCAACACCATCGCCGGTATCCCTGTCATCCACAATGCGCAACTATGCATCGGAGGGGGCAGCAGGCAGCAACGCCGCTCTCTTTTCGAGTGTAAAATTGAATCAGCGCTTTTTAAACGTCCCGCACGCTTACTTTTACGCGTTTCATTCGCCGAAAAACACGAACCGTTCGCTGGACGTTCGAACGATAAGCGAAATTTTCACTGGTCGCTTCGCGGGAATCGTTGTTAAGGCAGGCGAGATCGTTTCGGAGGATGCCGGTCGATATCTGCGTTTCAGCGACTCGCCCGAAGCTCGCCGGGCGAAACGCCGTTGAACGAAACCGTCGACGATGCCCGCCGGTAACCGTCACGGTCTCCGTCATGGTCTCCGTCATGGTTACGTCTATGCCGTAAGTTGGATATTGGATATCGGTACATGGAAGATTCGGGAGTCGAAAGATCAAGCTTGTACAGACCGCTACGGGCTACTTGACGGTGGAAACTTGCCGGTACCGACGTAAGTCATGTTTAACCCGGTACTCCCTTACCGGCTCGTCGGCTCGTAAACCAAAGTGACTTAGCGGACCTCGGACCTCCGCTTCCGGCCCGGTCTCAATACGCCTGCCTCGCATTGGCCCGTTCAAATTAGCCGGAGTTTATCTGGAATTATGGAGTACGGCTAGCGTACTTCTCGACGATGCTCATCGATGAGCACGAGTACGTGCTTCCGTGCAGATCGATCGACTATCGGCCGCTGCCATAATTGGCAGATTCCCTCGTTATATTCACCAATTAAGTTCTCGCCCAGCTCTGCCAAAAACTGTTTTGTCAATTTCCAGCGGGCTGAAGGACCATCGCGTTTTGTTCGGGCGCCGTTCGAAAACAAACAAGGAAAAAAAGGGAAAATCGATGGAGGGAGGCGCCGCGGGGGCCGGTGTCTGCTCCGAGCTAGCTTACACGCGCGCGCGCTGCGTTCGTGTGCGCGCGTTCATGCCAGCGCATTATAGTTCGTTGCCGTTAACTGGCAATTATGCAGAGTGGGAGCTTAGCCTTTCGAAATGGGCATCGATCGTGCCGACCATCCATACGGTTATGCTGCCATATCCAGCCAATACGCTTCCGTGAAACGGAGATAATCGCGCGTCGAATCGGGACCGCGATTCCTCCTCCTTTCAACCGTTCTACCCCGCGATCAAACGCTGGAAAACGTCCGATCGTTTCCTTCGATTCGGCCATGGCCTATCGGTAGGAACGCGCGTTGCTTCGGAAACACGACGGATCCAAGAGGACAGAGCCACGCGATCGGTGAGCATAGCGCGAGATTGACGAGGCCGCTTCGAGGACTCGGCGTCGATTTCCACAGATGAGAGCCCGCCAGGCTTCTCTCCCAGTCACCGGTGTCGCGGATGATCCTGGAGAACTGATAAGTACCTGCTCCGGGCGAACGGTAGATTTATTGCCGAGCTTGTCGGTTAACCTCTCGCTCCTGCCACCCTTTCTCTCCTTTCTCTCCGTTCCATCTTCACCAGAGAGCCATTCCCCTTTCTCCCTCGTTCCCCCCTCGTTTTCTTACCGTGCTTCTTGCCCTCGTCTTGTTCCGCGACCGAGAACGATTCGTACGCCCTCCCTTCGCCTCCCTCTTCACCGCCTTGTTCCCGCCGAACCAAACTCGACTTCCGTTTTATTGGCGGAAATAATCTTTGATGTGATTGCGCTTTGCCTCGGAACTTTTTCACCAGCCACGAGGGCGACCGAGCCGATCGATCCGCGATACGCGGAGCCGATTGAACTTCAACCGCACCAACCACTCTCTGCTCCGCATATTTACGATAACGCCGCCTTTCTTTTTTCCTCTCGCTCTCGTCCCGGCTCGTTACATATTAATACGAATCGCATTAGCATAACACCGAACAATATCGGCGAGAAAGACCGATGAGACCCCGGGTATATACGAGAAGCCGAAGTGCTCCGGGCAAGTGGAAGACGGGGTATCGAGGTGATTCCTTTTTATTTTTCCTCCCACGAAACGGTGAACGATACGTCGCGATTGTTCGATAAGACGAGGCATTACGAGGCGTTCCGACGATGACGAGGGACGGCGATCGCGTCGCATGGAAATATCGCAGTTTCATCCGAGCCGATTCAACCCCTTCGGCCCGAGCGACAAAGCCGCGTTCCTGAAGGTATCAACGACCCATCGTTGTCTTAATTTCCTTCGTAATCTAGGTTATTAATATAGCTTAGGGTCGCCGGCGCGTAATTTCACGCCGCATAGAAATTAATAGAAAGACGAATGCTCCCTTCGCGTACTCCGCACGGCTGAATACCCAAACGGAATGGGGAATGAAGTCGACGCCCGAGAAATTTCCATTTTTGTTTCGGAAAATTTTCCATCCCCGATCTCCGGCGCGCGAATAACAGTTGCCCTTTCCTTTTTCCCTTTTTCTCCCTCCTGTTTTTCGCGCCGAGATACCCGTTACGACGTTCAACGATGGCGATTGGAGGAAAAAGGAAAAAAGGGAAATTAAAAACACCGCGTCCACTCCATTCGGAATCTTGAGCCCACCGGTTCGACGTCGATGGGACGCGTGACATGACATAGAGCCCGTGAACATTTCCATGTCAGCGTGCACCGTACGGTCGGACAATGAGTCGCGATTCGAGACGTCGCGTTGTGTATTATCGAGTGGCATTCCGACGCGCCTCTGCAGCGACATTTAGATAGCGACGTCAACTGTCTACGGGGGTAAATCTGTCTTGGAAGCAAAGGCAGCGCACTTCCCCCAAGCGGCGGCGGCGTCGGCGGCGGCGACCAGCCCTCGCTACCGAACCGAGCGAATTCACTTCTGATCGAATTAGCGCGTCACAGTTCCCTGATACCCCGACAGTCTGAATTAATTAACAGGAGAACGCACTAGGTAAGCAGCCATTATCGAAATAAAGCGGCCAGATATGAGACAGAGGTAACGCGACGCAGGCTGAAAGATCGGACGAATCGTCGATATTCGCGCGAGCCGATAAAACGCGTTTTCGAGAGGAAGAGCGGAACGGGGTCTCGTTTCGATGAAATTTTTCCTCGCTGTTTCTTAAACAGACGAGACTGCCTAACGTCGTAGCGTACCGACGCCTCGGCGCGAAGCAGCAGCGTCTTGACTCCATTAACTTCACACTTAGCAGCACCTTAGAAACCCCGGTGTCGGCGGAAGATCTGATTAGGGGTTCGAGTCTCTGCTAAACGCGTTAGTCTCGACTGTAGAACGTCGAAGGGGGTGGGTCGTACAGCTCCATCAGGTGCTAGAACGGTAGCTCTGCGAAAAGCCGCCGGGGTGGGACGGCAGGGGGCGGGGGTGGTTGTCTCTCCATAGTTTGATGCAAATTGAGTAGGAGCAGCGGCAACTACCAAGAATATAGACGCTTTCTCCGGCTCTTCTCTCGCCGGGTAGGGATTCCGCGATCAAGTACAAAATTTATTCCCTGCAACCATCCAACGCTGCACCACCCCCACCGTCTTCTGGCCTTCGCTACCGCCCAAGTGTTGCCGTTTGGGGTTTCTCACCCTCCAGCCGAGACGAGTCGCTCTGTTTGCCGACGAATCTCGGAGGCTTCCTCTCGACTTAGCAACCTTCCCAGTCACGGGCAACGGTTAAAGGTTCGCGGAACAACCCCTTTCGCCACCGACGTTTTCCATTTTCTCCACGCGTCGGTAGATCCACGATCCGCGAATCCGCGAGACTCGATCGTTTTCTTTTTTTTTACGAATACGCCGCCACGTGATATCGCCGCGGCGCGATTCGGCGCCATTTAACGTCGCTAATGCCCGAAGCGTTTAACGTTGCACCGACGCAATCTATATCGCGTATCTAGCCAGAAAATCACAACACCATTATGCTACCATCTCGTTGCTTTCGTCCCTCTCTCTCTCATCTGCCGTTCCATCCACCTCTCGCTCTAATGTTCCCTTTTTATGGCGCACGATTCGAGGCTGCCCCCGGGATCGATTTTACTTCGCACCATGGCACTTATCGTACCCCGTTACGGTGGAGCATTGCTTTTTATGGCGGTCCATGCTAGATGTTCCGATCGCTCTTCGGTTCTCTCGCTATTTTCTTCCCCTCCCGCATCCCCCTGCTGTCTCTTTCACCCTTGTCTCCTCTCCCCTGTACGCGCGCGCGCTCGCGTCGGAGTCGCGGAATTAAAAGAATGGAAAATCGAAGGGTGATCACCGTTTCGCGACGTCGGTTACGGGACGCGAACAGATGCTATCTCAATTCGTTTTAGATGATGCTAAATCATCCCCACCCATCCCGGTCGATCGGCTTTGGTATCGGAAAGCGCTCTGCCTTCTTCCGACCGAAAGCGCCGAGGCAAAGATCGTCGGCCGATCGTGGCGCGCGTTTCAACGGAATTTAATAGCGAAATTTCCAACGACACCGTCGAACGCGCTGTCGGATATTTAGCCCCGAGGTAACATAAAAATAGCCGTACATTTTTGCGGCGGTACTCACATCGCGATGGCTGACCCGGCTCGTTTCGAATGCTGCAAATGCTCTGCATATTCGTGCAGGTGGCCCGGGGAGGTGCTGAAAAAAATCACGTCTGCATTTACATAAGCGCCGGTATAAACCACTCGACAGAAATCCCGACATAAAACTCAAACAGGATCCCAACACGGGACAGCACATCCGTTGAATACGCAATGCCCGTATGTACGCAATGTACTGTCCCTTCCTCGAAGAAAAGGGAAAAAAAAGAGAGAGAGAGGAAAAAAGAAAATGCTTTTATTATTCACCGGTGAGTTACGATACTAAGATACACCCCCTACGTTTACACCTACGCGAAATTTGCCTGCCTCGACGAACGCTTTCCCATCGTTCTCAGACCTCGAGCTTTCACAGCGAGGACAAAACGTTGCCTGAAAAATCGCTGGAAAATTGCCGAATAGATTTTTCTACTTTAATTTCGAAATACTCGAAATCGAGTTTCGCGATGTAGGACAGACAGACGCGGTGGCGGAATTAAATAACACGGGCGACAGCGTTTTATTCTTGAGAGACAAATCGCGGGAACTGGCTCGTCATACCACGGTCGATACGAAGTACGTATAACACTCGGAGAGCGATGTTCACGGCACCTGACAAGAATATCAAGGCGTCGCGGTATCCTGACAAAACGATTTTCGAGTCCCTCGTGGATCCTCTGAGGATCTATTGTGCTCGTTGGAAACCAGCCACCCTCGTGATCCTCGTTTTCCGAGGTTCTTTAGCATTTCCGGCGTATCGTCCTTTATGCGGACATCCAGAATCCGGCGCCCCGTTCTCTCGCGCGGTTACGGAAAAAATTGACTTTTAAGCCGGCAATAAAAAGGAGAAATGCGAAATCTTTGATTTTAGTAGCGCCTCCTCCACGAGCCCCTCCTCGCCGCCCGGCGACAGTTGGTCGATGCGTATAACCCTCGCGGCAACCTTATTTCTCTTATATCGCAAGCCAAGCACGTTCGTACTTCGCCACCATTTCGAAATCTGCGTTCCGTTCTATAACGCGTACACCGCGCCCGGATCGCTGGAAAATACCGTGGATTTTATACCTTGAATTTTAAAACGCCCCCGCTCTGGTTCCGGCTCCTGCCGGACAACGGCCGAATTATGATCGTTCGCGGACAGAGAAGATGTCTGTTATCGGCGATTCGCGTCGAGTCGTTAAACGCGCGGCAGATTCGTCCATGGAGAAGCGCGAGAACGGTATTGGCGCGTCGTTAGGAAAGATTTCGATTCCGGTATTCAACGACTGCGGAAAAAGGGGCAGGAAAGAAGGCTAGAGGAGAAAAGGAGTCGGCGGTAATCCAGGTACGATGTAGCGTCTGCGAATCGAGTGGAAATTTACATTTAAAGGAGCTCGAAGACACTCTGGAAAGGCACGGCACCGGTGGCGTTTCGCTGCTTGTTTTTATTTTCTCGCAATTTCCTCGCCGGAGCAGAACGGAAAACGGTCTTAAAAGGAATTAGCACGCTTTACTACTCCGCCTATCCCCGGCAACTCTTAGCCGGAATTTCTTCAAACCACTGCCACTTTCCCAGCTTCGTCATACCAATCCCCGCCGCGCTTTCCCCTTTCCCCTATTTCACGCACCCTCCCGAAAAAAAAGGATTCAATTTTTCCGTTCTTGTTCGCAGATTCTGCATAGGGGACAAGTTTTTCTTGTGCGAGAACAAAATCCTGTGCGAGAGCGACTACGAGGAAAGACTGGTTTTTGCGAACATGGCGGTGCATCCGCCATCGACCGCCACGTTGGCGCATATCAAGAGACAAGTGATCCATCTTCAACCGCAGGTAATTAAACCGCTTCGCGCATCGATCGTCAGCGCCACTTTTCCGAAACGCCGTCACGCGTTCCCGATCATCGATTACGCTAGCCCTGCGATCCGCATAATCCCATGGAATATGGGAATACCGGTTGACACCCTTTGACAGCGATATCGCTATAAATGTCCTCGATACCCCTGTCCCGTGGCAAGTACCTACGCTGACCGTGCAAGCGTATCGGTTTCCCGTGCGACCTAGACCCGGCCTGCTTTGAATCTGCCGGAGATTGCGATCATCGAATGCTCTGGAAGGTTGAAAACTCCTTAAGACATAACCCCTTAAGGTGGGTTAAAGTGGCAGGTCGCTCGTCCTGACCCTCTCGACAACAAAGGACTCCCTCGAGGCTTCAGCTATGCTTTACCGCGCCCCGCCGTCGTCTTACGAGTTAGGATATCGCGTGTCCTTATTAATTAAGCTCGTCCGTTAAGCAAGCCTCGTCGCATACCGTAACGATCCGTCCTCTTCACCGGGACTGGAACGTGCGAAAGAATTTAGCCATCGAATAAGGATTCGCCAGCGTCTTAGCTGGAATTACCCGCTGGAAATCCGCGCATCCACCGAACAACACGCCCTCCCTCGCGCGGAAAGCGTCCCCCGGAGGGTAGAACGCGGGGAAATATTTGAAACGCGTCCGTCGATCGGAATCGTAAGGAAATTTAATCGACGTCGAACGGATTAATTCGTCGCGTGTCCGACGGACGAGGGAGATAACACGGGAGCTTGTTGGTCGAACGACGCTCGCTGAAGACGTCTCCCGATAATCGGCAAAGACTACTTTACTCTACAAGTTGGAATTATAAACTCGTCGGGTTAAGCCGTTTGGGTTTCTTGATTATCTTAAGACAACAGCCGTGCTTCGAAACAATATCTTAAGCCCTTACCGTGCCGCGGACCTCGGCCCGTCTGACCCGAGCGGATCCGATCTACTTAATCCGACCTCCGTCTTGCAAGGATGTTTACGTCGTTCTGCATGCTCGCGTCACGTACCGTAATTTACCAAGCGCAATATTTACCGATCGACTACCGATCGACTACCGAAACTCGCGAGGATGCGATGAATCAGAAGAGGACCCCGAAGGAAACGCTTTTCGACCTGTCCCCCCTGTCGATGTCCACGCTTTCCACTCGCGATTGCTTAATTTTTAGCAAGCCCGAGTCTTAATCCCGTCTACGAAGGGAGCGATTCGCATAATTGCTCGAGACTATCGTTAAGGAAGTTTCGGGACAAACTTTTAAGAGTGGTCGAAGAGCCTAGATTGCCGGTGCACACGCTCGAATTGTACGCATGCACAGAATAACGAGGTCCCCAGTCCGATGATATCGGGCTCGGCAGCGTGTACTACTTATAATATGCAAATTTTCTCCCCTTAACCGTCCTGCCAGGGAACTGCGTGTAATTCAGGGGTTGCTAACCCTTGCGACTCTATTTCTACAACCACGTAAGTGTTCATGTTCTGCCGCGGCAGCCTTCTGCGTGCGTCCTCGCTTCCGTATGCGTGGCTCGCTCCTCGTGCGTGAGTGTTTAGTTCAATTAATATCAGTTTGCACGTACGGCTCGCGAGGCGACGCGACGCAACGCGACGCGGTGCGGCGCGGGATCGAGGTGTCGGAGAGAAAAAGCCCGCGTGGCTAACAGTCGAGTAAGAAAGAGAAAAATTACGTGCGAAAGTAGAACCGGTCAACGATTGTTTCTCGCGTACCGAAAAGAAATATCGTCCGCGACGTTGGAACGCATAAATCGCGCGCCGCGATCGCGCTACCGATTCTTTTTCCCCTCTTTCCGCACGCAACCACGACTGCAACGATTTCGAAGCTTCGAGCACGAACGTTGGAAGCGAGACGTGGTCGGTTGAAAATCATGGCCGACTTCTCGAAGGATCGAGTGAATTCACGGTGAGTATCGATTTCGTTCGAGGGTTCACGAAGGCTGCTGGGGGTTATAAATGACCGATGCCGCGAAATAACGGGATGGCAGACTAATGCCAATAATCGACGCGGCATGCTAATGTAGTTTGCGCATCTATTACGGTAAGCCTGATGGATCCCTCTTGACATGTCATTCCTGGAGCGTGAATGCCTCCGATCGCGGAGAACAGCCGAAGGTGTCTGCCCCGGCGACATCCACGGCCGTCCTGTTTCCTCGGTGAATGTCGTTCTGACATTTAGCATCTGAATGGAAAAGACAATCGCCGAGACAGCTGGTTTCCGACGCGAGGTTGACGGTGCAGATAACGTCGGACGGGGAATCGTTTCGCTACGCGTGTCACTCGTTAAGCGTCACTCTCGTTAACGCGAAGCTACGCGTAATCGGTAACTACGCGTTATCGAGGGAGCTAATTTTCCCTGGCTAGGAGCACGCCGCCGACTCGGTTGCGAGGGTATCGACGGATCCGCGTATCTGTTACCGCGATCCTCCCGAGGAACGTTTCGTTCGAGCGTGTAAAGATCGTGGGAACGGATTAGGCGGGAGCGACGATCAACAGGAGTTAGGAAGGAAAGGATAATTCGACCCTTGGAACAGCGGGCTCGTTGGTGGAATTAAACGTCTCGACGGAATGCAAAGTGGCGGTGCTATCTCGACTTGACAAAATCGAGAGCAAAGACGGGAGGAAGGGGGAGGAGGCGTTAAGATTCTTAAAAACCGCGAAGAAGAGGGTGCGCGTCCCGGCGGAGGCAGCTGCCACCCTTGCCGCTCTCCTTAAGCCACGGCTATGGGAATGGCGAAGTTGCCCCGGCCGAAGGAGGTGGAAGGTAGTTTTTCTGATTGCCTGAGAACGGACAGCTGTCCCAATCTTTCGCAGCCGTAGCGCGGCCGGGCTCGGGGCGGGTCTCATCGGCTCTTGTAAATAATGCCCGACCGTGCGGCGTTTACGAATAACTCGAGCGTGTCGAGTGATCCTAGGTGGACCGGTAATGGAGGTGAAAAAGCGGAAAGGACGGGAGAAAAGGCAAGGAGCGGAATGGAAAAAAATACGACGGTCATCACCCTCGATAAATTCAATTACCATCGGCCTGTCTCTCGTACGACTGCCGCCTTCCGTTTCGACCGCTATTTCCGTCATCGTTCCCCGTTTTCCGGGGAAAACGTCCGGCTGAAAAGAGGCTCGTGGCTGTTCATCTATCAAACGCGTTACGACGTCTCTTTAGACGCGTTTAGAAAACGATTCGAGAACGAGAAGGCGAACGTCTGATCGATTCGCGATCGTCGGAGAGTGTTTTTATCGAGCCGCGAGGAAACTTCGTTTCAACGGCGTAATCTCCCTTTCCCGCGGAGACAAATGTAACGCGTTTAAAAATTGGCGAGAAGTCTTATTTTGATCTAATTTCTCCCCGGGGACCGAGGGAAAGGGATGGGCCGAGAGGAAGAAAGAGCGAAGCCGTGCGCAAAGAGAGGAAGGGAGAGGAACGGAAAGGGAGGGAGCTCGAAACGATTATCTGAGTTTTAAAACAAACTCTCAAGTGTCTGCAAAGTCCTCCGCGAATCAGAGGGTTGAAGGGGGCGGAACTGGGGAACAGAGAAGCGGAACGACGAAGGAGGAGGTTGCGGAAGATAATATGCTAATGCCAAGACGGAGACTACATGGGAATTTAAGAGGATCAATGTGCAGTACGAGATTCGTACGGCGAATAAGGTATTACAACGTCTTCTATACTTCTTCCAGGCGATTAGACCCTCGAAAGTTGGTGGAACGTGCGCGGAGGACCAGAATTAAATTAAACTTCCGAGTATACGTCATTCTTATTGGACGCGGGTGTACCGAACCGCGATTCGCTCGCTCGGGACCGTTATCAAACCGTTCTTCCACCTACCGATCTCGTGTTCGCGTGAAACGGAAAGACAGGAGAAAAAATATAGGGAAACCGGAAACAAAGGAACTCCTCCGGGGCACGAGTGCGTGCATCGTTTTCGTAAATGAACGTATTATTAGATTCGTGTACCGTACTTGACTACATTTCGCATAAAGCTTGCAACCTAGTCCCTTGCACAATACACGCGGAGAAAGCTCGCATGGGAAAGCCCAGGTTGCGAGCTTATGTGAGATTATGAGTTTAGTTACGAAACAACGGAACGCTGCGTGGCCTCTGCTCTCTTTTGTAACGATTATTACAGGTAGCGCGTAGACTCGCGCTCGCGCGTCCACTTGTTTGCGACAGGAAGCTCGCTCGCGTCGCGTTTGCTCGCTCGTCGAAAACTCCGCGATCCGTTTTTGAGACACGGAAAGAGATCGTTAAAGGAGGTTCGAAACTTTTTCGACGTGTTCCGCGCGGTAATCGGGGAGGAGCATGCCTCGTGCTAATTAAAAATCGTTCAGCGTGCGTCCGTATTTCACAAGTAACTCCCCGAACAGTTGGAAATCCCAAATGATGAAGCACATTAAGGAAATCCTTGGCGATATAATAATCCCGGGTAAAATAGCGAGGTTCACGGCATTCTGTTCTAAATGATCCTCCTTCGATAAACGACGTGGCTAATTCTCATCTCGTGCCCCGGGCGGTGGATAGCCGAAGGAAGAATCGAGGCTCAGGGGCGGCGAACGGTGTGGAGGGTGGCGCTAATTTTTGCGCTTAAGAAAAGCAGCGCCGTGGAGGAACTAGCTTGCACCTGGCCGGTTCCCAGCCGCGGGAGATCAACGGACAAATGACACGCGATTCTCGTAGCTCCCGGTAACCACCGACAACCCCCGGCAACCCCCCGATGCTCCGCATTTACCGTCAGTTACAAACTGCCTTCACCTTCTCGTCGAGTCGCGATTAATGTCTTATTCGTGGGCGAGGTGTAAAGATCCGTTTACCCTGGCGCGGTAAATTGTGCAACAGAGTTAACAAAAGTCTAACAAGTACACTGCCCGACGCGATAAACGCGAAGAAAAACGCGCGGCAGATTTGAACGCTCGATAGTCCGAGCTGAGACCAATGATTAATATTCGAAAGCGTAAAAAAAAAAACAAACAAAAGAAGGAAACGGAGGCCCTGAAACGCTGGAGATAGCGGGATTCTGGGACTCGGAAGATTCTTAGAATCCCAGACGCATCTCGAGTCCCTCTTGAGGGACTCTGCGAGGCGTGGTGCCTGGAATACCGGATCCCAAGACGGTTCCTACGATGCTTTAAAAGCTCTAAATTTCCTAATTAACGTTCTGGATAATTTCAACCGGGTCCTAGAGATCCAGAGTCCGGGTTGTGAAAACTGCTCTACCCTGGAACGATTCCCGTCGAATCCTGCGAACCACTCGCAGCGAAATCTACCCGATATAAATTACTTCTATCGCGAGGTAGATTTGAGCAATTTCATCTTGTAACTGTGCACCGGCAGCCCGTATCTGTGTAAGCGATTCGCGGAGCGCGTGCCGTTTGATTACAAAGACGGCAGTAAATCCACGGGACAGTAATTCCTTCTCTGGCAATTGTAGATAAAACTTGAATAAGTCATAGACTTAATTTAACCCGTGGTACCGACCAACAGCGGTCCGGAGCCTTCCACGGAGATTTCTTAATTACGTGCGGGGTTCCGGCGGGGGATGGGGAGAAAAGAAGGAGAGAAAAGGGCGAGGAGGGAAAGAGATAAAATGGCGGGGCGTTTGTATCGAGAAGAGAGGAGGAAAGACGTTGGTCCTGGTCGGGGCTCGCGGAAAGCTAAAAAGGGTTCTCGTTGCGGCAAGGAGATTTAGAAATTCCTGCCGGAGGAGAAAGTCGCCCTTGCAACGGTGATAAAGCATTTCTTCAGCGGCGCTTTGTCATTTTTATCGTAATTATTTACGGGTTAATTACTGGCCCCCGCCGGCCCGTGTGAATTTTTCTCTGTCACTGGCACCTTAGACTTTCCAATTTAAAAGGGGTACATATTTCAGGCCACTCCTCGACCGTATCGTATTCGAAAGAATTATTAAGCAGCCACGTCGTTCCTCTCCGGCGCGGCCCGACCGTTCAGCCACTTTGTGGACAAGAAAGTTCCCCGTGCATGAGGGAAATCATGAGAATGGCAGGTTCGTTCATCGCGCGAAAGTTGGCATGATCAACTCGCGAAGTAAAATCATGGCAAGGGAGGATCCCGCCGGCAAGGGCCTTGCCGCACGGTCTGCCGAATTTTAAGCCTGTATAATTTAACACCTTTGCCGGCGAAACTAAGAGAAACTGATGGTGAAGGGAACAACGGAGCTAGAGATACGAAGTTCGAAGTTTTCAACGGCACTTATCTATCCTAGCGGCGTCTCTCGTTCACCGTGGTACCCTCCGCTACATCCACCGGCATTCTCCCTCACCCGATCTCTCTCTCTCTCTCTCTCTCCCTTTCTCGCTCTTCATCTCCTCCTCTCGGCGTCGTTCCGATGAATATGGCTCGCAGATAGAGCCGGTTAAAGACCGAGACAAGTGGCGCGGAGGAAGAGAAAGAACGACTAGGAAAGAGAGGATATCGAGAGGGAAAAGATAGAAGGGACGAGCGGAAACGCCCAAGTCGAGTTGCTCCGTCTGAGCTGAGATACAAGTTCGTTCTTCTGGCCTTTTGTTTTTCGAGTAGAACGGTAGACACGGCGGAACGAGAACAAGAACAGCGTGTCTAAAACGAATTCGTTAGTGGCATCAACCCCTTTCGCTGCGCGACTGCCACCCTCTTCCGAGTTTTAAGTCTCTGTCGTGAATAATTGTTCTAATCGGATTAAGGCGTTGCCCGGTCGATTGATTGCGAATGTAATTATGCTACTACGAATTCTCTATCCGCCTTTTCGCTATTTCCCCGAATAACCCTTTGCTCCACGGGTTAACACGGACCCCTCGAAATGATTCCCGTCGCGAAGGAAAAAGGCTGCTTTCTGTCACGCAGATATTTAATCGAGATTCGTCCGCAATGCGTAACGATCGCCGAACTCGTTCTAACTTCTCGAAACCTTCTGTCTTTCAGATCATGTCACCCGGAGGACCACCGAGGCAAGTGAACGGAGAGGCGACCCATAATCACAATGGCTACGCCGCGCCGGCGAGCACCAGCACCCACACCATCCTCAACCCCATGAATAATTTAAACGGTATCAACGCGCAAACACCTTACGATACCAAATGACAAACGAAGTAAACGCAGACCTATCGACCGTATCACAAATGCGTTGCCAAATTCGTTTAACGACACGGACGTCTTCTATCATCATCATTGTCGCTATCGTAGTAACACTCGGAATGTTCGCTCGTTACCGGACTCTCGGAAAGCCTGTATGCATGTCCGAGAATCGTATTTTCCGACAACCACGGCGAGTCGAGCATCGACGACCAATATAGACGAACGTTCGTAAAAATCTTCCGTAGACTCGTGTTAAAGAAATGTTAAACATTCTCCAATGGCAACTTCAATCTCTCTAAAAATCTACTAGACGGTATTGTGTCGAATCGGTGCCGATCGTCGGATCAATCTCAGCCGAGCAATTCGAACGCTCGCGAATTTGTGCGACGCGACAGGTGTAATCAAAGCTGCGAAAAAGCGAGCGCGTCGCGGTACGCGCGGAACCATTGGTGCTGTTTAGAAGAAGTTTAATTGCTCGAATCTCGCAGGCTAAAGTAGAGCGTAAAAATCAAGGAGGAGGAGGAGGAGAAGGAGGAGAAGAAGGACGAGGTGGACAACGAACGGAAGAGCGGGAGCGAGATGCCGAGGGCGAAGCGACGAAGAGAGAAGGGCGGAGCGCGGGATGGCAGGATGAGGTTAGAGCGCGCGAGGAAACAATGCGGGTAAACCGAATGCTCAGGGGTGATCAAAGTTTGGCCGTTCTTGTAGTCGACTTTGCTGGCCGTTGCGGGGAGCGCCGGTAAATCTAGCTTTACCGGACTACCGGACCAACGGACTACCGGAGGCAGAACTCGAGGAATGGCCACGGAGCGAAATTGGTGAGCGAGGTCGGGTTGGCAGATCGAATCGGTAGCTCTGGCCTCGCCATCCGAACCAGCCAGCCAACCTCGTCACCCCTTGGGGCTCATACGTTAGGGGTGACTTAAGCATTGTTTCAACTTCGAATCTCCCGGTAGAGGGCCAGATTGATGTCGCGAACTTTTCCGTTGCCTTATTTGCGAGTCAGATAACGAGGCTGAGTTATGCCGAAAGTTCTCTCTTTCTCTCGGATTGGGCCGGCCCGCTATCGCGAGGCGAGCCGACCGGCCGAAGAAAATGTTTTATTTCCACGGTGCCATACGCTGCCGGAGATTTGTCGGCGGCACGCCTCCGGAAAGAGTTTCGCGATCACTCGAACGATAATAGGCTTACGTCTGTCGGATAGGATAATTTCGCGGCGAACGAATACCTTTCTCCTCTTCGACGGCTCGACCGCGTTTCGGCCCGCGGAAACAGGGATCGTTCCCTCGTTGTTCGCGTTCTCCTCGTCGAGAAACGTTTCGCTCGTATTTTCTAAGCATGACGAATACTTCCACGATACTTCTACGATTTTACGCGCGTAGTTCCTAACGCTAAGCGTCTCTGAGACGAAGAATGTAAGGATCAGCGAAGAAGCCGGAGACCCGTATCGTCTCGTATCACTACTAACCGATTGTCTAACCAAATAACTCGCATAGATCACGATTAGTAGCGACTGTGGTAGACGATCTCTAGTCACACTATCGTATTACCTACATCATCGACTATGCTCCATCGACGTACATTGTATCTAAACTGCTTGTCTAACGGAGAGAGGGAGAGGAAGAAAGAAAGGAAAGACACCTAGTCCATTTCGTCTTCAACGCTACGTACGATGCATGCGAAATCTTCGAACGAGAATACGTAAGGAAGTGTGTACGTTCGCTAGTATAGATATGTTTTGTATCATAGTTCTATCATAGAAATATTAATTAAAATAAAATTACTGTTTCGATGTTAAACGAACTGTGTCGTTCGCTTGCAAGTCATTACCTGACCCGTAAACCACCGCACCGACGCGATAAACTCGCGAATATCGGTATCGTAACTTTAAACTCGACGCCTCGCAACGTTCTCGCATCCCCGTGGCCGTCTACAGATTTTCCCTGCGTTTCTCGCAACCTTCGCGCTTCCTCTGAATTATTTAACACCGCTACGTGATTGGCCGACAAATCCGATATGCGTCAATAATTTACCAATCATACGCGGTCCTTTGTGTTTTATACGCCGCGTTTCGAATAAATCGCATTGCGTATTCAGGAGAGCGAGAGCCAGCTCTATTCGGCTGTGAACGCGAACCCTCGCTGTTTCCGAGCAGAACAAAAAGAAAAAAAAAAAAAAGAAAAATAAAAGTGAGGTTATGTTACACACGTGAAGAAAAAAAAAAAAGAGAAAAGGAAAGAGAAGGAACGGAAGAGAGGTAACGGTCTAGGACGAGTAGATCGAAAAGGGAGTGATTTCTAAGGTCGAACGCGAAAGTTTACCGAACGTGTCGAAGACGGTCCGCGTATAACGCTTGGACGGGAAATTTACGACTACCCCGCGAATAACTTATCCACGGAGATAGCCGATTTCTCGTATAAAAGGCATGCAAGGCGATTCGATGGACGAAAGGACGACCGCGGTAATAAAACGCGGCGCGATTCGGTAAGAGGAACCGCTTATCTACGATCGAACGTCTGGCCAGAGTAAACCGAGAGGGAACCCGGTGGTGGAAAGAGCGAGCATTCGATGTAAATTGGCAATTTTTCTCGTGCAGCCTACGGTAATCATTGGCAATTAGACCACGGGCTACCGATAAATGTTATTTATGGCCGCGATTATCCGCGGCGCACCTAGCTGCTCGATGGCTCGCCTAACTATAAAACCCTGCCCCTCTGTCCACCGTCTAATTGGTCGGCGATTATTCCTGTTTGTACAAAATGTCGGTACAAGCGCCACTTTACCCCGGCCGCGAACACGGGCGAAAGTTTCTGCTGAATCGCGTGGACCGATTTAATGCCCGCGAAACACGGATACCCGGGAGAACAACTTAACCGGCGGACGCTTTATCACCTCGTTAACTCGAGGTGTCGAACCGGCCGATATTCCCAACGACGGAATCCCGAGAATTCGAACCGGCGACCGGTTTCCTACATTTTCGCCGGCGTTATTATTTTTCTTACCCGACGACGGCCGAGCCGGTCGTTTAATAGCCCGTCTGCCGGTATTTTTCTATGGACAGGAGGAGTATATACCGGGACAAAAGCACGGACGAGAAGGCGGCTGTGGCCGAAAATCGTATTCCATCCGGCGAACGTGATTAAAAGGGAAGAACGTACGCATCGGGGTCCTCGCGGTCCTTGAAACAATATTATTATTAAAAGCTTTGCGCGGACCGGTGATCCACGTGAGTCGACGGAATGACGAAAAGAGCGGTGTGGACAGGCAGAGGTGGCGGNGCCGTGGCGGCGATGCTGACCAAGCGGAGCGGAGAGGAGCGGAGCGGAGGCGCGGCCGGGAGGGCGGCAGTAGGCAGAGAGGGTGGCTTGGGTGAGGGTCCGGCGACGGAACAGCGATTAATTAAAAGAGCAAAAACTGTTTTCATAAAATTCATTTGCGGAAATATGCGCCGACTGAAATAATATCCGGCCGATGAGCGCGCGTGTCCCGGCTCGCCGGTTCTCGCAGGCCGCGGCGTTCACGGGGACGCGATGCTCGAGTGAAAAAGCGACGCGAATAAAAATGGAGGCTGCACGAAATGCGAAAGTTTTCGCATTTTTTTACCTTCGCCCAGCGGACCGTGCGTGTATACGTTATCGCGCGCCGCTGTGTGGGTGAGTACGTTTATTCTCTTGACCCGGCATCGTAAGCGTATCGTGCATACACCGGTTACAAAGCAACCAATCTTCTCTGTCTTTTCCTTCTTTTCTCTGTCCCTTTCCCCGGCCGATTTCATCCCCTGCTTTTCGCTCTTTCCTTCCTTCCCTCCTTCCCGCTCTCGTTCAATCTCACGGCCGTTCAGTCGTAAAAATATTTCTACGCCTTCCTGGATATTTTTTCCTTCCGTTGCCATACCTTTGCGCGCTTTCCGTTGCCCTCGACCGCCACCCCCACTGCCCCTATTATTCTCCGCGACTAGGAGTGGCGCGAAGCGTGATTTAAACGCGCGTAAAAGTGGCCGTTAAAAGGCAAGAAAGCTCCTTAACTCCCGCTTTGATTGGCCAACTCGGTTTATTAAAACGCCCCGGGCGATATTACATATTTTTCTTCTCGCTTGAACCGGGGCCACTTCGACGCTACTGTACTTACGCCTCCTTTTCCCGCGACGGTCCCCATTCTTCCGTATTCTTTGTCGGGGTATAAGGCTAGCTGCTCAAATAACCATTTTCTCTTTCTCCGTTCCCTTTCACCCTTGCTCTCTCCCCGGCCCGGTCACCCTCAGGCCAGCTTCGGCCAGTGTCTTACCACCGCTCCAACAGCTTTCCTCCTCGCGCCTTCCTCGCGCCTTTCTCGCGCTACTCCGAGCAACTTTCAACCCTTTCCGACTGATATTCCTCGAGAGCGGACGAGTGGAGAGAGTACAATCGTTGCGACGGCTCGGGACGCAAGAAGGAAGTATCAAGAAACGATCCGCTTGCGCGCGGATCGCGCGATTCGTCTGCGAAGCTGACACGATCGCGAGATCGTCGAAAGACTCGTCTGCGTCGCGCGACAAACGGCCGGACTCCCTTTTGTAATATTAATTAATAAGGCAACTTCCGCGCAACGAGATACTTGCTGCTAATTAAGAAATACCTACAGAGCGCTCTTTTCCGACGCGGGGGCGAGGAAGCGGAAAAATAAGAGGTAGAAATTCCGCGCTGCTCTGGCACCCTTGGAACGAGGTAAACTTAATCCTCGGCCAAGTTAAACCAACTGCTAAGCTTTTCATTATGCCAAAATGAGCACGCGAAGAAGACGCTGGTCGGCCGGTCTTGTTTCCTTATTTTTCTCTTCCTTCTCTCTCTCTCTCTCTCTCTCTCTCTTCACCTCACCCCTTTTTTTCCTCCTCTTGTCTCTAATATCGAACGATGATCTTTAATCCTCGCTTTCGACTACGCGAGATTATCCGGCGAAATTCTTTAAACGTCTCCGGACTCCTTTGCATCGGAATTCTCGAGTTTTGAAGCCCCTTAGCGTAGAATACGAGCTTTTCGTTTTCTCTCCTTTTCCTTATTTGTCCGAGAGAAGGAGGATATTTCCCAAAGGGATCGTTCGCGATGAGAAAAAGAAAAGAGGGAGGAGGAAAAAAAGGTGAAAGGAAGAGGAGAGATAAAAAGGCGGAAAAAAGGGAAGCAAGCGGCAAAGGTTGCAGAAGGAAACTCCGGGAACTTCGAATTCAAGCGGTATACGAAAGGCGACGAAAAGTTTTACGAGCGCCGCAGCCGTCCTCGCTGGCTGGTTTGAATTGCATCAATTAAAAAAAGCCGTTCCACAAAAATTCCATAACGCGACGGGTGGAGGGCTGCGTCAAATGTCCCTGCACGTTCGCCGCTTTCCATTTCGACCGGCCAGTAAAACCTTTTCATTCTTTCGCACCTCTTTTTCGTTGCATCGTCGATAACGATTACTCCCTCCCCCCTGCC
>NIJG01000001.1:1025537-1037407 GCA_002201625.1 Euglossa dilemma
ATGCCGCGTTTTAATTTGTCCGCGAAAATACGTCTCGAAATATTCGCCTTTTTTCGCATATCGGAAAGCACCGTGCGACGTTCATCCCGGAATGAATATATCGATAGAAAATACGTGGAAGAATACAGAGGAGAGCCAAAGTCGAGGAGAATTCGCCCGCCGATATTTCTAAAGTTTCCGAGGAGAAACGCGAAGAGTACTATCCTACGGGAAGAACATAACAATGGTACACCTGGAATAGTACGTACAGGAGCGGCACTCGAGGTATGCGAACTATGTTCTCATAATACTTTGTCCGGTCGGAGAGGATATATGAAAATGTGCGACAAGGGTGGACGGTGCCAAGGGTGAAACCTAGGGGCGCGACGTTCGAAAGGATATTTTCGTTGCGTCGAGATACGCTCGATTCGACGCGGCGTCGTCGTTAATTTTTTTACGGGAACAAAACGCGTAGAACGGAACTGGGAACGCCTTTGAAGTGTTGCCGAGCTTTCACTGGGAAGGAATAAAAACGGGAAACAAAGTGGCGAATTTCGACGCGGATGTTGGAAGGTTTCGACGCGAGACGGGCGAAGCCTCTGAAAAATCGCGCCTAAAGGGAACTGGTTATTTGTCTCGTCGCGCGCGGGGGGCAATTTAATTCGAGAAAGAACGCGATTTAATTTCAGCCGTGAAAGGAAGTCGACGAAACCGTATCGCGGATATCGAAAAGATCGCGGCAGTTCCCGATAAGCTCCATTGTCTCGAGAACGGATCGAGATGGACAGAGTGGAGGAAGGAAGAAAGAAAGGGGGAGAAAGCTGGGGAGAAGTTTCAATGGATACCTATATAATCGTTACGGTGGTCTTACAACGAGGAAACGAACGAACGATAAATAGATGTTATCGCGTTAAATTGGGGGAGGACCACGGCGAGTACTAATCGGGTAGGATATTTTTTTCCCCCGAAAAGGCAGAGGAAAAAGGAGGATTCTTCGGGGAGTTCTCGAATGAATCGAGCAATCTTCGAGTCCTTTGTTTTCGAGATCTGCCACTTGTAAATATAATTACCCCAGGCTCCTCTCGGTCGTCCTCGAGCCCCACCCAAGCGCCAGCCTAGTACTTCCACCTGGCCCATCCCATCCTCTCTAATTTGATTCCGCGGTTGTTTTCACCCACCTTCGCCGCCTCCTCTCCTCTGTTCTAGGCTTCGCTCACGCATTGTCTCTTGTCTCTTCATTCAAATTACCCTCCGCTTTCCCATTCTCGCGCCGTTACAGCCCCGCCCGTACCCCGCGCCTCTCCTCCGCCCTGCCAGGCCCCACCGTTTTCACCCTTATTGTTGCGGTTTTATTGAATCCGCTGTGCATTGTCTGCGCGCGAGCGAGACGCGGCCGTTGTTCAAAGAAAATTGGCGCGCAGTTCGAAATACGCGAATATATTCGTCTTTCAGCGGGCTTACCCTGTGCGGCCCGATGAAATCGAGTTTCACGGGTGCGTAAGTACGGTCAAAAGGTACGCTGCGCGGCCACGCTGTTATCGTCCCGACGTGTGCGTGGCTACTTATTTTTTTTTTTTTTTTATATTCACCGCCGGCCGGTTGCCGAACGGTGAAATCGCTGTCCGGGAAAATGAATCGCGAAGAATAGCAGGACACCGCCTACGATGCGCGCTTTTAGACCGGCGCTTAAACGCGTTTCGAGCTGTAATAACTCCCGGTGCCCGGCGATGTTTCGCGCTCGTGCAACTCGTCGCGGAGCATCGCCGTAAATACCAACGACGTCGTTTCCCTGTTCCGCGTATGTATATCCAATGGCCTGCGAACCTCTCCGTTCCGTTCCGATATTTCCCCGGCATTGTCTCGTTTCCTCGAATATATAAATATGTAAGAAAGCGGAGTTCGTGACCGGACTGCGTTACGCGGACCCGGGGCGAAGGAAATATTCGCCGGGAAGAAATCTGTGCCTCCGAGGGGTGTGTGCGCGCTTGTGTTTGTGTGTGTGTGTGTGTGTGTGCAGCATCGAGCGAGGAACGAGGTTCGAGGGTGGAGCAAATAGCGTTTACATATCAGGAATCAAACGGAAACCCCGTGCAAAGTGTCAACAACGCGAAGACGGATCGCCTTTGTTTATTCCTCCGTTACTTCCGCGTGCGCGTTTCACGGAAACGTTAAACCATGAGCCCGCCGGTCCGGTGCTCGATAAAAAGATACGCAAATATTTTCCAATAAGTTTCGAGTGCACGTCGATAGGTCGTTTCGAATGTTTCACCGAACAAAATCGCTGTCGACAAACAACGGAAGACAGGGGCAGAGAGGGCGGTGGGACAGGGGGAGGGGCTGGTCGAAAAAAAGGGGTGCTTAATAGCCGTCAGAGTCGCGATTGTTGATTCGTGTAATGAAATCAAGAGTAATCGCGAGGGCGATGGCTTTTGTCCGGGATGCATGAATTTTCGGCGAACGACCATTAATTATTCGAAATTAAATATCCTCCGTAGGTTTTAATTAAAATGTTTACAATGTCGCCCATCCAGATTACCGGCGGCATTTTATGACGTCGATATATTAAAAAGGTGCGGATTCATTCATCACGACTGGATCGGCGGCTGCCGTACAACTCTCCAGCGAAACATCGACCACGGCTACGCATCGAATAAATAGTCGAGAGGATGACGATTATCGGCAAGACGAATAGAAACAAATTTTTTCTTTTTTTAATTAAAAAATAGAAGAGAAGAGGAAAGAAAAGAGAGAAGAAAGACAGACTGATAGGATATCCGATTTATTAAATATCGTAAAAATATATGTATAGATAAATATGCGTATATACTGAATTACGAACGAATCGGGCATACACGAATCACACGACTCGTTGATCGCCAATTTCCAAATCCAATAATGCAATTATGACGCGTCCCGATAATATTCGTGTAATTAAAATTCCGCGCCCTCCAGCCCCGAGTCTCGTGCCTCCGCTACCATGCTCCCTGACTCTTGCGAGCAAACGATTCTTGTTTGTTTTGCAAACAAAGGGTTTCTCGCAAGGGTTGGAGAGACTTGGAGCAGAGAGAAAGAAAGAGAGGATAGAAGGAGGGTGAAAGTGAAGGACGGAGGAAGGAGGAGAGGAAAGAAGGAGGGGTGGAAAGTGAAAAGGGGGTGCTGGAAAACAGGGGCAGAATTATTACATCTTTTGTTCGAAGGCTCGAACCGCCCCATTTGCGGAATTGCGGATCGCGATCCAGCCGCGATTGCGACCGCTGAATACCGCAGGGTCGGCCTGGCTTTTGTTAGTTTTGACTAATTTCCGCCAGGTAATCTGCTTCAATTCGAATTTCCTCAACCATAATAGCGCGTTACATAGGAATTCGGTAAAATTGTCTATGCGATATCTGCATTCCCGATTAGTTCACGCTCCGCTGAGATGGATAACCATTTTTTCCATGGTTCGCGCGCGGCCGGGCCGTCGAATCGTTTCGTTCGAGTGAATTTATTTAAATAAACGGACCCGTTTTCCGAATTTTCGTCCAGAGGGCATAAAAGAACCGGAGCACACGGCGATCGTTAAATTTTAATCCCTATGCGACGCGAGAGGTGCACCATCGGCAAAACCCAGCCGCACCCCCCACCCTCCGCCCCTTGAGCAAGTTTAATTCTTGTGGGTCCCATCGGTGACTTTATCGCGAGAAATTGCCACGGTCCGGAAACCGTCGTTACAGCATCGTTACCGTAAGAACTTACTGCGAGCATTGTTACGGCTAATGTTACCGAACTTGGTTAACTTTCAGTTTTACCGTCGATTCGGATTAAGAATTTACGATAACAGCCGACTCTTCGGTTTATACCCCGCCGCGGAAGAACCGAGAAAACGTTTTCGTGAGACACTTTAATTACGCTCCGGCCCGTTTGAATATTTATCTTTACGGGGCGGAAACTAGATTTGAGCAACGCCAAGGCACGCATCGTAAATATCTCGTTGGCCGCGTTCGGGAAAAAGGAAGAAAAGCGGGAAAGGAAATTAAAAGAAAAGTTACGACGCGCGACCGTAACGCTGGTGGAGAAACGAGTAATAAGAGAATAAGCGACTCGAGACTGCGGTTGGAACTCAATGCATCCTGGCCTAGAGCCTGTTCTCGTTGCGTATAATTCGATCCATGCATCGTATCGGCTTACCGTCGATTCGATAAATCGGACGACCGGCTCGGACGCGACGTCGACGAGAAACCGAGTAGTCTCGTAGGAAACCGAACATACTGGTCTCATGTATCATCTACTTGCCGGATCGGCACTTTCACCGCCAGTCAATTACGTTAACGAAGAAACACGGGGTGACAAGCCGGCAAGAGGAGCCGGACCAACTCGGAAACTTGTAACTTCGCTCTGATAACTTGCCATTTTTTTCCTCCGGCCAGCTGGTTTCCGCGATAAAGTACCCGCGGTATGACGTTACAGTTCCTCGACGTTAGCTCGGCTAACTTCTGCTAATAACGTCGAGACGTTAACTCGGTCCGATTGGACCGAACAGGCTGAACGACGGAGACGGAAGAAAAACGAGTTCCACAGCGCGAGGAACTCTGTTCTTGCTCGCTCGGTTACCTCCACCGAGCTCCTCGAAAACATTCCGATTCTCGTTCCACCACGGGAACAGACGACTATTTTAACCCTTCTTCCCTGCCTCGTATAATCCTACCCTGTGCTGGCTCTCTCTCTCGGCGGTTGGTATAATCGCGCCACACCGGTATTCCCGCGGGAGCCGTTGCTCTCGACACGATTCCTCCAAAGGATGAAACGACGAAAAGTTTAATGAGCCCGCCTACCACGTGTCCTCGGTCGGTAAAATTGCCTTTTCCTTCTCTTAAAGACCTTGATTTCCGACGTTCCTATAATCGAGTTACGGGTAACGCGCCTAATTCTCCTTTCTTTTCTCCTTTCTTTTGATTCCGGGACAACGATCGATGCTTCCTCCTGATCGCGCTGTTATTGGATCGAAGAAACCAAACGAATGATCCCAGTCGCCGACGATTCGCTACCAATACGCGCGGAGAAAATTCGATACGTGCGATACGAGGAGTTTGTACGACTCGAATTCGATTAACGAGATTGAAAACAATCGTTTCTTCCTTTGGTATTCAGAACGGCTAGGGTAAATATTCTACTCGATCCAATTACCGAAGCCGATGATCAGGAAACGTAACGAAACAACGTTTTCAGCTCGTCGCCTTTATGTTCGAAAAGGCCATTGTTAGAAAGATAATAAAATCGTCGAAGAAATCGTAGAGTAACGAAATTACGTATAAACTATTGCAAAAATGTACAAACTATCGTATAAATACATATAAATATGTTAAGGAAATAAATTTACGATAAATGGTTTAGAAATTAATAACGTTCGACCGTATATAAAGACCGAGACACAGTAGCACTAGCTCATTTGCAAATTTGACTACGAGGCGAACACATCGCAATTTGCATTTGCCACTTTCTAACTTTCATTCCGAGTTAAACAACCGCGACTTTGATACGGAACGTGCAAGTAAGACGTAAATACGCGTATAAAACGTTTTAGCCACCGCCACTGGCGATTAATTAGAGACCTAACGATTAGCTTTCCAAGAATATCTTTTTCGAGAACCAATGACACGTTAAGAGCTACGTGTCAGATCTAAAATACCCGCGTTCCATTTTAAAATGCAGATTATTCCGCAAATTTAGACTCGAATCCTGATATAAACGTAACTTCTCGTTTTCGCGTCGCTGCAGATACAATCGCGGGTACGTGCATTGCACGAATGCGATAATTATTATATACATTGCAATAAATATCCAGATTCGTTCTTGAATTTTTCCCTGCTTTACTCCACGATCCCTCGACTCCGAAAACCGTGTTCGAAACTGCGCAACACGAAAACCTACTGCTCGTTAAATCGGTGTTAAACCGTATTCACGATAAATATCCCATAGAAAACAGACGTATCGATTGTACGCGGCTCGGCAAGCTTCACGGGCGTTTTACAGCATTTCGAAACATAAACGCGACTGGGCACTAATGGACCAGCTTAAATATGTAAGAGAAACCTGCCCACCGGGTAGCGGGTAACAATAAACTAACACTTAAGACATACTTCAAGGCACAATGCGAAGTCACACTCTTCGCGCTAACGATCTCACCTCCGAGCTTCAAGCTTTAAGCTTCTTGTACCGCCGTCTCTCCGGAGACTGTCCTAGCTGGTGCGGGATAGAAGAAAGGCGAAAGAGCAGCAAAATTTCGGCAAATATTTAAGTACACCGACCGTTAAATATTTAGAAAGTCATTAAGAAAGAACGAAACGATACGATAATAGACGGGAGCGAAACGTAATCAAAATTTTCTCACCTATACAGGAGTGCCAATTTCCACGCGCAAATGATTCTCTGCTCGTGTAACCCGTTCGTCCGAGATACTACGTGCGACTGGAAAGGACTCGGCCGAAAACGTAAATATCACGGGAGGTAGGACTCACTGTAAACACGGTCGTGCCGTGACCTGCTCGACGTGAATTTTCGCCAATGTCTTCCTGTCTCAGTTCCGTGTTATTCTTCGTCGCGTTTAGACCAAATGGCTCGACGTGTGACCGACTTTGTTGTTGATCGTGGCACGCGGCACCGGAACCCGGTAAAAAAATTTAACCATGCTCAAAAAGCGTATACAATCGAGCGAACGAGCAAATAGAATATTTGACACGCGATAATTGCGCGTAATAGCTTCTTCGCGATACGCGCGATCGCCTCGATAAATTTAGGAAGACGGAGAGCCAAAAACGCAAACGAAAACGTAATTAACTGTACACGCGGAGGATAAGGTGAGTTTGAAATGTTGGTAAACCGATGGAATTAATAAAGATTCGGAGTCGCATGGAAATGCGGTTGATGAGAAGGAACGATACGTACGACTCGGTTACCCGGTATGACATAAAAGCTAACAATGATGGAAATATTAGTTTTTAAAGCCGCGCAGGGTGTCGTTAACGTTCCTCGGCTTTCCCGTTCGCCAACTAAAAGTTGCTGTCCCCTCGTTGCTCGTCGCTTTTCTTAACGCCTCGCGTTTATAGGCCTTCGTGAGCTATAATTCCCATTTCCTTCGTACACTGCTTGATACGGCGGAAGAAAAACGTGTTCCCATTCGCCTTGTTCCCGACGAGTTATGCGACGTCGCGTTATAACGCATATCGAAGTAACCCTTGAAACTATCGTTCGATATAACGCGAGCCAACGTTGCTCGGTTTATAATTAAATTCGAAAAGCGAAGTGAAAGGGGAAAGTGACCCGACGATGACGGGTTTCTTAAATTTTAAACAGCCCGAGCGTTTAAATAGAATTTTTGCCCGCATTCGGCGAACGAAATCGCGATCGAGTTTCCCGTCCGTGCATCCTTAAATTTCGCCGTCGTGCCTTTCGATCGCGACGGCCGATAACGGTGGTCATTATAAATTTAAGCGCTTTTAACAAAAGCCACGTTAGCTCACAGCCGTTTCGCACGCAAGCAGCACTTTGCATGCCGCATTCCGGACGACTTGCCACCCTTGTTTGAACTGGCGAACTGGTGTTGCGCTCAAAGTCCGAATGCATAATTAATCGGGTTATCAATTAAAGGAGCGCCGCCGATTCGTGGCCGCTTCGTGCCGTTGAATCGATGTTATATGTCGATATTTGATCGCGATACCGAAAACGGAAACGGGCCCGTGCGTTTTCGGGCTGAAAGGAACACGGTATTTCTCATCAAAGTTGCATCCACCTATGTCTAATTTTCACTCGACGATCGACCTGTATTACCATACGCGGATACCGAAATACAATCACCATGAGTGGCGCTGCTGCGACCTATAGAATTGACTATATACGTATATATACGCATATTTATATACGCTACGCGTTAGCAGACGAAAGCTAAGCTAAGTCGAAGTTCGTATCGAATTAAACCAATTTCAATTTCTAGTCTTCGATAACCTTTATACTTCGACCATTTTACGTCCTTGAATCGATTGTGTTCTCTGCAAAGATACAGACGATCGACAGACGGTCGATCAATTGAATTCTCGTCGGTGGAATGGCGTGGAAGCCTGTAAACTCTGTTTGAAACCGGTGAATTCAATCATTCTCTCTGTTCTACGACACGGCAAGGACCAACACGGTCTGTGTAAATACGGGGAACCACGTGCACTTTACTCGATATTTAATGCGAATACCAAATCCTTCCGGTGCATTTTCGATTAGCATGCAGAGAAATGGATTACACACGGAGACACGGTTCTTCTGTCGAGCGTTCGTACGTTTTTAAATAATCGATAATATTCTGAGAAAAGTTTTCGAGGTAGGCAATACGTGGAAATTTCACAAAGGTAAGATCGAGAAATGGAAACAATTCGATCGAAATAATACGTAAACTACGTTTAAACTCACCATGTGTAGCCATCTTGTCGAGAAATCCTCAAATGAAAAGTACGGAGTGCGTCACATCGGGTAATAATCACTTTTAAAGTACAATTGACATCAATTGCGTTACCACAGACCATTACTACGAACTACGTTAATACAAACATACTTTGAGATGTGTTAAATTATTAATATCGCACAATCGCTTTAATTTTACAATTGTTTTATACTAACATGCCAGCACATGTCACGCACGTTTGAAATCACTGGTTTAAACTAGAATTTTTCTCTGGCGCTAGTGGCGCGCTCTATGAACCACTAGCAAAATTAACACAGCCTTGCCAATGAAAAACTGGCTTATCATTGGTTAACACAATAAGAAATCTCTAATTTTATTAACATTGTTGCCATTCTGATCTTCTATACTTTGTCTATGTTATAATTTATTTCAATCGTATAACGCCGCGAAATTAGCACTTTATAAATAGATTAATTTTCTAATTTTGAACTTTTGATAACTCGTAATCGTTATCGGTATTTCAGATATCTATAAGAGTACCTAATATCTTAAACCTGTAATAACAAGAAAATAAAATGTGAAGTGTAATATTTAAAGTGGAACACTCGAATGCTTAGTACGTGCAATGAAAAAGATAAATATAACGGAGAAGTTTCCATTAGTTTCGTCATTGCTTCACTCTCCCTTATCAATAAAAGGTAAATTAACAAATGATAAATACTCTATCATAGTACTCGTAGTATCGTAGTTATGGTTGAAGTTGATACGTAATTTTTACGTTTTACGTCGTTTAATATAGCAACAACATCGATACCAATTTATAAAGCGTATTTGAATTATCGCGTAGTGCCCTAAATTTGTCCCCACCAACTGACTATCGATCAAACAATGTAGCTGTGCTAGCATTAAAATTATTGGCATATTTGGTTAATCAGCAGTTTAGGCAGGAAACAAGATATTCTGTTAAATCTTTATTATATGTTACATAATGAAGATAACAGTTTTATAAAATGCATAGAAGATACATGTATACATTTCGAATATTAAATATACGAAAGAAATAATATTTAATACTTTTATTCAATAATAATGGCTGCTTATGTAATACTATTAGTTGATCCTTTCATTGATATTACTTTCATGATATTATTTGATAATGATAATACAATCGGCCTAAGTAGATAATGACGTCTAAGATTTTGTAGCATCCATTTTCAGGTTAGCATCCAGCTTGGTGTTTAGCATTTGCAAGACTTGCAAGCGCATTGTCCCCCAGATTTGCAATTGCAATTATCTATAACAACGAATACAGATATATAATTAAAAAATATCATTTAATGATAGTTCATATATAATAAACGTTACTCGTCGAAAAATATAGAAAAATATTTGAAGTAGAAATTCTGAAATGATTTAGAAAAATAATAGAAATCGTTCGTTTCACAGATCCTAATGTTATCTGAATAGTACAATGAACTGACATGAACAACGGTCACGGTTAAACGGTCGTTGCCCGAGTTTACAAAAAAAAGGGTACAGTCAGAAGGGAAAATCATTACTACATTCCTTCGAAGCAACTTTCGGATTGTATTAAAAACTAACAGATGCGGTGTCATTTCTACAACGTTATTTTCATTTCGAGACATAAATCAATATTTTAGAAATAATTTCAATTAAAAATAATTACCTCCGCACCCGGAATCGCAACATTTGCATTTGTCGCCGCACTGACATTGTTGACACTTGTCTGTAGAAAGAAAAAATTTTGAACATTAAGTTAAAGATACGTGTTATAAAATATCCTAACAACTTTATTGAGAAAATTTGTGTTAACTGTACGTAAATTGGTCAACTTCATCAATTGAGGGTTCTCCGTAATAGCGTTTGATGAATAAATTATTGCATTACTTCCTGTATAAGCCAATGACGCTAACTGCACGTTATAAACGTTCCAAGAAAATACCGCGGTTTTCAAAAATCTACCATTTTTCACATTCTTTGTCATCAAGCGTTTATGTAGAAAAATTTACGAGTTCAAATATTATGTTTCATAACAATAATTAAATGTAAAGAAATAAAAGCAAAATAGAAGCAAAATTTGAAATAAGTATTTGAGGTAGGTAAAATTATAAAAATCAAGTATAGGAAAATTAGTTTAAAACATGAGTAATAATTGCAAGTAAGATATAATATGAACGAAGGTATAAAAATTTATCTATAAAATTAATAAATTTTCAAAAATACATAGAAATTACTAGAACTCGAATAAGGATAAATAGACTTGCAAAATATATCACAATAATTTGATGAATTGCATGCATTAGAATTGCACCAGAAATTACCATATTGCATGAAACAATAAAATTTCATAGAATTAGAATTATCTTTTACCTGTGCATTTATCGCAACCTGGTCCCGGCATCTTCGTTTGTAGTAGTTACTTCACGATCAAGTCTCTGAATCCCTTAGAAGCTGAACGATCACTTGTCAGTTCCGTCGTTCTCGTTCGAATTTATCGATCATCTCCTACCATGGGCATTCTTATACCAAAGCAACTTAACGGCGTGTGCAACTAGGCACCGTGCCATGCGCAAATCAGGAGCGTACTAATTGGAGGTGGTTCTTCGTGGAAATTTTTGAATCTATAAATTACAAATATTTTTTTATATCAATCTGCAACATACTTTTTTTTTAATGATTTCAATAGTTTTATACATTTTTAAATACTAAACGTAAATCTCTGGACTATCCGATTTTGTATCATGTACTGTACGTTACAGATTATTTCGTTAATACAAATTTTACAATTGCTCGATATATAGAAAAAAGAATGTTAGATAATGAGAATTCTACTATTACGCATTAATATGTTACTAGGCATATTTAAATGCAAATGTTAATAGTAAATAAGAATTGTGTAGTGACACCCACACATACGATTGGTACATCCCTGAATTTTAGTGCAGCACGGAACCAATGAAAAATGGTGCGCGCTACACTACAGTATGAGATAAGAACATTAATATTGTACAAATCAACTTGAATCACTTCTAGGAATTTCATGTAATGAATGAACTAGTAAAATTTACTGAAAAGCATAGTATTTCGTCTACTTATATTATCATTTTACTTAATAGGAAGTAAAGGTTATAAACTATATTACAGATTACATATATTTTATTAAAAATTAATGTTTTCCATCAACCTTTAAACCACTTATATAAAATATATAAAATACGAACTTTATTACAAACTTTAAATTATATTTAAATATTTTTCCACTTATGAATAAAATTTGTTTTGTTAGCTGCTTGTTCGATATGAATAGATTCATCTTCTGGTTCATAATTAATTTCATATACTTCATTTGCTGCATTCTTTCCTTTTTGTGCTGAATTTATCCGACCTAGAAACATTTTTTAAGTATGAATATTTTAAATCACAAAACTCGTTTTTGCGAATGTTTTTA
>NIJG01000001.1:1037508-1144291 GCA_002201625.1 Euglossa dilemma
TACTGTTTTGATTTGTAAGGGGAGTTTGTATGAAACCTTTGGAAGCACAAAATTATTTTTTGCTGTACTATTGCTCCTTAACAGATTTTTGTGTGCCTTGAAAGAAAAGAAAAGGAAACATAAATGAATTTAAAAATACTCAATGCTACAAAACATTTAAACAAATTTATATTATATTTACCTCTTGTTTGTGAACATTTACTTTAGGAGACAAATTAATTTTAAGAGGTGTCTTCTCCTGACTTTTATTTATACATCTTGATGGAGTATTTTGTTGTATCAAGTTCTTATTTAGTGATACTTTCACATTCTTTTTCACAGGTGTAAGCAATAAATTATCTGTTTTAGCATGTACATTTTTTATAAGTTGCATATCTGTACCTCTAATATACATACCCACTGGTGATATCACAGTATTATAATTCAATCGGTATAAGCCTTCTGCATGTGGACTTTTTAAAATGTGCCTTACCTTTGTATCCTTTGCAGGACTGTGCATGTTTGGAAAATATACTTTTTTCTTCTTATGATCTTTATTGCAAGGACTTTTTCCAGGTGTAGTAAAGAGTTTTGGTTTTACCTGTTTTTTTTGCTCTTTCTCTTCACTACCTTGCCTTTTTGACAATGGTGATGTATATAGATTGCAAGATTTTGCATTTGGACTTAAAAGAGCACATTTTCTTCTACATGGTAATTTTTTAATATTTGAAGTTTCTTTCTCTGAAACTATCTTTCTTTCGCATTTTTCATCAGATTTCTCAGTTACCTTACAGCTAGTATCAGTTGAACAAGAATTTGAAGTTTTAAGTAACTTAAAGAGAGGTTTTTGTTTTTCTAAATATGTTTGATAGTCTTTACAAGATACAAGAGTTTGTAAAAATTTTGTTTCGTCATCCAATGAATTTGATTCATCGTCAGTGGTAAACAAAGGAGACATTCTCAATGTTTTTTGAGCTTCTATTACTTCAGGGTCTGCATTAATTTCTGTAATAAGTCTTGCTGTATCGAGACACCTCTTTCTTTTTTTTGCTATATCTTCAAAAAGGGTTTTTTGTAAATCATCTGGATCTAGCATTACGTAACTATTTGTAAGCTTATCAGGTGTTATGTTATCAAACTTTTCATTAATTTTTCTGGATTTCTTCTTGGAATACGAAATATCATTACATTGGTTATCTTTTGATTTATTATGTAATTCATTTAATTTTGAGAAATTGTGTCCTGGTTTCCTTATAATTGGACTTTGATATAAATATTTGTCTAATAAATTTGGCGTGCTAAGTGTTGTGGTTTCTTTATGATTTTCATCATTTGATACATTTAATGATGCCATTTGTTGTTCACATATATTGTGGATTTGACTCATACTTAACAAAGGTGGCATTGATAAACTTCTAAGTAAAGGTTTAGAACATTCTTTTTCTTTAGGAAATAATTGGTTGCATTGAGCCTCTAAATTTTCAAAAGATGCATTACCAGATTCATTAACAGCACTATCAGTGTTCTCACCAAAATTATTTTTTGATATTTTAGCAAAAAATCTTTTTCTAATTATGTCAATTCCAGAAATAGGTGTAGTAGATACAGATGCATTTATAGGAGAATACAATTTATCATTTTTAAAATTTTTTATATAATCAGATCTATTACATGCAGGGCTTATAGAAACACGTCGTGGGCATGGAGGTGTAGACATTGGAGATGGAGACCATTCAGGAGCAGATTCATCTTCTATAAATTTACACATTTTTCTAAATTCTGTTGTTAATCTACTTAAATCTAATGCAGATGTTTCATTTCTATCATCATCATTATTCATAACAGATTCTTCAATGATAGTTAAGAGCCTTTCAGTAAAGTTCTGTGGTGAGTGTACAAATTTCTCAGATAAACGTTTTAAAACTTGTTGTGTCTGAGAAACTTCCTTCATTTGATTAAGTTGATTATCTAATGAGCAAAGAATTGTTTCAAATTTCTCTGGTTCATTGTTTATATGTTTTTCTTCACAATTTTCAAAAGTCTGCTTTCTTTTATCTATACAATTCATTAAAGCAGCACCTTGTGACATTACCATTGTGTTACATGCATTTTGTTGTACGTTTGAACTTGCATTTAATTCATTGTTATTTATATTGTAATTAGAATCTCTTTTTGAATTTTCACTCATTGTAACAGGCATTAATTTAGTGTGTGAATTTGCAGCTTGTTCCTTGATTGTACTTTGCAATTTGGTAAACATATTCTCTTTTGTAGAACTCTGAGGATTATTATTCTCTTTATCGTTCATTTCAATAACTGATTGTTCATTTTGAAATAAATCAATACGTTTATTTAAGTCTGGAACAGGATGATCTTCTGAGGTTGAAGTAAATGAAATCAATGAATTTTGTATAGAAGAATGTTTTAGGGAGCTCTCAGCTAAAACATTGCAATGTTTATTGTTGTTATCATTTAATCCCATACTTGCACTTTTAACATTATCCGAACTGTACTGAGACATCGAACAAAGTGAATCGGTATCGATGTCAGTACATACTGCAAAAAAAAAGTTATTTTATTAATAGGTTAAAGTAAATTAATAAAAGTATGTAAGGAAAACACCTGTATCATCGATCTTTTACTTACGATAACTATTTAATGAATCTGTGAAATCATTAGCTCGTCTTCGACGTCGACTCATTTTAATATCAATATTGAAATTTTATCCACACTCAAATATACAATTTTTGAAACAACGCTACACAAGGTCCGTTATAAACGTTACGAACTACACCATTAATCCATTTTGAATTATCAGTAGTACCAATATACTAACTGATTATATAAAAAGGAATAATGTATATTTTATGTTGGCAGAATAGCGAATCACTTACAGTCTGAACGTAGTTACTTGTTTCTTTACGATATTTTAACGCATAGAAATATCTTTTAACGCGTTAATATATAAAGTAATATAAGACGATATAAATCTATTGCTCTTATAACTTTGAATCTATTGTTCTTCATTTTCCTGTTTATTTATATTTTTTATAGGTTCATATTAAATTTCGTACAAATTTACAACAAGATGTGTTATTAGATCGATTGAGTCAATAATAATTTTCATGAGTGTAAATGAACAGCTAACAACAAATATTTTCCCGCTTAGTACGTACGATACAAAATATGCAGAATTTGTAAATAAAGTATTAAAAGAATCAGCTGACAGTTTCGAAAAAGAGAAAAAATGTATGCACATTGCAAAGTTTTGTAATTATTAATAATAACCTTTTATAACAACAATGGATAACTTTAGTTTTAGATAATGTACTGTTGAATCTGTACAATATATTTGGTGGTGTACTTGAAAGAGCATTAGAGTTATATGAACAAGGACGTATAACATGTATCTATGCTTCTGAAAATGCTGGTGTTGCATCTCACAGTGACAGAAATAATGCCAGATATTTAGTACAAGTTAAAGGATTATCAGGAGCAATATACACGCTTTTTCCAGATATAAATTATTGTACTTGTGCTTCCTTTAGGTATAAGGTTCTTAAAATTTCTAAAATAACCTATGATAACAAAGAACATTGTTATGAAATTTTTTATTTTCAGGTGTCAAGTGTTAAACAATAAATCTTTGTTTACTTGCAAACACATTTTAGCAGTTTGGTTAGCTTCAGTTACAAAGGAGAAAGTATCTTATCAGTATATAACAGAGAAACAATTGAAAAATTTGTTATTATATCAAGTTTCAAATAAACAACATGTATCCTGAAGAAGAAAATTATAATTTAGTTGCAAAGTTGGAAAATCTTAAAATCATAGTGCAATTATTAAAAGCAATTAACTTTAAAGAGGTACAATGATATGATCTATTTAAATTTTCAAAACAAGTTACATTTAACTTGGAAAAATTGTCATTTTATTTAGAGTGCTACATGTTTTGGAACTGACAATGGTTTAAAAGTAACAGTGGAAGATGCAAAATGTATGCAAGCTAGTGCTTATATTCCAATTCATGTATTTCAAGTGTTTAATTTGAAGGAGGATGTAATTTTTAAGATAAATTTGAATGTATTAGTGGAATGTCTTTGTATGTTTTGGAGTAACATAAACTCTCAAGGAAGTTCTGTGGCTTTACAACTTTTCTATAAGGTACACATAGATGTATATATACTAAAAGAATATCATAGATCTTGGTGGGCAGAATTATCTATTAATAAATAGGAGTTTTTAATAGGGTAATGGACATCCGGTAACAGTTTTAATAGAAGAGAATGGTATTATAACAGATTGTTCCTTGAAAACTCAAGATCCAGACGAGCTATTAGATTTTCATCTTGAACCAGAAAATGTTTTAAACAAAGTAGTTCTTCAAACTGAATTATTAAAGGATGTCTTATTAGAACTTGATTCTACTAGTGATTTGATCAATGTAAAAACCAATATAACATTGTAAGATTTTACTATTTTCTTATCATATAATCTTATATTTTGATAATATTGCAGTTGCTTTTGTCCCCTTCTTCACCGTTTTTTCGTATTAGTACAGCTGGTTTAGCTGGAATTTGTCATATAGAATTACCTCATGATGGTGAATTAGTTGATAACTTTCAATGTACTTCAACAGCTATATCAAGTTATAAACTTTCGCATATTAAACCAGCTATGAAGGCATTAACATGTGCAAATAAAGTCTCTTTGAGGACTGATACATGTGGACTATTGTGTTTCCAATATATGGTTAAAACTGAAGATGGTCATACTTGTTACATAGAGTATTATGTAAGAATAACTTTATTCCAAATATTTACTAAGAAACATAATATAAAGAGATACATAAATACGCGAACAAAACTTTTTCAGATTTCTCCGGTGATAGACTCAGATGAATAATTTTACTTGTAACAATAAGGAAATAGTGGGATTATAAATATGAATTGAAAGTGTTTTTCGAAATTGTTTTTTTATTTTATATTATTTGTAATTAAAGCTTTTCATTCATTGTATTCGTTCTTATTGTATTTATATATATATATAAAAAAAAAGATATTTTCATACAAAGTTGTTCAAAATTATTTTTTACTCATTACGAATTTCTTCGATATATCCAACATAGATATAACATACACGGAAGCATATGACTTGACGTTCAAAGATGCATAAAAATATATATAAATTTTTTATATTTTTGAAACGCTACGTAACAATTTTTGTTATGTATATGAATATAAAGTAACATTATATTCGTAGATCGTATTATGTTGCAAAATGTCATATTCTTCAAAATAATGTCAGCAACGTTTATGCTTTCACATGTGTTATTGTGCGTGTAAAAAATGTTTACATTCTTTTGTTACATTTATTCGGCTAATGTATTGCCGTTTAATCAACGAGAACAACTTTCAGCATCGTCAATCAATCCTTAATTCGCCGAAGAATTAATTATTTAAATTTTGTTATTTCCTCGAACAAACTTTTTATTCCTGGGTATTGTACACTCTTGTACACACAATATTGTCAACCTTCATGACCTGCAACATAAGGAAAATACTAATTTATTTATATAGAGCATTTTACACGTTCATCGTTGTACGAATCTAAGTATACGATGCCTGAATTTTTTTTAACCGCCTTTCAAGGCTTCGAAACAATTATTATTAACTCTATTATTGAACTTGTTATTACATTGTTCGAGTCACGAAGAGCACGCGGTAATTGGCGGACCTTTTGACCAATGACAGACACTGTTATTATCATCAGATGTTCGCCCTGTTATCTTTCGTTGTGTCGTTCAACCCTACAGAACTTTCATTGCACAAAATGTAATTCAATTGAAACACTAAACATCTAATTCCTTAATGATCAAGATTATATAATTTATCGTGATCCAAGTTCTCATTACATTTAACGTTTACGATTAAGTCAAGACTATAATATAAACTGTCAGCAAAAATATAGTAAAGCTGGCGCAATACGTTATATTATTACATGATTAAATTACACGTTTCTTTTTTCTTCTTCTTCTTCCATTTTTTTTTATTCTTAATTTGTTTGCTAGTTATAAACCAGTTTTTCTAGTTATACGTACCGCCTTCATCTCCGTCGGAGTAAATTCTCTTTCAATAGTCGTCTGTTTTTCGCCGTTCTGTATTTGAATAAGTTTATTCCCATCTAAAGTACAGACGCTCTTCACTTTTCGTCCGTCCGGCGTTTCCTCGTCGAACTCTTCTCCAAGCTTGAACTTTATTTCAGAATTCTTGAACGGACTAGTCGTTTTCAACGTGTAAAGTCCATCGTTCTCCGTTAATTGAACCACCGGACTCACGTTGCTACCCATTTTACGTATCATCATACCTACACCTAGAAAACAGAACGAGATGGTTTAGGGATACGTAGACTCGAAGGGACGATTTACGAAGATATTTCGTCACACACGGTCGATCTATTCGAACACCGAACATTCGAATGTTAATTCGAAACAAGAAACGTTTCCTTACCCAAGCTTTTCATATAATCGTCGAAATTTTCACTCGATTGAAGCTTGTAACGTTTTCCGTAGATGGCCGAAAGCATCTCGATGGTATGAAGGCACGTCGCGTGTAATCGTGGAAAGTAAAAGCGAGACTAAACACCAGCGATATCATTATCGCCTCTTATACCGTGAATAATGAACTCATACCCTCTACGGTTAAAATGCCGAATCCGATGCAAACTTTGAAGTTTGAACTTTTCTCCGATATTATTCATAATTCCCCGATTCGATGTATCGTGCATATCTTTGAGACGAATCGCGAGTTACCGTAATCTTGTTTGTTCGCGATCGTATTACACCGGGCACGCAATATTTGTTTTCGATATATTCCACGCACGTTACCGGACTAATAATATGCTGCAAAGAATAAAAAGAAAGAGCATCGGATGTTCGACGCGATTGTTGTTGATATATTATATAACTGCCGTTGGTATTCTTAGTCACACGCTTGAAAGGTGATTGCAAGTACGAGGAGCTGAAATATCATCGCGTTTCTGCGAAAGATACGCGTATCCTTTTCGCGCGTGAGTTAGCGAGGCATCTTTCCAGCCTCCCTCCGCCCGAGGAAGCAATAATTTATATTCCTTATCCAATTAGTCAACACTTAACGCGTGGGCGATGTCGATCGGGCTGAACTTGCACTTTTATTTAATTTCCGGTAACCGTATGAAATAACCGGCTGCAACACGATGAGAACGTGAAAATGTTACGGACACGCTCGTACGACTGTTGTCACTTGGAACGCGGCGTTACACACGTTTACGTTTCTCGATCAACCACCCTATTCGTCTATTATCAGGCAACGCGGTCAGTGTATTTTTATTAAGTCAACTCCATAAGTACCATACATTAGTACGATTCGACTGACAATTGCGATTTATTAATCTTGCCGGTAAATTAATTCAAGTGCTAAATTGGAGTACAATCGGACTCTCTGTCTGTGGCACATGGCGGGAATTAAGCGTGAGGTCAGGTCGTTGCACAGCCACGGGAGCATAGTTCAACATATTAAAATTGATTATCTTATTTATCATTACAATACGTTGCCAGCCCTAATATTATAAATGAGACCGTTCGTTTGCGGCGAAATTAAATCTCACGGCGACGAAACCGGCTTACACGGTATATCGCGACATAAACCGTGCACGATGCGGCATTCCTCGGGCTCGTCTGGATAAATCCAAACATTTTGCCGTCCTCGGTTCATATCAACCTACCAACTTCGCCTCATCGACTATTTTCATAATAAACTTGTCACACGCTCGCCTAAATGACTCAACATCTGTACATCGATTAGAAATACGACGTATTACCTGGTTACCAGCGATTCGTATTTATATAACGCATTGTATGCTAAAAGGAACGCTCGGTTATCCGTATTATTTATCGTTATTCCGATTTTATTATCAGATCTCGATTAAAATGGCTGTTTCGTCGAACGATAAGATGCCATTGCTCGAGGATACGGCGTGTAATGTTTTTAATAAATATTCCATTTCGATTGTCGTGTTTACAGTGTACTTGGAACGCCGGTTGCCGGTGATAATAGCAGCTGATAGGCGTAATCTCTCGGTGAAAATTCGTGTAAAGATACGTAACGACGTCTGCTGGAACAGAACTCGCCGTTGCTCTCCGTAACGTATGCACGTTTAATTACGTGCCCCCGGGGGAATATCCTTAACGCGATAGAACGCGATCAGAGTAGCCTACTATTACGAATGCATACGTACCGAGGGCTTTCATGAAATCGTCGAAATTCTCGCTGCTGAACAGCTTGTACTTCTTTCCAAGGAACTCGGGCATGGCGATCGATCGAATTTGTCTGGACTCGAGCACGTGACCGAAGAATACAGGTCTATAAAAGGACGATAGCTGCGGTCGGATTGGGAAACAAGAGCAATGGGCCGATGCTCACCGTCTTGTCGCCGGCTTTAGACTGACTAGGATCCGGGAGGACGAAGAGCGTTAAAGGTATACGCTTGGTCTGAACCGACATCTCTCTCTCTTTCTCTCTCTCTCGCTCTCTTCTCCTTCTCCCTCCCTCTTTGCCCCTCGATATGTCCTCTCTCGCTCCTTTTCGTTCACCCCCTTTTCGCCCTTCCCTCGATCGATCTCTGTTTCTCGTTCGACTTTCCTCATGCTCTTTCCGTCTTCTCTTCGAAAATCTTCCATCTCTGTCCCATGGTTTTGCTCGCGCGTTTGGGCGGTCCCCTCCCGGGACCTATTCGCAGCTGCTGCGCCGAGTCGGTTTCTTCTTCTTGTACTTTGGATTCGTTTTTCTTCCCTCTTCTTTTTCGACCTCTCTCGCCGACATAAATCTTACATTGTCATCAAATTGTTTTTGCCGTTTTTCCATCCCGCACGGTAGAGTCCATTCAACGATCGTGCTTTTACTCGCGTTGGAAATACCTGTCGGTAAATAGCCGTTACGAATCAGAATGAACACGTTCCAGTATAGAAATTGATCGATTCTTGTGTCACGAGAACGTTTTATCACTGCAAATTTATACCGCGTGTAATACGCGATCGTTAGTTACACTGTCGTTTTGTTTCTCTTTTCTTTTTTTTTTTTGAGGAGGAAACGTTCGAGAATCTGGACGATAGTCTTTCGGTTTCGACGATTTTTCGCGATTCGACTCGGATTGCTGCACGGTCGGTGAAGTATTTATTCGAATTACCATGGCTTCGGTGATGGTTAATCGTTTAACTAGGAAATAATGCGACGCTAGTGGTCATGCGCAAATATTTACCTGCGACTATGCCGAAGTTGGCCGCTTATCGGAGCATCTGCGCGCGATACCCCGATCGTGCCTGGTGCCTCGTAACGAAACCTATGCGTGCGAGTTTGTAATTAAAAATCCTGCAAGAACGACGGATCGATTAATTCGTTTATTTACTTGAAACTGAGCGTGTTACCTGTACTGCGATCCATAGCCAAGGGGACACGCGGTGACACGTACGCGTGTAACTCGCAGCGGCTGTCGCGATTAATCCGCAACCTCCGTTTACGAAAATCGCGGCGGAGGCGCGCGTAGCAGAGATCGCGAGGAAAACACGAGAGTATAGCGTTTCATTCGGAGAGGAGCCGGCGTCGATTTCGCTGCGTTTGCCAAACGGCCGGACATGGTCGATAACGGCGCGGCAGAAACGCGACGACGTGGCCGCGGCGTGTCCGCGTCCATTCCTCTCCGGCACCGTGTCTACCATCGCGTAGCAACGCGCCACTTTCGACGCACACCTACCAGCAGCAGCTCTGGCAACGTCGAAACTTGCGCGAATTCCGCATGGTCGACGACGACGACGCCGACGACGACACCGACGACGAGCCGGCGTCTACCGGCGTCCACCGCGTTCTATCGCCGCGGATTTGCCCGTCGCGCGTGAATCATACGGAATCCACGCTGCGTTCTCGTTTTCCCGATGCAATCGTCGCACAGCTACCGTTCGATAACCGTTTCGCTTCGTTTCGTTCCGTTTCGTCTCGTCTCGTCTCGTTTCAATTCGTTTCGTCTCGTTTCTCGGTGGCTTACGTAATTGCGCGTCGGATTTTCACGAATTCATGGTCCGATCTATTTATAGCGGGGAAGTTCACGTTTGTTCGCGCGCGAATATCGGACTGCCTCCTACAACCGGTTCCAGCCGATCACCGGTTTCTCTGCCGGCGTTATTATAAATCCGGTGCGGTCGATGCGCGCGAGTATCACCGCATTGGAAATGCGGCGGCGACGACCGGCCAACGAGGACGCGCCGCACACACATCCACGCAGAGGAAAGGAGGCAATCGCGACGTGCTCGCGGGTTTCGCCGTCTTTTCAGCCTCGGCTGGCCGGGTAGATTTGGCAACGCTGCGGCATAGCAGCGGCATAGATTCCGCTCCGCAACCGCAACCGCACGCCAGCCTAGCGCCATGATGCCAAACCAACGCTAGCCGTACAACGGTTTCTCCGCAGTGACGCGCAAGCTGCCGGCGACGGCGTAGCAGACACAAGCCGAATCGCTTGCGGGATCATAACGTTCCGTCCAAAATTCTTTTCCAACTCTCTTCTCGGTCTCCGCGGCTCGATTCTCGGCACCGCGCGAATATTCACGCGCGATACGGATCTCGTATTCATTGACCGCGAATTGGCCGGCTCGTGCGACCGTATACACGCTCGGCTTAATCCGAATCGATACCCCCGTATCTTTCTCGGTCGCCTCGTTCCAACGCGAGATCCTCTCTTTACCTTTCGTTCACCGACAACTCCCGGCAAACCACCATCCTTCTCTTCTTCCTATTCGATTCCTTGTACATTAGCAACGAAGAAACTGTACTCGAATGCCAGAGCCCTCGGCGAGGGTCCTTTAAATTTCGTCCCTGGCCATCGACGTTTCTTACTTACACTCGGCTGTAGCCGCACTACCGATCACGTAAACGTTTTCTTTCTATTTCCTTTGCTTTTCTCGTTCAACGAATTTCCTCGATTTCTCTGCGTCCTCGAGTAGCCCTCGATTTCGCTTCTCCTCCCTCGTTTTCTTCGTCCCGGTTTTATCGCCGGTCGCGAAGCATTCCGCGCGGACGAACGAAGGAAGGCGGAAGGAACAGGGGGTAAAGAACGGAGAGAGTGCGGAGGGTGATTCGAAGGTTGGCGCGATCCTCGAGATGTTCGATACGGAGAAATTTATCGAAGAAATCGAGAAACGGCCAGCGATTTACGATGTGAATCGTAGCGAGTACAACGACCGTAATGCCAAGATGACCGCGTGGGACGAGGTCTGCCAGGTGATGGTACCGAATTGGGCGCGCTTGACGGACGAGGAGAGAAACGTAGAAGGTATACAGCCTCTTGCGATCGATCGATCCGGATTCCTCGACTTGCACTTACTCGACCCTGGCACAAGTCGTCGTGACCGTACCGCAGTCGTTTAAAATTAGTACAAACTTTTTTTCCTCCTTCGACGATTATGAAAGTGACGATTGTTTACTCGCGTACTTCTCGAGGAATAAACGAGATCGAAATATCTCGTCTTTCCTCGATATTACCTCGTGTATTTTCTTTTTTTTTTTCTCTTCGATCTCTTTTTTCGCTTCTTTCTGTCTCTCTGTCTCTCTCTTCTTTTCGCTTCGCAATCTTTAAGGTCGATAAAGAGGATTATTTTCGGCGGGATTAATTTTATCCGTTATCGCTAACACCCGCGTAACACGAGATTACAAGATCACGATTACAACAGTCCCGTAATTTTCAGAGAAAAATTTACGGGGAAAATGGAGAAATATCCGTGACTATTTTATGAAAGAACTGAAGCTTCAGAAATCGCAGAAATTAGGGCCAGCTGGTCGAAAACGAAAGAAATATATGTATTTCGAGCAGCTGCTGTTTCTAATGCCAACGGTGGAGAATAAACGGTTGGTACCATCCGGTTGCTCGAGCGCGAAGATAGTTTCGTATTTAAATGGCGTATCGGCCAGTTTACAGACTAGTATGCCCGTGTTCCTATACGTTACAGAAATGCCGGCACTACATTAAGTAATTGCAAATCCGAGGAGAGCGAGGGCGAAGTTGACAATCCGGTGATCGAGGAATACGACGTACCATTGGCCCATGCCGCTCCCTCCATTGCGACAGGCAGGGAATACCTTCAACCGGGCGCCTCCTATAAAATGTGCCCCCGTTATCCGAAGCAGCTTTGCGAGACGTCGTTCACGTCCTTCGATAATGAAATTCACGATATCCTGTCGTCGCACAGCAGCCAACGCGTCGCTTACGACGAGGACGACTACGACAAAATGTTTCTGCTCTCCTTATTGCCGATCATTCGACAAGTGCCGGAAGAGAAGAAGCTCGACGTCCGGATACAGATGCAACAAGTCTTGGCCCTGGCGCTTCGTCCTCCGGATAACAAGCAATGATAATTTCCACGCTTCGACGGTCGATAATTTACGAATCGAAGCGCGATAAACCAGGACACGTGAGTAATGCTAGTCCACGCGAAATCATTTTTTTTATTTTTTGTCTTTTTCTTTTTCTTTCCTCGTTCTCGCAACGAACCTGAACCGCGTAAAGAAACAGCCCAGGGTTTCGATAATTTGTATAGCAATCGAACGTATTTTTGAACCCGTAGACGCGGTCGAAGGAGTCGCGCGCGTTTAGACTGCACATCGATTGTGTTCGTTTTGATATAACCGCCGATAACAACGTAGATCGTAGACTGTTTGTATCGTAAATATAGCGAGAGCACGATAACGTTCGACAGCGTTTCAAGACATAGGCCTTTAACAAAGAACCATGACTTAACGAATTGCACTTCGAGTACCTATACCTGTGATATTACACGCGAGGAAAACTACTTTTGACAAATGCAGAAACAGAAATAGTATCTATAACGCTTCCCGGTGCGGGAAGGGTGATATAGTTGTTTTCCATGCATAGGACAATGACATATGTATTTTCGTAACTTGAAATAAACGTCGGTGATGTACTAGCGACGTTTGTCCAGCATGGACAACGTATGGACGCACGAGGTGAGATTATAACGAATAAATAAGCGGAAAAGTACATCGCGTGTGTACGCGTTACTTTTCGTCGATACAGAATTCATTTGTGTTTGGGGATGCGTGGACAGGTGGCAGCACCGGTACCACGCTTTCCAACTTTCCACTTTTCGTACTCGATGTAACGGATAACGAAGCACTTAATTTAGCAATTTAGACATTTAATTGAATCATGGAAATTATTCCATTAAAACGCGTCTACTTAATTTCCAACTTAAACGTCGTACTTGTAGTAGTATTTATCGATAAATACGGCTCGTATCTACTCATTTTGTACTAATGAATTATTTATCGGTTTGAAATAAAATTATTACCAAAATCCAAAGGCCGTTTCAATGGTTCCGGTTTCTCACTGTCCTGTCCTCTCGCACGGATTCCTTCGGCGCGGCGAAAAATTTCCCGCAGCGTCTCCGCGAGAACTTCCAGGTATCCATTATATCCGGAGAGATTTAACGGTGACGCAAATGGTCGTAATATCATTTACATCCTGATACGCCGGAGAAATTTTCCAGTTGCACTTCAGCGCGACGTAAAATCTCGCGGGAAGTTAAGAGGTCTACTTTAACGCGGCTCGCTCGTTCATAATCGTCGACTGGAACAAGACGTATGCCTCTGCGCGCGTAAACGAGTTAAACGTTAAATCGCACAGCTCCGGTCTGGCTTCGTTCGCAGGATCGTTCCGTCTTTTTATCGTAATGCTCGTTTCTGATCCGCGAGGAAACGCGAAGGAAACGCGAGATCCGGCATCATCGCTCGTCCCTTGATTTTTACACCGTGCAAATTGCGTTTAATTATCTGCACTTGCGTCCTCTGCTAGATGGCGTCCTGTTGTTCAGTAAAATGGCATTCACGCGAGACATCTAATTATAACGGGTAACGAGATCCGCGCGGAATCGAAATTCGCGACGTTTTGCTCGGTTTTTGGACAGCGCTACAAAAGGCAGGAAAACGCGATGTGTTTGCTTTGTTGGTTTAGTGACTGCGCAGTGGCGAGTATCGATTAAAAATTCTGCAATGTAAAAGACTTTGCGGTTAGCACCGCGATCGTTGCTCTTCCAATCACGAACCCGAAAATGCGAGCCCCCGTTGCGAATATAAAGCAATTTAGGAACGAAATTTTCCACCAAATCTCTTTAACCAGACGCAGCCAGTAAATTGAATTTCGATTCGACGCGACTATTCGGCAACTGCTCATCGAGAATACCGAAACGAACGTGTTTTAATATTTCAGTATCTGGACCATTGCCTACGCCTATTAGCTGCTGGTCCCAACGCATTTGAATATAGACCGACAGTCGTTGACTTTCCATATAAATCGGCAAGGTCCCAGACACGTTTGACCATAACGAACGATTCCATTTTACGGGGAAACGAAACGAAAACGTAAGAAATTTCGTCGCCGTCATTTCCTTTGTCACCGAGCATTTACGACCGAACGTCCGGACAATGGAAATGCATCGTGTTTGCACGCCATTGTCTCTCGTTCCTTTGCTTTTTTTCCCCCGTTTTCGATAGTCGAAAAAAAGACGAGACAAAGGGACGATCCGCAAATATAGTATCTCGGTATATTTCCAAACAAAGAGCCATTTTTTTCTCCCTCTTCCCGTATAATTCGATGATAAATTACACGGACGAGATCTCCTTCTCGTCCGATCATTATCCGCCGTTTATTATTTATCGCGATCGCGTGGATCCGCGGTCGAGGGGGTGAAAAGATCGATCGGAGGATCCTCGGGCGAGATTCCAAGCTATAAAAATGGCATTAACGGGTCGACACGGAGAATCTTGGTAACCGGCCTGGAACATCAGCCGCGTAAACATACAAGGGTTACCAGCAACTAGTGGCGTTCGTTGAAACCCTACCCTCGGTGAATCCTCCTTTCCCTCCCATTCACTCCCTTCCTGAATAGACACAGCCCCCCTCTCGATCTCCACGTATCAACCCCTCTCTCCTAGCCGTTTCTCTCACCCTCGCTCGTTCACCGTTCCCCTCCTCTCGCTCTCTGTCTCTTTCCCCCTTCGACACGCGCGGCTTTCTCTCGCGCGCGCGTTCTTCTGCCTCTGGAGCAACTCGCAGCATCCATCGGCCCGCTCCGGACTTCAGTCCATGTCGAGAACGCGGCACCGCCGGGACCCTAAGGACCCTTCGACATTCACCAATCCTTAGACCTTGCGAGCTAGTGCTGTCCAGGCGAACCCGTGCGACCGAGAGCCGCAGCCACGGTTCCACGAGATCGTCCATTTCGCAACGGCCTACCACGTACTTTCCAAATAAACCAGACACCGCGATTCCTGTGTCTCGGCACGACAGCCCTCGCCCCGTGCTCGTCCTCCCGAATGGTAGCCGAAATCACAGGCTTCTTCCTCGGCCGAGCATCCTATGCTACCACCAGCGAAACGATCCGCTGCCTCTGAGCGTCCTTAAATCGTCGAGATCGACTCGAGCAGGCGAGCCGAAGCGAATTCTCGCGAGTTCCCTCGCCATTTCGGCCGAGAAGCGATCAGCTGACCCCCGTGACCGTTGCAACGGATGCTTTAACGGCTGGTCGCGAGGAGTAAAGTTAGAGAATCGCGGGGATTCGAAGCGGACGGGAGTAAGTCCGAAGCGTGATCTTTGCGGAAGCGGCGGTCGGGAGGAAAGAGGAGCCACGAGGGCCCGCGAGGAGACTGAAGAAGAGCGATTTCCCGCGAGACTGCCGGGGGTTGTTGCCCAGCCCCGGGGAAGCGGACATCAGGCCCGGATGTTCGCAAGGACGAGACGCCGGAAGCGCTGCCATGCTCCAAGGGAAACTATTCACGGCCGTCAACAAGTTCCTTACGACATCCCCTTTGGTTAACAAAATCAAGTTGCTGATCGTAAGTCTCTTTTTCTTCTCTCTCTCTCTCTCTCTCTCTCTCATTCGCTCGCTGTCTCATCACGCGCCCCCTTCGCCCCCTCCATCTTTGTCTTTGACCTTCTTCTCCACTGGCACAGTTTCTCTTCGACCTTATCGAGAAAAGTTGTCAGTCGCTGTCTCCGGCTTCGTCGTGTTGCCAGTCGTTCCGAGGAAGCTATTTAGAAGATTGTCGTACGTATCCCCGTCCAGTTCGATGGCAAGGATATTTCTTGCATATCGAAACCGCTTCTCTTCCCCCTCGCCGTCCTATCCTCGTATAAAGAGTGCATCGGCTACGATCGAGGCTACGGCAAACTCCAGCTATACGCTCGGCAATTTTCTTTAGTGGAAAAATACGGTTTTCCGCGAAACGACGATGTATAAGCGCGAAACATCGGGCGGAGAGGGCGGAATTTCGAGAAATTCCTCCGTTATATAACGTACCGTCTGTCCTTAATCTGAAGTTACGTTCTGTTGCGACGTATGAAACGAAAACGTTATGTCACGGGAAGAAGGATAGCTCGGATAGTGTCAGACCGATGACGGCATGTTAAAAACGCGAGCAATAAGCGGCAGAGTTTCTTCGTCGTTAGCCTATCTCTAGTCCGAGGAAACGTTCTCTTCCCGAACTCTTTCCAAAACGCGATCTTTTTATTTCCGCGTCCGCGAACCGGGAATTTCACAGCAGCAAAATGGCCCGTGGAAACTTCGAACTTGTTTTTCCCAGCCATGAATACGTCCCGAATGGCGCCTTTAATTGCACGCAATTATCTAGCTCCACGCTTGTTCGCCCGCTGTTACATCTTTTTACACCCCGAGCTCATCCAACTTCGTACTTTCATTTGCTTTTTCGCAACGCTCCCACGGCTTACCCGTTTAATCTTCGATGCGTCCGTCGTAAAAACGTGTTCATTAAAGAATCAGATTAACGGAGCTCATCGAGTGATTTATCGTGTACCGCGCGTTACGTTTCTTATCGTGTCACTCGATTCCGTCCTCGAAAATGCCGCGATTCTCCGATAAGGAATTCGGTATTCCGTCATACGTGCAATCTCGCTGTCTCGCAACAGATTGAAATTACTGGTCGGACGTTAATGCAAATCGATGATGCTCATATCCACGAGAGCCCTTGCACTCGCATCCCTCGCAGTGCTCCAAATTATATGGATTATACGCGCCAGTTGTTTACCGGGTGAAACAATCGAAACACTCCATTTCCCTCGTTTTAACTTGTTGCTCATGGTGCCATTCCGATACCGTGTTCTCCACGTATGTTTATTATCGATGAGAAGTAAATATCCCGTATCCCTGTCGCTAAAGAGTACGTCTGGAGGAATTCGAGACTGGTATGTGCCGACAACTACGAGTGGGACGATCAAAGGGACGCGGATCACGTTTACGTCTGTCGCGTCTTTGACGAACGCCGGGTTTCGCGAATTCTCAGTTGCGAATTTGACACGGGATAATCCGTTTGATCCTTAATCGAATTTGGCCAAGAAACAGACGTCTGCGCGGTAGATTGCCGCGAGCTAACAATCGGATCCGAAACGCAACAAACGTGGTAGAGGGATCCGAGGGATCTACGGGATCTGCCGGTCCTTCCGACCTTTCGCGGGTACCTTTCGTTGTTCCTGCGTGTTCTCTCCTCGGCTGTGCCCGTGCAACGCGTGGCAGCACGTCGGTGAAACGTTCCGACTCGAGTTCGAACCGTTTCGGCATTGTTTTCCGTGGAAACGGAACGAACCTCGTAGGAGTTGCCGCGTCCTCCGCCATTCTTGGCCAGCCATTATCGTCGACGAGTGTTCGTCGGCAGGAGAACTCGAAATTCCGGACGAGCACCGCGTCATACGCGGAGACAAATGGCTAGATCGTAGGGAGATACGAGGCGCCCGGGTGAAAGAATGCGCCGGTGGTCGACTGTCCTGAACTCTATTGCGAGTGGGTCCTTTGAATAGCCAGCCGCGACAGCCACGTTTGTTGGAGAGTGCGCGAGTCTATCGTCCTTTCATCCTGCCACCATAGTTTGCCACTTTATCAGTTTACGCGAGCCGCACAGTGGTACGGGTCAGCCTGTTGACTTCCCCAACGAGATTAGCATTGTGTTCTTTCACTTAGAGCGTCGTCGAGACTTTATTAACTCGAGTAAGTCCCCTTATGACACTCGCTCTCGCGCTTTTACTCTTTTTTTTCACGCGCTTCCGGTATTAGACCCCTGTTCTACGTCGTAAATTTACTTCCACTACGGATACTTTGTTATCCGCGTTTGTCTTTGCCGAGTTTGAACACCCGGTTGGTACCCCGGTGCAAAGGAAAGAATAACTCGCGCTTCATAGCTATCGCAGTTTGAGTTTCGTCAAAGCAAAACTGGCAGGGGATTATTTCTTATTTGCTTGAAAAATTGCATGCGAACTACTTGCTCCCTTTTCACGGAACTTGCGACGCGTGTCGCGGTGTATCTAAAAGCTATAACAATATCGAGTTACAAACTTCCTCTGCGATTGCCTTGCTCACCCGACCTAGCTTCTACGGATTATCGTCCACTCGGAGATTTAACGTCTTCCTCGAAGGGACGCGACGGTTTAGCCAAGATATCGCAAAAATTCCATCCTCTTCGTTGCGCGCAAATATTCCGTTATTTTTTAAACAACGTTATCGCGTTTCGATCGACGGCGGCATAACGCGTTGCACGATCGACCAATTATCCACCATGGTTGACACCGACGGTACGAATGCAAATCGTATTCCAGGCGAATGAAATTTTTGTCTAGCAGCTGTCGAAATATCCGTGGAAAATCTCAGCAGGATTTTGCCGCGCGTTGAAATCCCTGGAAGTACCAGTGTTCACTGTGCCACGCTATCGAATCAGTTTCCATCAATTATCCGGTCAACTGATCTGCGAATTACAACGTCATAGACGCGTGCCAGTTGCATTGCGTTTTAATAGGTTTTCGACGAAACACCGCGGGATTTCGGTATTCCTGGTCGCTGTCAAATTTCCCATTCGTCGGAAAAATAATTAATCCAACGTGGCCAAGAGGCGGGGTGAAAGCGTTCGGCGCGAACTGCGATTCGGTTTCCTCCGGTTTCAATCGAGACGGTTTGAAACGCGCGGAACAGCCTCGCGGACTGGTAATTGCGCGTCGTTAAACGTAGATTAAAGGAGGATGTTGACGGCTGCAATCCTGTCCGAACATGGTGGTAAAAACCTGCCAAGCCGACCGCGGTTTGGCGATGACACCGTTCCGTACCCTGGTTTGGCTGCAAAGCGCGCGGGGTTACTTTGAAAATGTTAATGAGCCAGGACTAACCGAACCGTTAGTCCATAATTATATGACTTCGGTCTTTGAATCGGCCACGGAGGAGGCGAGTTATTAACGTCACCGGCTGCTCGTCGCCTAAATTACAAGGATGAAATATATATTCGAGAATTCGGTAGGAAAAGCCTGGTCGCAAAGTACGGCCTGCCCTTCACCGATTTTCCACGCCGTGTCCGCTCGAGGAGCGTGTGCAAAAGAGTCGGCTATACTCGAGGGAACCTTCGTTAAAGTACGTTTGCCGGGAAATATGTTCGAAGATGGTTCGAGTTGCAAAAGATACGTGTAACGTGCCTTTATCACTCGGTTAGTACTTCGTAACAAGCCAAATATAGTTTGCATTTTCCCTTTGCTAGCACACCTTCGCGTTCTTTCATTCATTTGCGATGCGCTTTACAACGCTTTAACAGGTTCTTTTCATGTCGTTATAGAGCAGAGGAAAGAATGTGGTTTGGAGGAGGGGTGAGGGAAGGTTGTATGGCGGAAGGTCGAATCTAATTAGGCTATCCCATTTTCCGCGGTAATTCGCGAGAAATAGGCAAACCGTTTCGTTATTTTAACCGGTTCGCAGCTTTCCCTAGATTCGTTTCCACGGCGAAAGGCGAAATTCCGCGTTGTTCATTGCAGTGCGTCCACTCGATTCTCTTTAATTCATAACGCCTTCGCGCAGCGTTCGATGTCGATTAAAACATCCGCCTGAAAAAGAGAAAAGAGGGAGAGAAGGGTGGAAAAAAACGAGATCCGCGTTATAACGCGCGTTAACTCGCCCGAATATCGACTAATTTCGTTTTCGAAAGGAGAGAGGAACACGGGAATCACGGTGGGGTTATTTCTGGGAGTTATCGCGAGCAAATTTTCCGGAAGCGCGGCGCGATCAGCGATACGCTCTATGCGAAATTTACGACCTCTCCCCGCTTTCGTTTTACGTAAAGAAAGAAACGCATAACTGAGACGCATTCCACCTTTCGCTTCCTGTGTTGCAACCTGTAACAAGCTGCTCAAAGGCAGAAAATAGCGGCGTCGCTGGAACGCCTAAGAGAAGCACGCGACACAGCCTACTTGGTTCGATACCTCGCGTTTCATCGTAGGATACCGCGTTGTCGCGGATTTTTCTATCAGGATCCACCTTTACGAGCTATACTACCATTTCGCCGTCGCTCGTTATCGGCGATTAAACGCGCGACGGCTGCTGTTTCGATTAGAGAGGACACGTTCGACACGAGCGTCGTAAATATCCCGTTCCTTCGAGTCGGTGGTAGAAAAATGATCCACGATGTACCTATTGTCCCTCGGATCGTTAAACCGGAAAGGAGCCGAACGACGCGAGGTTTACGAGGTCAAAACGTCTAATTGATATCGGCCCGTAAATCTCACGGGGTCTCCTTATCCCGTGCTCGCATCTTCTCGCGCCACAAAACACGGACCAGCCATTGTTCCGCGCGTGCACCGACAAATTTCATATTATTTTTTTTACCCACATTTTTCCGCCCGCTGCCTTCCTCTTGCCAGCTGGCCCGCGATAATCGCTCGACGGATTTAGATTCGATTCGGGCCAGCGACGATTCCGCGCGACCAGTCCGGATTTATCCGAGAGCAACTCGCAAAGCGCGTGGAAACTTGGCGAACCGGACGAGTGCGGGATTCTTCGGATTCGGGTATCGGTATTGGCTGATTCCAGTCGCGTTTCAGACCCCGGACGAGCATACTTTCCTCGAGATATCCCGATTGTTCGCGCGTACAATGCGACTTGTTGGCCGCGAGTTCGGAATCAGCGCGCCGCGTTTCACGCGAATCGTTTTATTCTCGCGACCGGCTGCCTCGCGTCGCAGTGGATTATTTTACTTGGATATCCGCGGAACACGCGAGCAACTCGCGTTCGTTACAGGTTATTAATTCCCCTGCAACGGGTTCCGCTCGGCCGGAGATGAAACGAGCGTGTCCGGATTAAACGAACGCGGTTAAATCGAGGGGCACACGCGTGGAAAGTATCGGACCGGGAGGATCGGCCGGGATTATCAGGAATCGGAATGGAGAAAGAAAGCGTTTATCTCGGCTGATTAGCCAGGCAACAAGGCGCGGCCGATGGCACAGTGGTTGAAACGCGTTGTGAATTATTTTATAGCCGCGCGAGCGCGCGCTGCACGGCGATCCATTAACCGATCCTTCAGCCGCGCTATTTGAGCACCTTGCATTCTAATTGACCGCATCCGTACTCGCGCATTTGTTCGGATAATTAATTTGCCCAATGTCATTAATATCCCAGGCGAGAAGATAACTACCCGAACGGTCCGACATCGCGTACACGGTCTGTGATGCGAATGGTAAATCGCGGCTGCGGGTAAGTTAATATTCTCTCGGCGTCATCCATCGCGCGAATGCTCGCCTGTCTCTCGTTACGGCGCTGAATATATTAGGTAAACGAGCCGGTATTTAAATCAGTTTCGTCATCCGAGATATCGCCTGCCTGGAGCCACCGAAAAGACGCTCGGAGGTAGCTCTTCGCGCGGTAACTCTATTCATTGTCATAACTTTCTTGCCGAAGTTCCGCCGGTGCACGAGGCCCGGTTCCGTGGGCGTGGGAAACGCGGCCGCTGGCTGACGGCTGAAAAATCGGCGCCCGTAGTGGAACGCAAAACGTATCGCGCGAGGGTGGCCGAGGGATTATCGCGGAATATGCAGCAGGCCCGTGGAAAATTAAGGGAACCTGGATTTCGCGTCTCGAATAACCGAGGCTTTACCGAGAGGGGACAATAAGACTCGGCCAGAAGTGGAAACCGAGATATATTTCGCCCTTATATTTAGCCCTTTAACGCGAGACGCTCGAAATGGCCGGATTTCGCGGCGACTTTCATCCCGTCGCGAGAACCCGATCTCGGGAGTCCTCCGGGCGACTTCTCCGCGTGATTGTTCAGACAGCGGGGTTACACGGTGGTCGATTCGACATTCGAAGGTCGAGGATGTTCGCTCGCGAGACGATCGGATCCGAAGAAGTAGATTAAGTCACGGATATTATTTATCTTCGCGATACTCATCTTTATTTATACATTACGAGCGACCCGCGGCAGTTTGCCGGGGGTGCCGCGATAAATTCGAGATAGCCGAGCTCGTTTATCGAATGCTCGTCGTAAATACGGCATTTTCGCGGAGAGACCGACGGAAATTGAGGTGCAGAGACAAACAATCGATATGACCGTAAAGTTATCGTTCGTCACAACGTTCGCGCGATTTATCGGCAGTGTTAATAAAATAAACGAGCAGCCAGTCTCGTCGTTACTGATTTACGGGTTACGTAGAGTCCGTCGAAGCACGACTCTCGGCTCTTCTTTAACTCGGGTCGAAAGCGACTGCGTCATACCTGTGCCACGTCCAGTGCGTTTTCCCATTGGCCGCGGATCTGTCGGACAACCGGGTCCATTCGTAAACGTCAGTTATTGTTCGGGTATCAGCGGGAAAACCGCGGGACAGATCGGAGCCAATTAACGCGGAGGACATCGCGATAAGGCGATAGCCAGCGGCGTGTTAAAATTAAGACACCGCGCACATCGATCTCGTCCCACCGATGAGATCGTGTGTCGAGATCCAGGCAACAACGATTTTTCCAGGGGCGCCGTTCTCCACAGGGCATCTATACGCTTTTCTCTATTCTGCCCTTTGTTCCGTATAAACGAGCCAATAGCGCGAAATTAAATCGCGCGATCGATCCTCGACGCGTCTCAGTCGCCATGAGCGAATATTTCTCAGCCAAGGGTGTACGAAACCTAACCCCGGACTCTCTTCTTCCCTTTTCTTTCCTCCGTTCACGCGTTTCATCTGCATATCCATCGATCGAATATGCAAACGTTTTCGCGTATCGTGCTATGCCACTTACGGCGACGGCGTCGGCGTCGGCGTCGGCCCTTCGGTCTTTTGACCGTTTTCCTGACGGAGTACAGCCCGGTGGTTCCATCGGGAAATGATAATGAAGGCTTATTTCGAGTACCGGCGAGAAAATAACGAGGCCATCGCGGGCGGAACGGCGGAACGCTGGCTATAATACCGGTGGAATTCTTGGCCGAGACGTAATCGTAAAAGAACAGTGGGAAGAGAAAAAGCGGAACGCGTCTGGTTTACCGAAAGTATGAATATCGAATAGGTAAATCTGCTCGGGGCTTGTTACCGGCAGTGCGATCGTAACTTTTAAACTTCGTGCAACGTATACGACGTCGTTGGAAGAAGCAACGCAACGCCAGACGAGACGTTCCGGCTTTTCTCTATTCCTCCTTTTTCTCGTCCACTTTCTCTCTCTCCGTCTCTCTCTCCTCGAAACTTTACGCGAAAAGCACGCGAGACGTCCACACGCTCGTCTCGAAGATCTCCGCCTCCTCCGAGTCGTAAATTCCCGCTGCGTCCTCTGTTCTGGCACGGATTTCGACCGACGATTAAAAATCTCCGTGGTAATCGCGCGGTACTTTTAAGCAATTAACGAGCCCGACAACTGCGTCCCGTGTAATTAACCGATAAGCAGTCCGCCCGTTCCTCTGCAACGCGACGTCGAATCGCATTGTCCTCCTCATTTTCGCGAGCTTCTTCGGGACAATTCGACGGTCGGCTAACGAGTTTTCTCCACGACCAAGCGAAAGACGAGCTGCCCGTAATGCGAAACGTAGCTGACGCGGCGACATTTTCGAATTTCCTCTCATCCCTCCGCTTTCCTCTTCGGCGTCGATGCGGCCGTCGCTGGCTGAAAAACCGAATACGGGACATTTCTCTCTTCGGATCTTTTCCGCGCTGACCCCACGCTCCTGGCGCTGCTTCGTTCCCCGTGTACCGCCATCCACAGGTGCGCTATATTTACTCGAATTTGCATAACCACCTTTCGCCGAGTCCGCGACGGGAATTTTCAAATTTCGTCGACCACGCGCGATTCGTGTTCTTCGTTTTATCGCGACCCTCACCTCCTCCGCCCACCGTGCACCCTCTACGCGTCCGTATCGCTCGCTCGCGAGTAAATTTACCAGAGCCGTCCGGTGTTCGCCGCGCGTTTCCTCCTCGTTAAGCTCTAACGAATTCGAAGGCGGAGGGACAGAAGATTTTTCAGATAGACCAAGTACCCGTGGGAATGATTAAACGAGAGGAAACTTGAGCGTTGGCCGCATTACGAAACCACCGGCTTCAGCATCGCCCTTTGGCCTAGCCCTTTTCTTCCTCGCTCTCGCTTTGTACACGTTGATCCAGCCGTGCCAGGGAGTTGCCGGCGGAACGTAGTAGTCGCGCATTAGAAGGCTTTTGAAAAAGCTGGCAGCACGTCGCCGCTGGAAACACGTACTTCTCGCCGGGTGAAAGCCCCCGGAGAGAAAATATCGCGGCGTACACAGCCGCCACGGGAGGATATAAAACCTCGGCCGTCCGTCCCTTCAGCCGGCGGGACCAAGTGGCTGAAACCACGCTGAATTCCTCCAAGCGCGTTGTCGCACTCGACGCGTAAGTCTCCACTTAGGCCTGTGATTCGAGGGATCCGCGGGAAACGTTTCGACCCTGCAGCCGGATCATATATTCCCGTCTCGATACGTCCTGGAGGTTCGCGAGATACGCGTGGCAAGATTAACGGGTTTTTCGATCGACCCGAACGGCACCAGGGATTTAATGGACGGGCCGATGAACGGGTGCCGTTGATCCGTTGCGAATAATCGCGCGATTCGACAGAGGGAACAACAGGGCTCGAATTAGCCGCGTCCATCGTCGCTTTGCTCCGAACTATCTGCTTTATCCTCACGGTTCGCCATTCGGGCTTTGGGTTACTCTTTCGTCCCGGTGATCCTGTAACGCGGCTCGTGCGAATAAAAATCCAGTCGCCTACGAACATCGCCGAAATTTCCCCGGGATTTTACGGCTGGCTCCCGCGTTCGGAAACGCCCTTCCGACGAAAGCCGTGCTAATAGAAACAACGAAAAAGGCGTGTAGGCCGCGTGTTTTCTTTCGATCGACCTCGTTCCTTTAGTCCTACCCGACCCGTGCGTGTTTGTCCCGTAAGAAGTCTCGTAAGAACGTGTCGCAGAAAGATAAACCTCTATCCGCCGTGAAGGATGGCCGTGCCTTGGACACTTACCGGCGCGGTCGTGAAACGTCTACCACGGATATCGCTAGTTAAGCAGCGAATTATTTCACCGTTTTCCGTCTGGACGGGGAATGGAAATGAAATCGGCGTGTAATCGCGAGCACGTCGCAGGCGCGCGATCATTTCCTTTATCATGGGGTGAATTATGGCGGCGAGCGGCGCGCGTTGCGCGAAATCGGTCGTAAACGGGCGGTCAGCCGCAGCGCTAACGAGTTCGCCCTCCACGCGTTTCTATCCCTCGCCGGAGCGTGCCGATTAATCGGTTAATGGTCGGTAATTACGCGTATTCTCGGTCACCGCCACGCGAATGCGTTCCGTCGCCGAGTCAGCTCGGGCTTCGTGGGTTGGAAATAGTTGGAAAAGGTAGCGAAGAAGGGCGACGAGAGAGCACGAGGGCGTCGCGCTTTAGCCGCGTGTAACACGTCGCTGGGTTGTGTCTTATCTGTTTATCTCGGGAACGCTCTCGAGTGGTATCAGAAAGATTTTCAAGGCAGAATTCTCAAAGATCCGCTGGTCTGTCGTTGATTGAATAGTGTCGACCAGGCAGTTGCTTACGTGCTTACAAGATGCAAGCTTGTCGCAGCAGTTTGCCCCATGTAAATCGAATCAGTGTGTCGCTACAACGGGAGGGGACGCGGTAACTGCATGTCGTCTACAAATTGCGCTAATCCGGAATGGAATAGGTGAAATTTGCCGTGTCGCAACGGAGCCCGCGGGACTGGGAACATTAGAGGTACAGCCGTATAGACTTGCTACCTTAAACTTAATGCTCGCTTCGCGGCAAGAGTATCGCGCTTCGTGCCAAATTGGCTAACTTTTGCGTGTTTATACTTTGCGCGGTACTTGCCGAGATGTTCTTATTCTCCGCGAGTTTTAGGAGGTAGATTCAATTCTATCTTAATTTCGTTTACCTTGCGCGAGTATTCCGCGTCGAATACCACTTCCTGCTCGTTATCGAACGCCAATTATCGAGATACCCGCTCGCCTCTGCCCGACACTTGCGCAACGCCGATCTCCAGCCTTCGGGGAAAAATTAAACGTTTAATGGCGGCATAAAACGCTATCTGCCGTATGCAGGCAACGCGTCGTAGTCGCATGCAAATCGTCAACCGCGCGTCGAAGTCGGTCCAAGTCGGTCCAAGTTTTCTCGTTTCTCGTTCAATCAAAATGCGAGACAGCGTGATCGAGTGCCGCCTCTTATCGTACCTCTGCCTGACCCTCGTAAACTTCCTCCTCACTCTCTCTCTCTCTCTTTCTATCTAGTTCCTTCCTACGGCCTTGTGTCTCCGTTCCACCTTCCACCCTCTAACTCTCTCCGTGTACCTCGTCGCGGGGTGCATTTCGCTTTCTCTATAATTCTTCGGAATCGCGAAAGGTACATTGGTCGGGGGCGTGTTCCCGCTGCTTACGCCGTTGATTTACCGTTTCCCGGATCGTTGAAAATTCGTTTCTCGCGCTTTATGAACTCGCCGCCGCACGCCGTTCAATCGACGTGATTTCAACGGCAAACCACTCGCTCGACGAAACTATTAAACTAACCTAGACGATTAATTACCGCGTGGAATAATTACTCTTTGGCCGGCGAACGAGTTCCCCCGGCCGGTGTTCGTTTACGTTCGTCTACGCTTAGAGACGGCGAAATTCGCGCGATTTCCGGCCTGGCTTCCCGTCCGCACCGTTTCCGATCGCACGTTTTAATTAAACGTCTTAACCCAGAAAATTGCGCGAGACCTCTGCCGCGCGATATCATCGGACATTCCATTTTGCGCCGTTCTCATCGGTATTCAAAGAAAGCGTTCTTTTAATCGCCACCGACATTCCACGACGCCGCCGCGACGTCGACCATGGCATCGTTAACTTCCTTCTGCCGGTCCAATTGTCCAAACTGTTGATATTCCGACCGTTAAATATTCGTTGCTTCGCTCGTGATCCTCCCATCGCGTGTGTTCGCCTCACGAATGTTAATAAACGCCGTAACAGGACCGATTAAAGCTACTTTTAGACTCGCCATTCTCGCGATTATCGGGGATAGCCGGCTACTCTCGATAGAATTAACGTAGCCTTTTATTAAAACAGCGTTGTTATTATTATACATGCCTTATTTTTATCGGACTACTTTAACGAATCATCATCGTCTGCTCTATATTTAAGCACGAGTTACAGGTCACTAGCTCGACTGTCAAGCGGCGCGTTCGCTAGCAAGCTTAACCGAGTTACAGTGCTGAAGATCTCGTCGATGTTCGCGCTGTCTACGAATTTCCCCACTGAACGACCTAGCGTATAAACCCACGACGACTGGAGGATGATACGGTTGGTAACGGCGATAACCTTGGTCGTCCCGACGCTCAACCCTACGGCTCTCTTACACCTGTCCTTCCGGTTAACGAGCATCCAGCTAAGCAATCATCATCGTCGTTCCCGTTAATGAGGTTTCCCTCGGTCGGGGAAGTAGGAATATCGAAAAACGAAGGGCGCGTTAAGAAGGGGTTCCAACCCTTCAGCGACGAAACATCGGAGAGGCACGGTATCGAGGAACGAGATGGAAAGAACTATGGCCGCGATTAATTCCGTTCGAGTCCAGGTCGGGTGGATCGGAAGCGATGCAATTTCCGGCGAGAGTCCGGCGAACGGAAGATTACGCGTATCGTCCTGTCTCGTGTTATTTCATTAGCCGTCTGGGAACCGTGCCTGGCTTCTGGGTGGCGTTCGTAATTGAATTATCTGCATGGTAGATTGCAACGGACAGTAGCACGTGGTGCGGGTGATCCTTCTTTCGCTGCCGCGTCCTCTTATCTCGTTTCTCGATTCTCGGTTTGCGGCTTTGTCGCGCGGAGGGACCGCGATTCGCAGGCAGGACGTCGAGCTGGTTAGCAGCTAACCCGGGATGCAGGCCATTCGGGGATTATTTTCGTACGGGACTGCGCGTCTGGTCGAAGATCGGAAGGAATTTTAATTACGCGGCTAATTAAAGACAAAGTCCGATAACGGGTAATCGGGAAAAAGCAGGACTCGTTAACGCGTGATTATCACAGGGATTAGTTGGGGCATGTAAACCCGGGCAACGGAGACGCGTGGAAAAGCGGGAAAGCGATCTACGTACGGAATCTGGAATCCGAAGCCGGCGAATGTAGGCTACGGCCGCGTTGTCCACGGCGGGTGGCCGTGATGAAATGTAATTTAAATGGTCGGAAGATCGGTGGAATCGCCGGGGCCGGGGACAAAAGTGTCAGCAGCGATCGGGGTACGCGCGACGAGTTAACGAGAATTCGATTTCGCCGCTGTTCATTCGCGGTGGTCGTGCGAGGGTGAAAAATAAAGGGGAAAGAAATGGTAACCTCCAGCGGGAAATCCACGCTCCACGCGCCCCCTCTTGTTATTAAATTCGCGAAACTTTCCCTGTCGGTTGACTTTAAAATTCAGAAGCGCCTGCCCGCTGGAAGGCCGCGTAATTCTCGTTCCGGATATCGATGTCAGCGCCGGCGGAGCTGTACGGAATTCAATAAATCGAACGTCTTTCTCCCTGTCCGTTCGACTCATTTTCCTTTTTCCATCGAGCCACGCCGGAGCGTGCACACACGCGCGCGTCAACAAATTTCATCTGTCCCCCTTTCCCCTCGCCAGAATCGCGAAAAGGAAATATTTGCCAGGAAAAATTACGATAATACGAGCGGCCGTCTCTCTGCGCGCGCGAGAATACGAAATTTATGTCGCGCGCGATACGTGAGCTCGATTTCACGGCTAGATTAAAGTCCCCCCTCTACCCCTGCGGCTGTTCTATCGTTTCGCCCGCAAAAAAACGCGGCATTTTGCCGAGTTGTCTGATTCCGAGGTTTATCGCCGCGACGCGTTACGTCGATTCAACGGCTGGGGGAAAACTCGCCGGTGCAAACCGGCTCTTATCGTCGCGCGATATAGCGCGGTGCCTGCTAGTCCCCGAACGGGGTTAATCAAGTCGTAACTTCCTTTCCAGATGCTGCTTTTCCCTTCTCCGAGCCCTCTCTTGTTTCCCGGAGTCGCGTTTCCACCGGGTACACGGAGAACGCGTGTTTCGGGGTTGAAAGCAACAGCCTGGAAAAAGGGCGGAAAAACGGAGGAAGAATCGCGACGCGAACCCGTGAATCGTAGAACGCTGCAGACGTCCGATGGGAATTTAACGGAATAAATCGAAAGGATTTTACGAGATGGCTTCGCCCATTGATAACCGATCGATGTTTCTGTTGCGAAACGCGACAATTACCGCCATCAATTACTCGGTGTTGATATTGTCGGCAATATATCGAGGAGAGAGAAGGCTGAGCCGTGGAGCATCGAGGCGTCGGATCGATTCTGGTCGCTCGGGACGAGACACGATTACCGTGAACAGCGCGAAAACACGTTCGCGGTTGGCTTCTGAGCCGCGCGACCGATAAACTTGCCGCGCTGATACGGCCGCGGTACGTGTCTGCAAGTTTACAACCGCGAAACTGCGAATGCCTGCCACTTCGTGATCGTTACCGGAATCGCGGACACTTTTCGTTCCAGTTCCACGCCGAGTTCGTCCCCGTGGTCCGTGTCTCGCCGACTGCCTGTCCGTCTAGTCCTCTCGCCTTCTCGCTTAACTCGGCTAACACGGTCCAAGTAGACAGCCGACAGGGTCGCCGAGAAGAGCTCCGCTTCCGCGGAAAGGAGAAAAGGGAAAACGAGGCAAGAGAAACCGTCGCCTTTGTCCGAACGGAAAACATAATTTCGGCTTTCTTTCTCCGTCGGTGCTTTATCCGGCTCCACCCCATTGTTCTTCCCTCTGTGTCGCGGCGAACTGTCCATCGTTACGCGCCTCGTGCCACCTGTGGCTAGCCCGATCCGCGTCCACAGCCCATCGGAGCAAACGTTGAATCGCCACCGACCACCGAGCTATCCCGTTTCCTTCGTTTGCCGGCCATTGTCCCGCGTGATTGCATTCGTCGGTTTCCGCAAAACGAAAAGAGACAAGGTTTCGTGCCGCTCGCTACGAGCGAGCTTTTTACGAATGCGGGGTGACGCGCGGCGCGCGTGAAAGACGAAGCAATTAGCCTAGGTCTCTGACTGGAAATGTTTGCAGACGAGACAGAGCAGCGGGACGGTCGGGAGCAGCGAGGGACAAGAAGGAACGGCCAGCAGCTGTTCCCCGAGGACGTCGTCGGCCACGATAACGATGACCATGACGACCACGCCGACAACGCCGACGTCCACGTCGACGATGACAGTCGCGTCAATGGCGCTGCCATTCGTGGCCGCGGAATCGGAGCCATCGATATCGTGCGGCGCGACAGACCAGCTACAGCAATGTCGTTGGCAATGGCAACAGGCAGCACAGTCGCACGCGACCACTTGCCCGATCACAGCCACGTCCTCGTCCACGTATTTGTCCGCCTCGTCCTCCGCGGAGGCCGGCAAGCTCTCCACCAACGTCCTCTTTTCGTTGCCCGCCTCCCCGAAGAAGCCAGCCCCCGAGTCGTCCGGCAAGGCGCCCACTATATCGAAATCTCAGATGAAAGGTGAGTAGTCGAACAGCTGCGAGGTAAACGCGACTTGTGCCGCAACCTCTCCGTATAAATTATGCACGTTCGAACGGAAAGTGGAGTGCTTCCGGATTTATGTTCGTGGCCTCTGGGTAACGGATAATCCTAAGTTCTTGTCAGGATCCGGCGAATTACGTCGAAGTTACCACCCACCCGTCCGAATTAATGGTCTCCAAACGGACGGAACGCGGATTTTCTTTCCGTTTCGCTGCCGAGCGTGAAATACGACGGTGCCAGACCACGTCTAATACGAGTTTAATCTGATGTACCTTAACAACCGCTGCCACCCCCCGAGTTTCCTCTTCGGCTGCAATTCGCGAGCGGTCGCCGCCGCGTAGCAACGTATGGGATATTGTTCGCGGGATTACCTTCGAGGATAATTTAATCTAACGCCGGATAAATATAAATCACCATCCCGGGATACTTTTAAACCGTATAACGGAATTTATCGGTTTAATATAACCGGCGCGAATTCGCCGAGAATATCAAATGGTTGCCGCATTAAATATATCTGCACACGGTTCCCGGGACACTTATCACGCTTGATCGAAGAACGGCTTGGTTTTATCGCTCGCGTTCCCGGAGTCACTCGGTTCTCCAACGAGAATTGTTTTATTCTCCGGCGAATCGAAGCGCAAATATCGGTCTGTCCGGCGTTCCTTTGATCCGTCGGTACTCGATTAATTGACGATGATTTCGTCGTTCCTCTTTGCTTTGCTCCCGTGTTTTACGTATCGAGAAACATCGCGTTTTAATTAAATCCGAAATATCGCCCGGCTCCCGGTCGTTACTCAGTCCATCGCGATTCCCCGATGTGGAGAAATCCCAAGAATCGTAGTTACGCGGTTTATCGTTCCACGCAAATTGGAGAGCCGAACGTTCCGTGTTCACGGGGTATGGCGGCGTGTTCCAACCGTCGTTACAAGCCACCACTTCGTTAGCTGTGTCAAAACAAGGGTGAAACTCGGAATATACACGGCGCAACGAGCAGTTTCCTCGTCATCGGCGTACACGTTGACAACCGGATCGCGGTTCGTATCGCGGGGTTAAATTTCTCACCATGGCCAGCTGCAATTGTTTTTTTTTCCGTACGCGCGCGCGTCACTCGTGATAGGAAGTGCAGTTTCTCGTGACGTTCGTTCGAAATTCGAATTGGTCGCACGGTTTCGACCGCTTCGCTTTTCACCGCGACATAGTCCGCGCTCGTAAGTTCTAACCCTTTCGGTTTTTCTCGCGAGGACGTTCGATTCGAAAACTACCACAGACGTGCACGCACGCACGCTCGAGAAATTGGGCATCGAGGATCGATACGTCGTCGAGGCGTGAAACGCGTTTTTGCGATTTCGTTCTTTCGGGAATGCTTAAAGCGACGCGTCGGTCGGCGATTCGTTTAATGCCGAGGCAGCGCGACGCCGATGGCAAAAGGATGTCGCAAACGGAATTCGAATCAAAGAAATCCAGTGTACGCCGTTTGTTGGGGAAACGGGACGCTGAAATATGCCGGTCCTTTTACAGCAAAGCGACTCGCGCGTCGACGCTGACTTAAGCTTCGCTCAGACTTCCGTCTGGCTCGGACTTTTTTCGCAGATGCTTTGCGTATCGGAGCACTTTGTGCGCGCAGTTTCAAGTTTAAAACGCACGGATAGCCGAGGAAGGATCGCGTTAGCGTCCGCGGGATATCGCTGATTAATGCATTTCTCGCGAGAAACGGACTCTCTGCTCGCTGCCTTTTTACACGGCCGAGTGTTTACCAGGGATTTGCCGATAATCCCCGGGAAAGTCGAGGATCGTCGCGTGGTATTTAGACGAAACGCAGACGAGCGACGACGGGTTTATATTTCTAACGATCGCGCATAGCTACGCTGCTAGAAACATAAACCCTCCGTGTAGCAGAACGTACAGCGCGGCTGGTCCGAGCGTAATCCAAGATTTAACCGCGTCGTTATTCGTCTGGTTTCCTCGACGACGTTTCGAAGATAGCCTCGGAAAGACTATCGGACGAGACGTCCATTACACCCTAATTTAGAACCGTTATCTCTTGTTTCGCTTAACTCGTGGCCCCCTAATTCTTAGGTTCTCGCGTCGTAACTTCCGGGTCTCTCGCAGCTACCTCGAAACCCTCTTTCCGCCGGCGGCGCGGGGCGGGGAAAGCGCGATGAAAAAAATCGCGAGACCACAAAACCCGTAACCGGGTTAAGCAGAATCTATTTGTCGACGGTCCTTCCTGCGCGGTTTTTCTTCCCCGTTACCCATTAGCGCGAAATCGCGGCCGTTCTCCAGATTCCCTCTCTCTCCCTCTCGCTTCTCTCCCTCTAGCCTTCCATCTTCCGCTCGGTCTGCAGCTAGTTCCAGGACAATAGCGCGTGGATACGCCGGTGCAGAATGTGCTTATAGGAAAACCATAGCCGCCGGTACGTACAAAATCAATGGGCCGTGAAACGAGGCTATTAAACGGTCGAGTCAAGCACCGACGATCCAAGTCCGACCGAGCTTGTCCCTCCTCCACGTGCCCGCCGCGGGCATCCGACATCGCGGAATGTTATCCACCGAACCCGGTTAATCACCACCAACCACCGACCTCCTCCCTCTAGCTCTTCCAAGCGAGAAAGAACCGTCCCGCGGCTGGCTTCCTCGTCTTCGACCTCGTCGCCGTGCTTTCCCATTCTTCCGCGCCACGCTACCCCCTTCTCTCGCGATACGGTCACCGCCAATGGAATTTTAAACAGGCTAGCCGGTCCTCTGGTAATTAAAACAACGCCCGGTGATCGCGTTCGGACGCATTAAGACCGGAAGGAACCCCGTAATCGGCGTTTATTTCTCGCCTTTATTCTCGCCTTTCATCTTTCCTTCTCGCCACGCGTCGTTGCCGCTACCTCGACTATTATTCGACGGTATGAAACGCGAACGGTGTGTATGGTTTATTAATCGCTTTGAATTCCGCTGTTCCAGAATTCAGGGAAGCTTTTAGACTGTTCGACAAGGACGGGGACGGAAGCATCACGAAGGAGGAGCTTGGGAGGGTGATGCGCTCGCTGGGACAGTTCGCGAGGGCCGAGGAACTGCGCACGATGCTGCAGGAGATCGACATCGACGGTAAGTCAGACCAAGATCACCTTTCCGGCTACTTTAATCTCACGTTAATCGAAGTTCTGCCATTGATACTCGACGACTCCGCGAAAGCGAAACCGAGACTTTCCCGAACCATGTGGGTAAATTCGTTAGTCGCTGTGGTTGGTTTACCTGTCGAGCGACAGTCGGACAGATTCGCGGAAGAAGGTGATAACCCGGTGGTCGGGTCTCCGAAGTTTACCGTTAGCTCGTGTAACCGCGTTGGCCCACTTACGACCTTTTCTGCCCGCCGGCATCGCCTTAATTGCGGGTAATTTTCGCGAAGTGTTCTCCCCGTCCGACAATGGGGAGGACGTTCGCGAGCGAAGCCTCTTTATTAAGCTAGATCCACCCCTCTCACCTCTCAACGCCCGAGCCACCCGACTCTTCGTCCCTTTCGACTCGCCCACACCCCCGCAGAGCGGCAACACCATTCGTTCTTTCGTGTTTCGAAATTAGCTGCTCGAAATTCCGCCTCCTACGCGATCGGACGAATCTTCCTATTGTCTCCTGGCGTCTCATCGCGAAATTCGCTGGAACTCGAATCCGCAGTATCGCGACCGAGATCTCTCGTTAGCCCGTGCGTCATTCCTGCAAACCTTTCGCCGAGGGGTGGAGAGATATTTCGCAAGGATAACGCGCGAACTTTGTCGAAAACTTAACCGATCTCATCGTTCTTCCCTCGATTGGATCGTTGAGAGAACGGAGTCGCGATTCGGCGGGAAGACAGGATTCCTCGAGGGTTCTACTTTTTCGGGAGGAAACATCGAGGATGCATACAAGGCTGTCGGTACCTGTTGCTGATTCGCTCCTGCACCGAAAGGGCTGTTCCTCTTGTCACAGTCGCGGGATCGTCGTTGATCCGACGCCTAAAGTCGCGACGCGGAACTCGCGTTGGAAAAGGGAAAATTTCAAGGATATTTCGCGTTCGGAGGAAGAACGGCGGTCTCGCGTGAAAAAGTCTGCGAGTATTTCGCGGAATTACTCGTACGTCTAAAACAAACACGGCCCATTTGCCGTGACGAATCTGAAAGCTGTCGTCGTCAATCGCGAGACGTGTTTACGGCGCGTAAAATTTTCCCTCTCTATGTGGCGTCTGTCGGCCGGCGATACGTGGCTAGTTATACGTCGGCGAGCGGGTTGCTCGTGAAAGGCCCGATCGGGCTGACAGGATTTTTATTAATTTTACCACTCGCCGGAAGAAACGAAACGCAACGGGCAGGTCGCCGTGGCCTACGGTCTCGCGAATCTCCGATCTCGTTATTACCTTAATTACGCGGCCCCTAGCGCGTTTTAATTCTCGTCTGAAATCTCCGCCAGCCGAGGGTTCAGCTTCAGCCGCGTGGTTTCCGCCTCTAGCCGCGAGAAAATTCTTTCCTCCGTTTCCTCGTCACTCGCTCACTTATCGCGAGCTACGTCCGTGTGCTCGGCAACTTTTTAACGATTTCGAGTCGCGGTTTCGCTCAGGATACATGCCCGATGGACTAATTGGAGTGACTTTACCGCCGGCAAACACTCGCTGCCTTTGCCCGAGGATACAAATCAGCTCGACGAGGTTGCTCCAGTCCGCCCGCACTTCTCCGCGTTCGTTTCTCCGTTATTGCTCACGCGCGAGCCGACGTCGGTGATTAATATTCCGCGTGCGAAGGTTCCGCTGATCGATCGGTTTATTTAATTCGGCGGAATACCAGGTGGCTAGCTAAGAACTCGGCCGGTCGATTGGAGTCTCGGACGGTCTCGCGGATGCCACGGCGGGACCGCTTCGAATTTCGATAGGGAAACCTCGTAGTCGGTGCACGAGTAATTAGAAATAGGTACGGCGAGGCTGACGGCACGCGAAACCGGAGCGTTGCGCGCGCCCACACGTAATCGGGGCTGGCTTCACCGTGGATGCATCTCGTCCCGATGAATAACGTCGGTCCGTGTGCGCGGCGTATGCCGCGGAACGGCGGGGCAGAAAAAGGAGAGGGAGGCGGGGGAAGGAGAAAAAAAATTCCTATGCATACAGACACATGGACGCGGCCGGGACAAAAGAGGGGAAAAAAGAATATATCGCGAGATAGAGGACGGTGGAATCGCTCGGATGCGACATCCATCGCGTGATTCGAATCTGCCTGCTCCTCCGCGAACGGAGAGGAATCGCGTCGACGGTCGCGACTCGCTCGGGCCAACTAGTCCATTCGTATGTGTGCCTCGTGTCGCGCGGAATGTCAATCGAACACCGTTCCCGCACGGAAGTTGCGGTGTTGGCCGTTGCGGCCGGAAGTTCCGGCCGGTCGATCGGCCACGGCCAACGACTCTGCCGGTCGGGGACTCCGCGAGGACTCGATACGCAGCTGACCGGGATCGTTATTCATAGGCGGAACCAGTCGAGAACCGGACAAGTTCGAGGAACAGGGCGCAAATTGATTTTCGCGAGCCAATGGTGTCAGTTGTCGCGTGAGACTCCGCTCTCTCCTGGCTTCGCCTCGGCGGCAATTAGCGGACGCGAGATATTGGCTGCCTCGACCGGGGGTCGTTCCGTAAATCGTAGCCGGGCCGAGGTAATTGGTACGAGAAGTCGAAAACAAAAGTTTCAAGTTCAGATTTCGAGTGTACGTTTTCCACCGGAGTTTACGGGTTCGTTTATCGTTGCCGAAGTTCCGCGCGATACGCCTCCCGGCTTTAACGATCGTTGTTTGTTTTATTATCGAGCCGAGAATAGCCGGGAGCACGGGGCGTAAGCAGTTGAAACGAAAATTTGGAAACCGTTCGAAACGGATCGTTGGAGATGAACCTGGGCAGTAATCAGACGTATTCGCGTTCGCGTGCTCGCGGCCGGACTTCGCGCTGAAATTTCGCCCAAGTTGAGTCGAAAGCCACCTTGGGGCGCGGTTGGTTCGTTAGAAAACAGCGTTCGCCGATGGAATTGAAATTTTCTGGGTTTTATAGCGAATGGTAAACGAACGGGTACCTCGTAGAAGCGGCGTTCTACCTTTACGCTTCGTACACGCGTATCTTTGGAAAAATGCGAACTTGAGGCAGCCCTTTGATCCGCGGAATCAATTACGTCGTACCAGGCGTTTTCAAACTGTGTTTTCGGCAATTACAGAGATCCTTGGAAACTCGGAAATATGTCGCTGGGATCCTGAGCGACAGCATGTTTCGCTCGGAAGGAAAATCGAGGAAAGCCTCGATTCCGAAAAACGAGCAACAGCGAAGCGGAAATTTCCGCAGCAGTTTCGCGCTACTAACATTCCCTGAGCTTTTAAATATCGGCGCAATACGTTATTTCGCTAGTATTTGCAATACGTGTCAGCGAACGAGTAGCAATTAAAAACAATTGGTTGGACGGCTTCTCGATCGACGAATCGCAACCGATACTCGTCTATCCGGCGTTTGCGATCGGCCAGATTCTAAAATAAATAACGTCGATCGCGGAATATCGCGGAATATTTTCCGCTAACGAAAAACAGGCGATAACGACCGGAAGGAAAAGAGTGAAACGTTGCGTAAAACTGGGAACGCGGGTATTACGACGGGAAACCGCGGCCGTCGCGTTACTGTTTCCATTTCAGAGACACGAGGCTCGCGTTTCCAATCGGCGGTAGCGGCACGCGACTCCGATTTACAAAACGATCAAGTTTGCGGAAACCGCCGAAATTTCACTCGCTAAATTCTGCAAGTGGCACAGGGTGATCGCGTGTCGTCGAATAAACAGCGATATCATCCGCGACGATTCCGCGCGCGCATATTCTACTTAGAGCGGGTGTGTCTGGTCCATATTTCGCAGCGACGATTCCTCCGGAACCATATTGCATTCCGAGATCCCTCTCGTGAACGCCGCTTGCGTGGAAAACACGCGTCGCGTGAAATATCGATACGCCGTATATCCCGATAACCCATCTCCGATTCGATCGCTCGAATCGTTGTTTACGTTTCGCAAACGCGAATTGGAAGATGTTCGGAACGGCTCGATCTGGACATGCCTTTGGTAGAACGAGACGTTCCTCCGAAGCCGATTTTGCAAGGATGAGTACCGATGAAAGCGGGCAACCTCGATTGGCAACGTTCTCCAGGGTTCGCGGTTAAAACGAATTGGACGAGCACGAAGGTAACGGCAAAGGTGGCTGCCGATATCCGCTCGATCCATTCTCTTTGCACGTTTTTCTCGCTGTTCGAGCGAAGGGTCTCGCGACGTATCGCGGTTTACCCAGATCCCCGATCCGTTTCGTCGTCGTTTATGCACGCGTTTCCGATCGCGTATCCAGCGTCTGTCGAACGCGGGGCGAATTTAAATTCACCGTTTCTGCATCTGTAACGCGTAATCCTCTGTGTCCCAGTCGCGGTTCCGTATATCCATCCTTCCGCTTTCCCTCCGACGCGTTTCCTCGCGCGCAATTATTCACGCGTTCGGCATAGAAATTCAGCGTAGGAATCGCGGAAAATCCTGCTACCAAGGACGATCGTAGAGCTCCGATGCTCGTCACTCGAACGCGGACAACCGAGACGACTGCGCTTTCCGACGGTAGCTACGCCGGAGCGTCGTGGAACCAAGCGTGTATGTGTTCTCTCTTTTTTCTTTCTTCGAAAAAGATGGCGTCGTTTATGGAGGATCGATCGACCGACCGACCGATCGCTTTCGGCCGACGGGAATCGCGAGTAACGATTTATCCGCGCGATTGGACGCGGATGAGAATCGCGAGGCCGGCGTCGGTAGATAATTTCCGAGCGCAGCCAGTTTTCCTCCGCCGTCTCTCATACTCGTGGCCCGATGAGCCGAGGCGAGTTACGAGGGACCTGTTCAAGATGCGTCGCGAGATTCCAAAGTGGCGAGCTGGTTACTCTGGTTACGTTAGCCTCGCATCGCTGGAATTCGCCATCCGAACTCCGGATACGTAAACCAAGAGCGCCGCTCGTGTGTCGTCGCGGCTACGTGTACGTGCATCGGCGGACACACGTGCGTCGCGGCGCGCGTTACGTACTTAGAGGAGGCGAACAAACGGAGCGCCGAAGCGGGCGGTTCAGCGTGACGCGGTTACGCGAGTGCAAAGGTAACCGAGGCTGCTCCGCTGCCAGACTATTAGCCTATCTAGACCGCCTCTGTATCGCGTGTTTGCCGCCGTTTTACGCGGCGCTTCTGCTCCGAGGCCAGGCCGGTGTTAATTCGTCGTAACAGTAGACCAATTAAAACTTGGGTGCCCGTTTAAATAACGCGATCGTTTACCGTAACGTTCTCGCGCGTCTGGCTCGCTTCCGCTCGTTAGGTCCGTTTCGGCACGCGTTCCCGACCTCTCTCGCTGGTCCCCGATTTTTTCCTCTCCCCAGCAGCCGCTCCGCGTCCCGACGCGCGTAAGCGTGTACAGTTTTGTCCGGCAGATTCTTTTTAATTGGTATAGCTTGTCCGGAAATTGACGAGCGTTCCGCCGTGTTCGATTTCGAAAGGTTTCGAGTTGGCGGAACAAAAGATCCCGCGATTTCCATTCGGGTCTCGGCCCGATAATCCAATTTGTCCGCGGGGAAACGAAGTGCAAGCGGGTCGAGTAATTCTTCACGCTCAGGTGTTTAATCGCCAGGACAAACGAACGATGCTTATGTCGATACACGTACGCGATAACGCCACGTGTACAGAGGGGTTCACGCGGCAAGAGGCCGAGAGACGTTAGACACGCGATTACGCACGCTTTGGTATGTACACACGCGCTCGAGGTCCGCGGAGTTTAGAAGCGTAATCGCATCTAAGCCCGCGAGTCTCTGTGTGGGATAACTGCCGGAGAAGAGCCGAAAAATCTCGAAACGTCAAAAGGAATCTCGACGAGTTTCGAAGACACGTCAGCTTAGGTCGAGGAAGACACGTACCGGTTTTATGGATTGCGTTTTCTCCGAGTCTTTCGGTCCACCAGAGGCACGTCCATCGTATTTCGAGTACCCGATAGCGGGTACCGTATTTGCACCGTATTTCAACGCGACGTTCCTCAAGAATGGATACGTGAGCCGAGCTGCAGCCAATTATCGTGGACAAAGGGTGGCGCGGAATATAAAGCGCTGGACGATGAGTTATATACGCCTCGCTGTTGCTAGTAAATCATCGGCGTCGCCCGACGTTTTTAATTCGAGACTCTTATAATTTCTAATTTTCCGGGAACGATGCAGGTGGAAACTGGAAATGGAATTTAATTTTCGATCGCTCGACATCCCGCGTGGGATATCGCCGGGAGAATTATCTCTGCGTCGGAAAATTCTCGAGCACGCGACAAATTTTTCCTCGAATCCGTCGCAACGAACGTTGCACGGTGTGTGTACACGATTACACGTTCGTTCGCGAAGGATTTTTCGCCGCAAGGAGAAGGCTATTTATTTAAGGAGAGCGAGGGTGCGATATGACAAGAACGCTGGCTTCCGGTAGTTTCTCTGCATGGAGAATTGTAGCTACTTGTTCGAAAGCTCGCGGTGAGTTTCCGCGTGTTTTAACCTTTGGGGACCTCCGCGAACCCGATTCCCACGGGAATTACCGACGAAAGAATTCGCCCACGGAATCCTCAGATTCCGCGTTTTGTCTTCCGTTCTAAATCTCGCGCGCTGTTTGACCGTGTTGGCGAGACACGGGTGGAAAAATCCGACAAACGAGAAACGAGATCTTCGCGGCGAGAACTCGAAGAGACGGGAAAGCAGCTTTCCTCCGAGACGGACGAGCTTACATCCGAGTCGGGAAGTTCGTTAATCCCTCGATGTCGCGGTTTTCGCGTTCCACGTCTCGCGTTTTTTCTTTTTCACTCTCTTGCTTTCGCTCGCGAAACGACCGGTTTCCTTTTACTTTTTTTTCGGCAAGCGCGAAAAGCACGAACGGCGAAATCCTTTTCTAGTACGCGTGAAAGATTTTATCGAGACGGCACGAGGAGCGATTCAAAGGAACGAACGGGGGAGGAAAAAATGTGGAAATTCTAGCAGACTGGTATTCGGAGATATACGGCGGCCATGTTTGGTTGAGCAATGCGGGAAAAATTCGTGTAAAAATAGAAGCCGTGGAAGGTTGACGTGCATAATGTGGATTTTTTGTTTCTGTTATTCCAGGAGATGGAAATGTCAGCTTCGAAGAGTTCGTGGAAATCGTGAGCAACATAGGTGCGAGCGAAACCGCCCCCACCGATCAGGATCAGGAAGAGCAGGAGCTGAGGGATGCGTTTCGGGTACGTTAGCCTTTTATCTTTTCCCTTTGTTCCTCGGAAGCTCCACCAGGCGCTGTTTCAACGGGATTGCCAGCACGGAAAACGCGCGTAGATACGATTTCGTCGAACGACCAGGCCGTTCGTTTAACCATTTAACAATCGCTTGATATCGTTCTGTTGCATCCACCGCGTTCTCTGCTCGGGTAATTTGCAACGGATCGTTTCAAAGCGTTCTGACAGCCCGAATTCCGCAATTGAAACTGCGAAGAATTATGGGAGTTAACGTACGCCGATGGGAACCGACGGATTAATCCGAATTCGTGCGTAAACGGGGCGGTAAGGGAATAGATTTATTGGTCGAGGTCGTATTCTCGGAGCCGGATCATCGCGGGATACAACGGCAATTGACGGGCGTTCGCTATCGAAAGTTGTGAAATTTGACGAAAAAAGAATTTAACATCTAAATAACGCGATATCGGGCCGGATCTGTGGAGATTTGTTAGATTTTCCGATTCCGGGAGAGGCACGACGCTCACGTCCGCGTGCAGTAGAAGCGATTTACGTATGAATTACTCGCGCAAGAGTACGTTCCCAGTAACGGAGGAGACTCGTATCGGGCCGAGCTTCGCGTACACCCGCGTTGAAATTTTCGGCACATGCTCGCTCGGACGGAGTATAAAGCCCCGATGATGGTGGCCTGCATTCCTATGCGCATGTATAACTTAGCGGCTCTACGTGAGAAGTAGCGATCCGTTAGGGAAAACAAATCTCTGCGAGAACGTAGTCACGAAGAAAGCTTTACGAGCCGAGTCACGCTGAATACGGACATCGGCATTATCCTCGTTGTTCTCGGAAGGTGACGTCAGTCGCGGTTAACTTCCGCGAGTGCGAGAGGCACGAGACGTTATTAAATTGCTTCGCGCCATTTCGAGTCTATTCGAGTCGACGGTGGCCCTTCGAGAAAGAGAAAGAGAGATGGACGCTCGCGCTGGGAATTATCCCATTTGTCGAAACACGCTGATTTCCATTACGCATCGAACCGTGCGGACGGAATAGAGGCGAAAGGAGGAAAGGAAGAAAGGTAAGAAACGGCGCGATCGAAATAGTTAAGTCGATCGCGACATCGAGGACACGGCTCTTTGTTCGCCGTGAAACGGCAGCGCGGTTCGCGTACAACTGGTCCGTCAAGCGTATCGTGCCCGTGCTTCAATGCGAGCGTTAATAATAATTGTCAGATAACGAGTAACGAACGACAGATTTCGTTCGAAGGCACAAAGCTTTGCGCGCCGTGCCTACGGAGCTCCGACAAAGAAGCCACGTCCGCATCGCGCCGTCCCGCCGCCTTCTCGCCAATTCCAATTAATTCTCACACGTGCGCCACGAATTTGTCCGAACGTGCAACGGACTTTACCTTTGTCCCTCTCCGGTCGAACCTGCACGCGTAGGCGATGGTCATTTTTGGAATAGTACAGTCAAGAACGTGCCGCGGATGTTCCAAGTAACTCCGTTCCGGCGGAGTAGTTTGGACGAATGCCACGAATTTTCCGCGAGCTGATTGCCCTAGTTAGCTTAATCGTTGCGTCATCGAGTAGACAGAGACACGTGGAATCCGTCGACTTTAGCCGGTCGAATTAAGTTATTGGAGCAATCGATAGATCTTCCGTCGTATTCCAAGCAGCTCGACTCGGTCCGCGCTCCTTCGAAACGCATCCGAAGAAACGCGACACCGAACGTTGCGTCGCGATGCTTTCCGCCAGGCGACGCTTACCTCGCGTCCTTTCAAACGCGATTTTAAGCTGCCGTGCAGCGATGCGCGTTAAGTGGAAGCCTTTCATTCGCCGGCGGAAACTAGGTTCGCCAAAGTCCTACGAAGTCGCGTCGCTTTATTACCACGCGAAGCTCGTCCCTTTCCGAGCAGCCACTTTTTCTTTCAACGCGTCTTTTCTTCGTTCCGTTTCTCCGCCGCTTTTCCACGTCGCTGGAAAGTTCGTTTTCCCGCTCGCAGCGAGGAAACCTAGCGGATAAACGGAATCGGTGACGAAGGCTAGACGAAATACCGATACTCCGGGTCCAGTCCGACGTAGGAGCGGACGCCTTGGTCCCGAGGGAAGGAAAGGCTGCGCGAATCTGCGCGAGGAACGAGCTTTCCGTGAAACGGCGTTAATAACGGAACGAAGACGCGATCGGCGTCCATTTCAAAGTTCTAATTGATAAATTGAAGTCTGAACGAGTTCGTCCCGCGACGAGGGCCTCTCTTGGCTATTGTGCAACGCGGACTCCTCGCGACTCCCTCAAAGCGTCCGGCTGCGAGTAATTTAAAATTCTCTCGAATCTAAGTTTTCTCATTTGTGCCACGAAACCTCGATGAACCGTGTTCCTCGGCGAGAGCTTCGTAGCTCGTACCCGTTGATTTCGTAACGGGACAGCAGCAGTCCCTGTCCCGACACTAAACGATGGACGAGAGGAATCTCTCACGGCTGGCAGCTTCTTCGACTCTCCTCTCGTTTTTTCTCCCCTTCCTGCGCGCTTTATAATTTCACGGGACAAGGAGAATACTTGGCGAGCTGGACGAAGTTCAAAAGCGGGCAGGATCAAAGAGGAAATACCCGAAGCTGGAAGTTCTTTGCCAGGAACGCGGTCGCCCTCGAATTCGAAGCAGCAGGACACTCGTTGTAAGATTCACCTCGAATCCTCTCGGATCATCCTCGTCGATTTTCCCCGCGAATCGGCGAACAAGACGACAACGGGAAAACGAAGAAAGTTCCAACTGCTTTCCCGCGCGTGACGCAATGAAACTCAGATCGCACCGACCGGATTCCGCTTCTTGCAAATCCCTGTTTAACGTTTCATATCGCGCTCCTGCTTCGACCGTCGCTGTCTCGATTAAGAAATCGAAATCCTCCACGTTCGAATAGTTTTCCTAGGGAATTTCCAGCCCCGATCTCTATCGGTCTTTTCACCGAACTGTTTTCTTTCATCCGGATTACACGAAACCGTACCTTAACGCGTTTCTTTTCCTCCAACGAATTCTCGTGGTTTATCGTTCTTCCCGGTCGCATCATGGCGGCCAGGACGTAGCGCGCAGCTTCTTACGGCTTAGCTCGAATCATCTGCCTTAACCACGCGTGTTTTTACCGTTAAGACCACTCGGCATTTCGCGTGCTCCATCGTCGGGCCGTTGTTGATCTTCCGGCGAAGTGCAAAAGCAACAAGTTCCCTCCTAACGATTTCGCAGTTTGCGAAACTTCGACCTAACTGTACCTCGGTCGTTTTCATTCGTAGACGTTGGAAACCATGAAAGGATACCGCGGTCGATACGGTGAGTGTGTGTACGCGGTGCGCTGTTTGGCGAATCGCTAATAAGCCTCTCCATCGCGAGCATATTTCAGGTCGGATAGTGCTGGCCACTCGGTTCGCCGAATAACAATGGACGAAACGTTATATGCGAATTATCTCGCGCAGTTGTCGCTTTCGTTTCGCCGGAGGCGCGAAGACGAGGGTGAAATTTCGTTCGGGTAATCTGCCGGATCTCGGGGACGAGATTTCGCGAGTTTTCCAGTCGCGCGTTTAATGCCCTGCCTCTCGGAACGGGTCCAAGCTTATCTTGAGCGACAATGAGCAAGAATGCCGCGCGGTGTAATGACCTACTTCCATTTACGTATGTACGCGAAATTCAGCGAGTATTCCGGAGAAAAACCAAAGCCGGTTCCCCGCTGGAAATCTCGCGAAATCAAACGGCAATTTAGCGGCGCGTGAAAAGGGTCACCCCTTCATCGGAGGCCTGGCTTTTCCACAGTTTCCCCGAAACTTCTCCTCCCGTTGAGATCGGCGTGACAGGTTTCAACGGGGATAATTGATAAAGCCATAGGCGAACGGCACGCGGTCACCCTTTCGGGGTAAAAAGAAGAGGAGACTCGCGAGGGACGACGCTAATGGAACCGGCCTTCATCGATTTCCATTTTAAGATTCGCTTTCGACGTCGTCGGGGCTGTAAATAAAGCGTCGACGGACGTGTCTCGATGAATAATTAAATCCTCCGAGTGACACCGGCCGCGGCAACGGGAGAAATAAACCCGGAAGATGCGACGGTGTGTCCGGAATTAAGGCTACGCGGAAGTGACCTAATCGAAGGTTCCGCTGGTAACGCTCGCTACTTCAGTTACCGCGAATCTTTCGCGCGTCGCTCGGCTAAAAGGTAGCTTTCAAGCCCGCAGAAAGTACCAACGGAACAACCACGGCGAGCCGTTGGTCTCTCGTATAAAGGGAACGTCCATTAGTCCACTCCGCGTAATACGATTCAATTCCTGCGCCATTTTTTCCCTCGATTCGCTTTGAATCCATCGCGAGCCGCTCGCCGCACCGATTCACCGACCAATTTACAGCGAACGGTCAATAAGCAGCCGGTCGAGCTTCTGCCGAATTTGATTGTGAAACGGAAACAGGAATACGATCGTACGAAACGCGAACAAATTGTTTCCCATCGAATCGACCGTGTAGCTTCTGCGCGAACGTTACAGCGAAAGAATATGATTGATCGTTATACGGATTTTACGAGACTGTTGAATATTTTTTTCGCACGCGAGTCGGTGTTTTACGCGCTGTTTTTCCGATCGATTTCTTCGACTCGCTCGATTTCGGAACGGAAACCGTCGGAGATTCGAACACCGCCGAAATCTCGTTGGCGAAACGATGGCTCGTTCTCCAACGAGCAATTTCCGAAAATATTTCGACGCGATAATAAACGGAAGAATACGCTTAACCGATCGACTTTATTCAACAGAGGCGCTCGAAACGAAGGAGATTCGGATGCCGTTTAAATTCCGTTCACAGGCAGCCGTGAACTCCCCGGCGAACAATCTCCCGGACGTATACATTCGAATATGTTGGAGGCGATAATTCGTAATAGTTTCAATTTTCCCCTCGGCGATTCTCGACGGTCGTTGTCGAACTCCACAATGGAGGGAAACATACTGGCTTTTCACCGCGATTTGCGTCTCTCCTCGAAAACGCAGGTTGCCCGGGCTACTCGTCGGGATCGAACATTCCTGGCAAAGTCGATCGATTCACCGTTTTACGTTTCCTTTTTTCCTTTCTTTTTTTTTTTTTTTTTCTACGCAGCCCCGCTCGTACGTGCTCGAGTTCGAGAAGTCGATAACGTACTTTCGACACGCGATCGTACCTATTCGTCCTCATTTCCAGCGCAGCGATAATGTACCGCCCACGCGCAGTTATCGTACATATTAGTTAGCCGAACGAGCTTAGCCACCTCGATACGCGTTCCCCCGAACTAACTTCGTCTTACGACAGCGGCTTTAAAGGCCGTTTCTCGTTCATCCCGACGATACATCGGGCAACTCCTCGATCCCTGCGTTTCCTCAGTCGCACGGGGATATATCCGCCGCGCAATTCCCGTTTCTCTTGGCTGGAGAACACGCGACCGGAGATTCTCCGAGTTTAATTCGAGCTTAATTCGATTAAGCGTTTCGTCGCCGAGCGGAAACCCGAATTGGACGGATGAACGTTTACCAACGAGGTGCTCGGGCTACCGTTCTCCTAGCGTTCGATGAACGGAGCGAAACGAAAGCGGAGCACGCGAATACGGCGAAGCGGGTCATTTCGCTGGTTCCGAGGTAACGAGCAGTCGCAAACTCTCGTAATCTCGGGGCACAATGGCGCAAACGAAGGGTGAGAAAAATTGCGGGGAAAATACGCGGGAATTCGCCGGAACGCGAGGCCCGGATCTTTACCAGGGACAAAGACTCGGCTTTATTTCCCGTTTACGTGGCCCACGCGACTATCCGGCCACCTGCTCGCGTGTTTTTACCGAATCAAGTCTCACAGTGTTCCAGAAACGCGGCGTTACGGGCGAAGGTGATCGCGGAGCATCGGTTCCCGGGGTGCCGCGGTGACAAAAGATCGCGCGTCGCGTTTAAACTTCGCTTCGCAACTAGTTAGCCCAGGTTCGCGAATTCGGCCAGCCCGAGCGATTACCTTCTCGTTGATTACGCCGGCGACACAGAGCGTGAACAACGTCGATGTAAGTTGGTAACGAGCGAACGGAAGCGGAGGTCCTCGGCTGGCACTCGCGCGTGGTAGCCTTTCGACCTGGTCGCGTACGCGCTCAAAGGACAAAAGCAAACGAATGGCGCGCGTTCCGATCGATTTTCGAGCGGAACCAGCGGATCGCGCTGGTAAATGGCGTCGGAATTAGGTGGAGGTTGGCGCGAGGGCGGAGAAAAACGAGTGCTCGGCTGGCTATTATCCGGCAGATCGGGACCGTGGCCGTTTTATATGCATAACGCTCGCATGCGTGGCGGTGAAAAGACCGCCGCGGAGACGAATTTTCCGGCGAACGAACGAAGCAGTGGCGTGTGCTGGGCGTCGCGTCGCGAAAGGAAGCGTGTCAAACCGTTGCGCCACAATACATTCTAATGACTGGTAGCTTGCCAGCCCGTCCACAAGGACTTTCACCCTCCCGCCGTTTTCGCGCTCCATTCTTCTTCCCCCGTGTCGTCTGCATACACTTTTCTAGCCATTCCGCGGCCTTTGTTGCCTCCTCTCTCGTTTCCCTTCCTTCTCTCTCTCTTTTCTTCGCCCTCTGCCGCCTTTCTTCGCCGACCGGTCCACTCGTTCCCTTTTCGGCTCCGGTCGGCCGCGTTTATACCATTTCCTCGAGCGTTTCTCGATTAACAGGACAAAATCTTGCCCGCCGTCCTCCTTGCTTATCCTCCTTCATGCATATATTCAAGCAGCACAAGCAAAACCGCCACCGCGGTATCAATTTAACCGTCCTTCTTCCGTTCGGCCAAGAAGCCGTTGCATATTAATTCCAACGATATCATTTCCATGGAATATTCGTTCCACTCCGGCCGGTTAACGAGGCTCGCATTACCATCCAGCTGGTCAGGGGTCAATTTGTCAGCCGAGTAAAACCCAGGCGGCACTCGGTATTATCCGATTTGTTACACGCTCGCGACTCGGCTTCGTTCACGCTCGCGGCGCGCGCGTGCCGCCCGGAGCGGAGAGGCCGAGCTGCTCGCCGTTGCGTGCGGCCTCCGCTCTGTCTTCCCATTAACCATCCGTTCGCTTCCTTCGCCTCGCCCCATTCTGCCAACCATTACGCGCTTACACGCGGACGCACGGCATCGGCCACTGCCGAGCAGCTCGCTTTTCCCGCTCCATTTACCTACCCCTGTGCCAGTTCCCTATCTTCGTCGCCTGCCTTTCAATTTCGAAAAACAATTTTCGCCTCGTTCCTCGGCAATTACCCAGCGGGCGGTCGCGCCTTCTTCCGAACGGTCGTAAGAATTAACGGAGTTTTAATTGGCCCGTGGAATTTTTTCCCACAGCCGCGCCGGATCCCGACGATTTTGCCGCGATATTTGTTTTACTCGCGAACCGTTCTTCGATCCTCGATTACCGAGCATTAGCGAACGCGAGGTCCGATTTCTTTTCTCTCTCCGCTTTTTTCCCTATTCTAATTTCGTCGACTCGCTTGAGGATCGCATCGGCCGGAAATCAAGTTCGCTCTCGAGGATCCCGAAGTGCCGCGGCACGGCGAGAAATCGACGAGAAATGGAGGAGTAGGTGTGTTTATCCGGGAAAGCGAGCGCGATTGCTCGCACGCGTGATCGAATTCATCCCGGCGCGTGTTAAGCCGTTTAAGCCGATTGATCGGCGCTTCTCCGCGAGTGCGGCGATCGGCCGTGAACAATGACACTCGCGAACGCGGCGAACCGTGGGCCGAAAGCTGGTGAATACGGCATACGGCTCATTATCGACGCGCTCTCTCGCTTATTACTCGTTTACGTAGAATAAATGGCGGGTGCGGCAGAGGCGACCAGGGGCAGGCGGCGATTCACTTGCTCGCATGCATCGCGTGCAAAGCCTCGCGTCGAAAGCTTCGCCTCGATCCCTTTAAATCGTCTAACGCGCGCTTAAAGAGTTTAGCGAGCCGGCATTGGGGTCAGACGCGACGTATCGCACTGTCCCGAGTCGATATTTTAATCTCCGTGGCCTGGCGAGCGCGCCGGCAGCCGGATTGTAGCCGGGCACCGGTGAATAAAAAAGTAGAGAAAGAGAGAGAGAGAGAAAAAGGGAAAAAAGATAGAGGAAAAGAAACGAGAGGAAAAAGAGGCGGAGAAAGGGAGAAGAGCCGGAAAACGCGGGAAAAAGAGCGAAAAAGAGCGAAAAGGAGAGAGGAGAAGGGCGAGAAACAGCTTCGAGGGATAAAGCGGCCAAGGGTATAGCGGATGGTTGGTAAGATTTATCGCGTTCGAGTGGAACAAGGAAGAGCCGAAGGGATGAATATTAGGGAGAAAAAAAGAAAAGGAAATGGAAGAAGGGGTAAAGGGAAAGACACGAAGACCGCACCGATCCCTATTATCTCGCCAACTGCACTTCTTCTCCGCGTTTGCGTGGGATTAAATCGCGTCGCGTTCCTCCTCCGCGATTCTTTCTCTCGTTTAAATATTTATACGCCTTCCCGTCGTACGCTGGGCGGAAAATTCGATTGGAGGAAGGGAAGCGCGTCGATAATCGGACGGGAGGTTGGAACATCCTCGATCGCTCGGCGAAACTTCCCGCTGCAGCTTTGCAACTTCTGGGTAATCGCGTATGCGACTTTGGAGCAGGCGGTACGAGCGAGAGCGTTACAAAGGAATACGCAAACGAGTGGAAAAAAAAAAGAAGAAAAAAGAGAAAGGGGCGCGAGGCTTGCGAATGGGATAATAACTCGACGGCGTTACGATCGGAAACCGAGGCCGCGTTGAATATGCAGATCGATCCTGGCGTGTAACTTATTGTTCGCAAGGAGAACGCGTAAACAGACGGGAAAATGGCGGGACCCATGGGAAGGCGGAAAGGAGACCGGGAAACAGAGCGTAGACGAGTCAAAAATTCAGCCCGTACCTCGAGAGTATTGGTAGGCAAATACGGCGCGGGTTTGGGGCTTTGAGCCGGCTGAAAGCCGCTGCGAAAGCAACGCAAACCGACAAAAGAACAGGGTAACATCGCGAATCGGCTCGCTCGGTTTCCCCGAACCGCGGAAAAACCTCCAGGCATTACCCCCTCCGCTCGGTAACCAATTGCTTCTTAATCGACGGAAGTGGCTTTTCGTCTGGTTTACGGGGCGAAAATAGGAAAAAAGGCGGCCGGGCTGGGCGGTAGACAAAGGCCAGCAGCAGCCTTTTAAGCGGAGCCACTTTTAATATCGCAGAGTGTACCGATCGGAGGAAGCTGGAGGAACAACGGGCTAATTGGCTAACGCGGCGGGAAGTTGGCGGTGGCGCGAAGAATTAGAGCGGATCCTTTAATATTCAGGATGCGAGTGGACCGGCACTTAAGGAATTCTTCGCCGTGTTCCCGCCTCCTGGATTACCTTCGTCACGTCCCGCGGCCTAGCGCCCTAACGCTCGCGATTACCGTCTTATCGCGCTCGCGGCTGCCGTTCCACCCTCTAATCCTTTTTTCGATTCCCGCCCCTAGCGTCGCGGCGTCGCGGCACCTCAGCGCCGGTCTTTGGCCGTGCCAAATTTCCACGATTTGTCCGGAGTTCGGTACACGCGATAAAACTCGGCGAACTTCTCCTCGGGCTCGGTCTCTCGCGCGTTATCTTCCTCGCAGCCTGCCACCGAGCGGAGGGAGTGATTTATTTTGTCACTCGCACGCGTCTCCGCTAGACGAATGAGCGTATGCATGGGAAACAGGCACGAGGCGATCTTAGATCGCGAATCATAGGGAGCGAGTATAAATCGCAGGCGAAAAATCGCGGATTTTAATCTCCGCTCCGTGCATTAGCATATATATGGCGTAGTTTTTTATTGGATTACCCGGTTTCGTCGGCCGCCACGGCGGGTTTTCTGGGTCGTTCGTTTCATCTCGTCACGCAGGTTGCGAGCGGCTGCGATTAGCAGCAGGTTCGATAGGCTACGGATTTTTCCTCGTTAGCCTCCTTCGCGTGGCCGTGACACTGTTTCAACACAGTCTCCGCTCCGCGTAGAAACGCGACACGCGCGGCTGACCGCGTATAGGCGATTAATCGTCCTTAACCTTTGCGTTAATCGACGACTGCCTCGGCTACGCGCGCCTCTACGCGTCGGGGCGCCTCGCGATACCGACAAGTATGTCGAAGCAAAGGGCGTCGCCTATTCTCTCCGTCTCGGCCAACTTCCGCTTCGCTTCGCTTCCAACGCTCCACGTCGCGGCCGTATCCGTGAAGGAACGGACGCTGCACGTCCGACGCAAGTTAATCGGCTAAAGGAATCGTTCCGATTGAAAACCGTCCGACCGGATTCCCAGCCCGACATCCGAATTTCGATCGATCCACCAGCGGCAGTTGCCCGGCGAATAACTGACAAAACTGAGGCAGAAAAATTGGCATCGCGACGGCTGATGGAATCGTGGCACACTCGTGCCCCGATTATGCAAACGACAATAGCGTTAATTATGACGCAACGTCCACCGACGTCCACGCGAGCCGCGTACTCGCGCGCGCAAACAATGGAATAGTTAGGCAGCTGAACGATTCGGTAATTACCGTAATGGCCGGTTGATCGCGATTTCCTAGGTCACTGGAAGAGACGACGCGACGCGTCGCGTGGAAAGACGTCTCGCGGCGAGCAATCTCGCCCGAAGTCCTGGCCAAAGTAGCAACTCACCTTTCGATTTCTACGAAAATTCACGTTTTTTAATTTTAAGGCTCGCTGATTACTAATTAGACGTCAGAGGTAAAACGAGACTTTGTATCCCTTTGTACCTTTTACTCGTTAATTGCGTAATAGAATCTAAAACCACACAAGGTGGAAAAATCCGAGAGAGAAAATTTTTAAATGCTCGTTCGAATTTAGGTAGATAGATTTGGTCGATATTTTTATTGAAATATCCGTAAACATCGTATATCCTGTTCCGACCGAGTGTATGGCAAGCGTACTATAGTAATAAATTCAGATTCACGTTTGAAAAATTGAAATTTGACCAGATTTTTTGGCAAAAAATCCGGACTCGGTTGGAGGCGCGAGATTTCGCGACGGAGACTTTTTCTCCCGGGCCTTTCCCATTTCCTCGCGCAGAACAACGGTAGCAGCGTGATCGGAAACGGAGCCGGGCCAACTATCTCCAACGAGCGGAGAAACAGAAAAGTGTGTAATCGTTGCGCTGTAATGGGGAGAACTCGGCGAGTTCCGCCACCTGGAAGCTGGTCGATTCGCAATCACCGACTACCTACGTCGTTGTTACCTTTGACCTCCGGATGCGGCGCAGGGGGCGGAATGGAAAGGTCTGCGCGAGGTTGTCCTCCTGCCCGCGTTAGGGGATGATTTAGTAGATCGGAACGTATCGCGTAATTGCAGAGTGAAGGAACTCGCGCGCCATTGTGCGTGAACTGGATCGAAAGCGGAAAGGTTACGAGGCGAATACGAGCGTTTAGTTACTTTCCTCTTCCGTCTTCTCCTCGAACAATGCCGAAACTTTCCGTTACTCCGTAAATAATCGCCCGCCGAGCGTTTCCGCGCGTTTTCGCCATGCAACGCTCCGACTCGGAACAGAGGCGTTATCTTATAAGCGGGATAACGAGCGGAATCGACGCGTTGCACCATTTAAACAGAGACCAACTGCACGTCGAGCCGAATAGATCCCGTCGCGAGAAGATAGTCCCCGTTCAGCCAGCCGACTTCTCTTTTTATCCGCTCGCCCATCTTCCAACCGAGCGAGCTCCTGGGTTAATCGCGTCGCGGAAAATTGAAGACCTAGCGATGACACTGTTAGACGCGAATTTTTATCTCTAATATCCATCGGGTGGATATAGAGTTTGCGTTTCTAAGAACGAACTCGACGAGACTGCGAGTTTCTTCAAAAACGCACGATGTCTGGATAAAATTATGTATCGCGTAAATAGTACGTAGGTTAGAAGATTCGTTCTTGTCTTAAAAGTTAGACCAAAGTATCCTCAGATTGTCAGTATGTATAATTGTAATTATTTCTGTCTATGAATAATTATAATTGATCGTCGAATTTAAGAGATAAGGCAACAGGAGTACTTTCTACGCGCTATTTTTACGATTTTATGAAAAGTTCTTCATCCAATACGAATGTTTTATATAGTATCGCATTCTGTAGGCTTTTCTGAAGAAGAAGCCGTGGAAAAACTTTCTCGAAACAGTTCGGAATTCGATTAAATCGAGAAAATATTCGTCGATAGAGTGGATACGGAATCTTACCTCTACGGAATCTAGCCTCGACAGTGCCGTAGCTACGCGCATAATCCCAGTATCATAATGGATCTAACGTATAACAGTTTACGAAAATAAAAGTACGATTTTGGTATAAAATTTCGGAAGATTGATATCCATTGCGAAGAACGCTCAAAATTGCGAAAGTCGCGTGCGCTACTGCAATTTCCTTACATCGTGACAAGATAATATTTTCCTATAAAATTCTATGCGGAATACTCGCTTTACGTATATGCAAAATGCATAACATGATATCACGGCAGTGTGTCGTAAATTTAAATTACGCGAAAACGTGCGAGAAAGAAGTATTACGACGTAATTGTAATAAACGACGCGAGTTTTAGTATCACGTGAAAGAACATCTTAAATCGTAGCAAAATAAGATACATAGGGCGAATTAATAAATAAATTCGTAAATAAATAAACTCGATGCACCCCGAATGCTCGCTGGTGATACGGCACTGATATCTGCAATGGGATAGACAAGGATAGAAGATCGAACGATCAGCGCCATCTATGATTTTGGACTCGAAGCTCGAGAAAGTAACAGGAACATAGGAGATCGCCGAAACCATGTCACGTGATAAAAAAGAACAACAAGCAGTCAGAAAAGGATAGAAAGGACGCCACGGTGACTAATTACAAATTACTCAAATTCTACGATTAATTTATGAACTTTTACAGCTGCCTCGCAAAGCTGGAGCTCCGAGCATCATTCTTATTCTATTTTTATGCACAATTTGATGCTAATTAGTGTCATATTAATAATTCTTTCTTGGCGGCGGTAACTTGATAAAAAGCGACAGGAATAATTGTTCGACAAAATATNATTTTTATGCACAATTTGATGCTAATTAGTGTCATATTAATAATTCTTTCTTGACGTCGGTAACTTGATAAAAAGCGACAGGAATAATTGTTCGACAAAATATTTAATTATGGTGCAAACTAGAAGTAAAATGTGATCAAAAGTGATATGAGAAGATGCGCAATTTTATAATATTTTATTAGGCGAACATAAGACGAAAGCAGGTTTATCGACAAAACTTTCGCAGTTGTCGCCGTAAAACTATTGTCCAATTTTACGATTTTGTATCAGGCAAACATAAGACGAAAGAAGGTCTATTGACAAAACTTTCGCAGTTTTTGCCGTAAAACTATTGCCCAATTCTATGACTTTGTATCAGGAGAACATAAGACGAAAGGAGGTCTACCTACCAAACTTTTGCAGTCTCGTAAAATTTTTGTCCGATTTTGGGACTTTTTATTAGGAACACATAACATGTTAGGAGGTGTGTCGCGGTCAATACTTTTGCCGCCAACGTGGTCAAAACTTTCCCTGCTTCTCGGTCAATAGTTTTGCCGCAAGCGTGGACAAATTTTTCCCGGCTGCGTGGACAATACTTCTACAGCCTGCCGTAAAAGTTTCGGCCGGAATTCTTGGAAATGACGTCATTTCTTGGAAGTGGCGACCTCCTGTCATGTTATGTTATCCTGATACAAAATCGCGAAATCGGTCTAAAATTTTCCCGCGAGGTAGCAAAAGTTTCACGATTTTGTATCAGGAGAACATAACATGACAGGAGGTCGCCGGTTCCAAGAAATGACGTCATTTCCAGGAATTCTCGGGCAATACTTCTGGAACCACGGCGAGAAATTTTCGGCCAATTATACGACTTTGTATCAGGAGAATATAACATGACAGGAGGTCGCCATTCCAAGAAGTGACGTCATTTCCAAGAATTCGCGAGGCAATAATTTTGCAGTCTCGGCGGGAAATTTTTGGCCGAATTTACAACTTTGTATTAGGATAACATAACATGACAGGAGGTCGCCGGTTCTAAGAAATGACGTCATTTCCAGGAATTCTCGGGCAATACTTCTGGAACCTCGGCGAGAAATTTTCGGCCAATTTTACGACTTTGTATCAGGATAACATAACTTGACAGGAGGTCGAGAGTTCCAAGAAATGACGCCATTTCCAGGAATTTTCGGGCAATGCTTTTGGAACCTTGGCGAGAAATTTTTGGCCGAATTTACAATTTTGTATCAGGAGAATATAACATGACAGGAGGTCGCCATTCCAAGAAGTGACGTCATTTCCAGGAATTCTCTGGGACAATAGTTTTGCAGTCTCACCGAGAATTTTCGGCCCAATTTCATGACTTTGTATCAGGAGAACATAACATGACAGGAGGTCGCCAATTCCAAGAAATGACGTCATTTCCAGGAATTCTCTGGGACAATACTTTGCAGTCTCACCGAGAATTTTCGGCCCAATTTCACGACTTTGTATCAGGAGAACATAACGTTACAGGAGGTCGCCATTCCAAGAAGTGACGTCATTTCCAGGAATTCTCTAGGACAGTACTTTTGCAGTCTCGCCGAGAATTGTCGGGCCAATTTCACGACTTTGTATCAGGATAACATAACATTACAGGAGGTCGCCACTTCCAGGAAATGACGTCATTTCCAGGAATTCGTGGGTCAATAATTTTGCAGCTTCGGCGAACAATTTCTTAATTTTTTTACTTACCTTAGCTTACTTACCTTTCTTACCTTACTTACCTTCTCTTCCTTACTTACCTTTTCTGCCTTTCTTGTCTTGATTCTTCTTAATATAACTTTGATAGTTATTGCCCACTCTTTATTTTCAAAGTTCTAGAGGAACATTGAAAATATACAAGAGATGGGAAATACCTTAAACTTTGTGCGTAGCTCTTAGCTTGGTATCTTTTTCCAAAGAAAAATCAATTTTCCGTAGATTTTCCTTTGAAAACCGATACCGATTACCAGGTCTCACCACGTGGAGGTGGCTACGCATCGAGACCCACGCATGCATCCTAGTGATGCACGACGACGAGATAAAAAATACAGTCCAACGATGTGACAAACAAACCAACGACGAAACATTCAAATATTTTACGCAATATTCGAATTGCCAAATAAAGATAAATAGAAACGGAAAAATAACATCTGATAAAGGAAAAATAATTAAAACCTGTAAAACGAGATATAATTAGAAGGGAAAAAAATGTTATACTTTCGAAATGTAATCGAAAAATGACTCGATCAGTGCAGTGACCCCTTTTATATAGCCACCGATCAGCTAAAAATCGGAGGAAATTTTCAAACTTTACCAATTTTATCAGTTATTACTTTTCCGCTATAATAGCCAATAATGCGTTAATTTTATCGCTTTCATCGTAAATTTACATTCCGAGCAATTTACCATCGTCGATATTAATTCGTTATTAATAATAAATTTCCATGACACGTGTATAGATGTTAAAATATTATTCTTCCCTATTTACTTTAACTCGCAATGCAACGTTGAACTTCCCTTTCTGCTTCATATTTGCCAAAAATAGTGCCTCTTTAGAGGAACTCGCGTTTCCCGGGAACCGAGGCTGATAGAGCAATTTCGAATACGGATTGGCATTTGGGAAAGTAAACTCTGCGAGAACCACCTAATGGATATTACAGATTATAGGAAAAGTTCAAATTTGTTGGGCAGTATAATCCTGACACGATCGCGTTTGTTATTCCGCTTGACTCCGGGTGTTTTGTATAAAAATCCCGGAACGTTCGAACGATATTTCCCTTTACATCGTAAACGGTCGTAATGGGTCCGGATTGTCCGCGTTTTCGAGGCGACCCCTCGGCTACACCGCGGTTGTTGTTAGTTATTACGCGGCGAGCCTAAAAATACAGGAGTAACGTGCTGATTCGAGCCGGGCCGTGTTCGAGTATTCGATAAACAAAAGCGGCGAGATGTAATTTCGTAGTGGCATTAAAAGCGAAAACATTCACAGACCCGCGGATCCGGCTCGCGTTTAACGGGAAAACAAATTTCATAAATTATTCGCGCTCCGTGCCCGATGCTCGCAAATCCAAATACGACCAAGCAGCAGTTTTCCTCTGTAATTAAATTACCCGTCAAGGTAATCGATGAAAAGTACGCGAATACTTTGAACCGTTACGCGGATACCGTGTAACGAGATCATTAAAATCCGCGGAATATCCATGGCGAATGCAGGAAAAATCCTTGGAAAAGAAAATCCCGTTTTCGAGCCCCGTGATTAACCTGCACGGTCGGCGAACTTTTCTTGTTTTCCTTTGGTCAGACGCGAACCGCGTGGGTGCCAAGTGGACACGGCGATGGGCGGTGGACGCGCGACTTCTTGGAACGTGCCCTCGTTTCTGTTGCCGTGACAAAAGCCATTAATTTGCCGGTAACGAAGCGCGGGCATCGGAGAAGAGGGCTGATGCTGCATCGAGGCCGGAGGAACGAGTCGAAGGTCGGCGCACAGAGAACGTTCCCAGGAGCGGCATCAATCCCAATTCCGCCACCGCGAAAACCGCTTTCGTGTACAGTGTTCCGTGTACAGTCGGCTAGGCGATAAATAATAGACGCGCGGATGGTTATTATTCCCGCGGTGGCATTTCCTCGCGGCGATCGGCCATCGCGAGCAGCGCCGATCGCTCTCCGGAACGCCCTCTCCGCCCTTAAACGAGGGTCGAAAACAGCCGTCTGCCATTTCCTTCCCCGGGATTCTACCACCTTCCATTTGCCTCGAAATAAAAGAATCTATCTCGCCCGGTGATTCCGCCGAGCCGACATCTCGACCCCGAATTTTCTACGACGGCTATCGGCTCGTGCTTTGCCGTTCCTCCGGCAGTTTTCTCGTCGGCAACGTTCCACGAAGACCCCGCGTCGTAATCTTCGATAATAATAGAATAACAGAAAGCTCGAAAGAAGATGAATCTGTCAAACGACCTACGCGTAACGAGATTTTACGGACGAGCTGTCCGACGCTTCGAAAAGCTCTGCGAAACATTCCTTCGAGTTCTTACCGAATCGTTCTTGACTTACCCATTGTTCGAGCGGTCTGGACGATCGGAAGATCTCGGCTCGACGAAGATTCTAATCCGCGATATGAAAAGATGGCTCGAAGGTATAAATCCGTCGAACGACCGTGATAACGCGGTCCCATTATCCGCGAAGCTTCTCTATCGTTTCTTTGTCTGGTTGCAGGTGTTCGACAAGCACAACCGCGGGTACATCACCGCGTCGGACCTGAGGGCCGTGCTGCAGTGCCTCGGCGAGGACTTGTCCGAAGAAGAGAGTACGTATTTGCCGCGGTTGTGTACCTCCGAGACTTTGCCGGCGTTGGCCAAGTCGTCTCGAGGATCTCTCCTTTTGTACCAGACAAACAGACCGGGGACGCGAATAAACAGATCGGGAAGATGGGCAGGGAGAAAGTGAGATCTCGGGAGAGTAAATGATAATAAATATAGCAGCGGCATCGATGCCGGAGGGACGTGGAATGGAACGTTACGGGCAAATGGCGTGACACCGAGCACGTTCGGGAATGTTCATTGCGGAGACGGAAAGGGCTGGTGCAATAGAAATATACGACGTTCGATTCGGATCGAGAGATCTACGGGAAAACACGGAGATTGATATATAGCCAGCCGTCCCGAACTTTTTATTTCTCGCAATGCTCGAAACATCCAAGGTTTCGTCTGAACTTTCCGGACTTTCCGAACGATATCCTCTTCCAGTCTGCTCACGATGCATCTGCGGTATCGAAACATCTGCATGTAGTTTGCACGAATTTCCGCGAATCTCCCGGAATCTCCGCGACTTTGCCACGAACGTGCCTGACAGAGGCGCGCGAGTAGTCTACGCGATCTATGGTCGGACGAGGAATTTCGCTAACTTTGTTCCGAGCAAGAGAAGCACAGCTTTTAATTCGCGCGAGAATCGCCGTGGAAAGTTTCCGTTATTTTAATTCGAAGCGTCGTACCGGCATCGAGGAGATTTATCGTTAATCGCGTTTAATTGGTTCGGAATTCCACGAGCAGATCGGGGATATCGGCTTGCAAACTCGCGCGAACAACCCGAAGAGAAGAAAGAAGGTTGGCGAGGCAAATAAGAGAGGAGAAACCCGTGGAAAGGTTTCACTCGATAGCAATTCCGCGCTTGTCTTTCCTCTCCGCGACAAATCGATTTCAATCTCGCGTCTCCGACGCGCTGCTTAAAACGCGCGAACGAGGATCGAGCAACGGTCTATCCGTCGCGGCGGATTTCCGGTCGAAACTTTCGCGGACGCATCGTCGGAATCGTTGCGAGCCGCGCGACGCTAAAATCTCTCGAGTTATTCCCGCGGATTTCCATCCAACTTCTGCTATATTCCGCGTGTAAATCTCGCGGAATGTTTCCACGAAGGCAGGCCATGGGCCAGAGGCCGCGGCGACGAGAAAAATGAGCTCGTTTCGGAGAAGCAACGTTCGGTAATCCCGATATTATTCCGAGGAATGGAAAGCCTAGGAAAACAAGCGGGCGAAGGTGGGAAAACGAAAACACGGGGCGGCTGTTAGTCCGAAACGGAACAAAATTCCGTTCGTGGAAGCATTTGTTCCCATTGTTCCCGTTCCTCGCTGTTATCTCGCGGGATTAGCCGACTCGCGCGACCTCTAATTTTATTTGACACTCGCGGGTTCGTTCGCGACGATTCTTTCGCTAGGCAGAGAAGCGGGAGTCCTTTGTCCCGTTCTCCGGAGATTTCGTTGGAATTCCTCGAGGTCACGTGAATAAATAAAGTCTTCGCTCCGTCCAGACTCCCTTTATTCCCTTGTTACGCGACTGTTCCGCGAGATTTTTCCCGATTTAAGGTCCGTCTCGGTCGCGGGACGATCGCTCGGAATTCTCGTGGCCTGGACGAGTCGGGCGAAAAATTTTCCGTCGAACAATCGCGGATGGAACGACTGCCGAAAGCGAGACGCAACCCCCGTTCTACCACGAGGAAAGAATCTCCGGTGCGCTTCGTGAAAAATAGACGAAAAATGGTGGAGATATTTCCGCGATCCTGCGATCGAGATGCTGTTAAAATATTAAAACGCGAGGACGGAACGAAGGGATGAAACGAAGCGAAGAAAAAGCGGCGAGCCTCGGCTGGTCTGAGCTCAAGGAACCGGGGCGCGACCGCAACCGGATATATACCGCGCGCCGTCAAGCCGGAATTAATTTTTTATCCATATTCAACGCGGGGAATTTCTCATTTTTTAACCGTTCACCTGCAGCATCGGTTTAAAATTTCCCGAGAGAGGCGATATTTTTCTCCGCTCGCCCCGTTACAACGATGAACCCGGCCGTATGAAGCGGGTAACAAACTTAACCCCCGGACTGCGGGGCAGGGAAACACCGGTGGCCGCGCAAAAACAACCAAACTATCCGACGGCCCTGCTACCCTGCATCCTTGCGAAAGTTCCAACGGCGAACAATCAAGAAGCATCTCCCGCAAATTTGTCCAGGGGATGCGTTAATAGCGCGAGCGATCCTGCGAGACGGTAAATTGCGCGCGCGTTCCCTCTCCATTCAGCTCCGACTATATCGGCCAATGTAATAATCCGGCCGATATATGGGATGAGGTTACTAATTGACCGGAATCAATTTGCGCTGTGCACGTATTTCTGTGTACGTATTAATAATTGCCGTAGGCCATGAAGCCGATTACGGTAATAGCCATACCCTTCTAGAAAATTGTCAATTGTATAATTCAATACGCGTTATCGCCGGGGCAAAAATTTAACGACCAAGAGATATCCAGGATATTTTCGGATCCGCTTCAAATCGATTCTACGGATCGTCGTTACTTATTCAAAGGGGTTAGTGTCAACCATTTCCGACCACGGCAGCGATCCGAAGAAAACAACGTTCGTGTCACAAACGTCAGATCACTCGCTTCACTTTCTTCTGATTTATTTTAACACTCTGTCTCGATCGTGATTGAATTCGAGAAGAATTAAAAGGATAAAGACGTTCTGATAAAGCGTTGATCGTTAATCGAGGATCGCGGGAACTCGCAACGGAGTAACGACTACGTTCGCTCGGAATTAAAGAGCGTAATTGAAACTAACGGCGGGATAATTGATAGGGTTGTAGCGAGTCGTTTAACGCGTTGTGCGGGAGCAGAAAAGTCGAGGGATCGGGATTAATCCCGGAGGATCGCGCGAGGCTCGTCTTTCGCGTAAAGAGCCTCGCGGAAAGGTGTTGCGAAACGGCGCGAGCGATAAAACGGGTGGTTAACGCGATAATTTCAGGGAATTTCCGGGAAAATCGATGGAACAGCGGAACGGGATTAAAGCGGAAAATTCGCGCGGCGGTCGCGCCACGTTCGACCACGGAAACGGTCGTTTTCCACTTTTTCGCGAATTACACGCGTATCGAGGGGCGAAGTGGTTACATTATCGAGGTGTTTCTCGCGCAGCGCGGCGCGGAGCGGCGTGGGCGCATGCCGGAATATTAATCGCGCGGCGCGACGCGACGCGACGCGGCGTTTCGCGCGCTAATACTTCGGATTTTACGGAAACGAGAGGCGGAATCGTGCCGGCGAAAAATTAAATTGCCGTGCGCTGGCTGCCCCGTCAATTAGCATACGTACGTCCGTGGGTGACTTTAATCAGGCTAAATGCAATATTTGCCGTGTCAGCGAATACCTATGGCGCTAATGCCGGAGTTATTAATTTCAACTTTCCGTCAAGCCGGCCGACAATATTCAGCCATCGGCCTGACCGATTTCGCCCGCGCGAAAGTTCACGCGCGTCGAAAGCTCTGGCCGAAATAAAAGCGGACAGGGGTGAAAACTACGAACGCGTACAAGCTTCCCTCTGTGTACGTCGGAGGATTTGCCTCGGCGATAACTTCGAAACTCTATCGGATACGAGACGTAAGCCGCTTTTCTGTGTTTCAGTCGAGGATATGATCAAGGAAGTGGACGTGGACGGGGACGGCCGGATCGATTTCTACGGTAAGCTCCAGCCCCCATAGGAGTTTCTAATAATCGGAGAGAAATACGAGAGCTCGAACAGGGGCGGCTGTTCCTAGGATGCCTGCGTGCCCTCTCGCTCGTCGCGATTGATCGTCGCGTACCGGTCCGGGGGGGAAATTCGAGGACGAAACGATGTCTCGAAGGGACGCGTGTTCGACCATGAGACTAAACTCGCAATCGCGAGGAAAAATCCCTTCGATTTCACGCCCCCTTTCCACGTATCGCGGGTTCGATCGATTGCCGATCGCACCGCGCGAATGGGCGGACATGCATCGTCGTCGCCGCGGGCGATAAACCGAAACGCTTCGACCGCGATTACCCGGTTTTTTCTTCCGGCGATGGCCGCGCGCCACAGCTTCCGCGTGTTCTTCTCTCCCCATCGACTTTCTTTGTTTTTTTTTTTTTTAAACGACCAGGGGCGCGAAACGGTCGATTCCTCGCGGCGCTGGGTTACGTGCTCGTATACGTGTAGTTGCGTGGTCCCCCGCGGTTGGATTAGCGTATCTCCGTGTCCCCTCTAATGGTTCGCGTTTATCGAACTTCTGCCGCCGGACCTTGGGACGCATTCCAGGGAATTTGTTTTATTTATGGGCGACAGCTGCACCACGCAAGCGAGACGCCTTTGTAGCGGCGAACATGCCTCTGGAGTTATTCCGCGGGAACTAACGCAGAAGTTTCGGAGAGGTAGGTAATTCCGGGGTCGTGTTCGAGGGAGGACTCCGAGTCGACTTCGAAACGAAGGGTAAACACGTCGGATAGGTTCTCTGCTGGCGGAGGGTCGACATGTAAATCGCATCGGTGGACGACTATTTATTTTTGCGACGCCTTTAAGGACACGCGGTGGTCGGAAATATTTCACCGAGGGTCCTCTCTTTGCTGTTCCAGAATTCGTGCACGCGCTTGGGGAGCCGGGGATCGAGGACGACGAGGAGGACGAGGAAGAGGAGGTGCTGTCCCCGGGCTACTAGGATTTTACCTATTCTCGTGTCTGTGTTAGATAGAACGAATTAACGACGAGCAAACGTCGACGGGCGACCTCGTCCGTCGCACCTTTTTCCCCTCTGACATTCACACTTCGTTGCATGTACCGCAAGCGTCGCGGTCCTTCCACCCGATCTGCACCGAAACGATTAATTCTCACTTCGAAACGTCCGATTCTTCTGCTTGCGTCCGCTATGCATCGCGAGCCGCGCGACATCCGCACGAGGAAGGTAACGAAAACGAGGAAGACGAGGCGAGACAAATGGAAGATTTCGGATTTCGCGCCGGCGCGGAAGATGGTTGCGTTTCCGGCCGCCAGGGTGTGCCACCGTCTGACCCGCGGCGCCACTTTCGAAACGCGAGAACTCGGCCTAGTCGCGAACACGCTCGTTATCTTTCGCCGATGTCAGAGGACCTTTTCGACCAGCCCTAATCGCACCTACCGTAAGATCCGTAGATACAACGCCTGGTGTGATTTTATGTTACCCGAATCGAAGCACCTTCCACGGGATCGCTCGGCCGATCCCCAGAAAACGTTACGCACAGCAACGAGCAAACGAATCGACACCGGACAACCGCCGAATTTCCGTTCCCTCGTTTCAGTCTCTCCCGACCATCCCGACGTTTACGATTCTCCGTTTCAAACAGGTCTATCTCGATGTACCGTCAGAAGCCGCAGCAGATATTTCCAGACGTCCTCGTAGCGAGCAGAACGAACGACGCGGCGCGTAACGCGAACGCGAAGGAAACGGCTCGCGTTTCGTGTAACATAAGGTCCCAGCAAGCGGCGCGTCGTCTAACTTCCTTCGTTAACTGTGCTGCAAAGTGTCTCTACCGATAAATCTTCGCGAACCATCCAAGCTCGATGGCGACATGAGACGCGAGTCAGAGAGAACGGAGATCGCTGATGAAACGAATCCGAATGGTGCAACGATCGTGCGATCCTCTTTCGCGAGAAGAGGAGGAAAACAATCGCGGATCACGCTTAATAAACGCGTCAGCTCTCTCCGAAGCTCACACGCGTCTCGGTCGTCCGATGCGAAGAAAAGCGACCGGCTGGCAAACGATTTCTTCCCGTAAGATATGTGGATTTTTCGATTTTACTCTCTCTCGTCTAATCTAAGTCTCACGCACTCTATTCTCTAATTACGATTAAGAATTAAGAAGAACCAGCACCGCATTAAACTCGATCGTGACCGACCGGCGAGGCTCGATCGTAACGGCCATTAGGAGCCGCGTTTCCCGCCATTTTGGGGAACGCCGGCGAACACGTGGACGCGACGAGAACTCGCGCTTCCACCTTTCAACGATCTCTCCACGCGGCGTGAATCTCGGCGCCGAGAAGGCCGCGAGAAGGTTGAATTGTGAATTTTAAATCTGATCTTCATCGCTTCGCTCTCCTTGAGCTTCGTACTGTGTACCTTATTAACGATATCTCACTGTTACGCCAAATAACAAGAGCCGCACGCTGTTTCAAATATTTTAAAGGGTCTAATAAATCTACTAAACAAACGTTCTCTTGGTACGTTACTTTTCACCTGTCCTCCCGACGAGAAGAAAAAGAAACGAAGAAAAAGAGAAAAAAAGAAACATACACACAGAGCGAGGAGATAAAGAGAAAGAAACACCGCGCGATTAACCGACAGCTTCTAATCGACGTAATCCGTCTTAACGTGATTCGCACGGTGACTGATCCGAAATGGCTGCGCGAGTAACCAGCTTTGCGTCAAATTGGATCGGAATGGCGAGAGTAAGGATCGACCGGGTAATCCGGCTTCCAAAAGGAGGTGTAGAAAGATCGCTCGAGGCGGGAGATGATCCCGCGTGAGTTTTCTTAAACGTTCATTTTTATTAGCGATAAATAAACTTACATATCTTTACAGTAACAACGTCCTCTCGTAACTCTCGGAAAATATGGTAATATCTATCCGCGAAAATCCATATAGATCGAGACTTCCGTTCTTTCTAATTCACGTGCATTCCTCCCGTAAGTGTTGTTTTCTGTCTGGTGTTCGGTGTGTAAACGCGACACACTTTCGCTTGGCGAACGAACGAACGGGTCGTTAGGACAGATCGGTACGGCGCGTAAACGCGCAACCGGAAGGATCTACGCTGCGGTGTGTGTTTTACATGCGGCCTACGTACGCACGGAGGCTTGCGCTTCCTTTAATGAATCCTAACGATAGCGAGCATACACAGCTGTCGAACATAAACGAAACGAAAACGTAGGACGAGTTCGTTAAGTATCGGGCCGATGCGTGTCGTTGGATCGCGGAGCGTCGCGCCAACGATCGGCGACGATTGGCGACGATCGGCGACGATCAGCGTCGAGATCGCGGCCACCAGCGTCCGGCTCTGTCTCGCGTTTCGAGTTCCTCTTTGCGCCGTCGGCCGCTTTCAGGGTCGACTGGCCTCGCTCGTTGGTCTAGTGTAATCTATAATGGCTGGAATTATCCTCGTCACGCGGATCCCGGTCCGTTGGGCCGAACGTCTGGCGGACGTTACCATCCGGAAGCGTGTCCGGAAACGGCGTCGAGAAGAATGGAAAGTGTCGCATCTTCTAACTCCTCGCGAATGACTCGACGTTTCTTTTTTTTTCATCCCTTTCTTTCCTGCTTTCCCTTCTTCTTTTTTTTTTTTGTTTTGCTCGGTTTTTCTCTCATTGTTTTCTGTTCATCGACGAAAAAAAGGCTATACAATAGTCGAAAAATATGATCCGCCAATGGTTTCGAACAAGGCGACATACATGATATATATGTATAGATGTACGTATATTTACCAGTTAAGAGGAAAAAGCTTTCGTTTAATGATTTCGTATATGTATTTACGTATATATATGTATGTATATATATATACCATGTGTCTTCGGTTTACTCGTCAGAGAAGCGGTATATGTACACGTATATGTTCGCGAATATACGCGGATAGGCACGTGTTCCGTGTGCGTGCTATCGAAGTACGTGCAATATCGGTTGAGAATTTGTCAAAACCTTCACCCCTCAATTCCTCCGATCGCAAACTCTCGCTCCGAGTCCCGTGCAATAACGGATCGTCCGCGTTTGGACCGAAAAAACAGATCGAGTTGACGAATACGTATGGTCGATTGGTCTGCGCGAGTTTTCACCGATCGAACTGGCGCTAATTCCTTTCCTCCTATTCCTTCCGATTTCCTTACCTCCCAGCCCACCCTATTTTTCCCGGTTCTTTCAGTTTCCGCTGTGCGAAACGCGTGCCTGCGAATCGGCAAGGACGACATTTTTCTTGACCGCAAAAAAATGAGCATCCTATGGATTCGAAGCGACGACAGAAGCGGTATGATCTCCTGAAATCCTTTCGATTCTCTCTCCTATTGAAAGACATCATGCGTGGAATCACGTTCGATCGTGGATAAGCGAGCGATTTTACAAAAATTTGGTATCTTATGCGACTAACCCTAATCGTCACTGGCGCGAGACACGAGGCTCGTTGGTTTATCAAATCACAATTATATAAAAAATCAAGTGTCCTTCGTACGCTGAGCTGCACGGTCCCTTGAGCAGTCGAGGTTTTGCCGCTTCTCAAGTCACATCGTCCTTCTTCGTTCCCTCGGTGTGCGATTCAGCCACAAGGATCCTCTTACACTTTCGAGTCCAATTCCTTTCTTCGATCACATGTTCACTTCAATTTCGCGCATCGTTCTCTCTCTCTCTCACTATCTTTCTGTCTCTCGTTCCAATTTCAAACATCAGTTCCGTCTCATTTCAAACCGGCCAGACTTTCTGTGCGGTCCGGCGGCAACTTTCCACAATGTTCGCGCGCTCTGAACTCGAAAAGTCAACCGAAGTCTCAACATGTTGGTGATTATTAAACGCTAAGTGTCCTTACGTAAGTAACATTTAACCGCGCACAACGTTCTGTTTAAGTAGCTTACGAAGCATTCTATATCGTTAGATATCGAACGATCCGCGACGACGGGCGTCACGACCGACGTCGTCGCGTCCGTGGCTCGAGCGAGTATCCTACTATCGTGCATCGGCGTTCCTTTGCGTACGCCTGTGCTAAACCAAAACGTTCCACCGCGCGAAATCAAATTATCCGTTAGAGCGTCTTCGTACCGAAGGATGTAGAACGCGTTCGCGGAAGCTCGGCGAAGCTTCGGCGAGTCGCGCGATTAGACGCTGCAGCAGAGGTCGAACGGACAAAACTTCGGAACCCTCTGCTGCGCATCGACCGTCTGATAAACGGTGGCAACAAAAAAAAAAAAACGATCGTACGATCGCTACTGGCAGAAGAGTAGCCTAGCAGAAGTTAGTCCAGAAGACCGGATGCGTCTTCGTTTAACTAAACGCGCGCGTGTATGTGTGTGTGTGTGTTGTGTGTGCATCGCGTGTGTACGTGTACGTGTTTGTCTATCTCATCTTCGATTCATTCGTCGCGATCCTTCTCCCGTGACGATCGCCTGATGGAGGAGCGTAGGATCGGGGTTGCTTAGCATTCTCCCTCAGGATCTTGAGTGTTCGCGGCGACGGCAGCAGCGGCGAAACGCATTCGCCTTCTCCTGACTACGGAGCACGCCGACAACGGTAGCTTTCGACGGTGATGCGAGGATGAGATCGAAGAACGATTGAAATCCCATCTCGCGACGGGTCTCCCTCAAAGGACCGGTTCCTCGTCGGTCTCCTCGTTGTCGTCGTGCTCCTTCGCCTGGCACTGAACCGCGGCCGTCGAGACCGAGTTCGTCTTCACTCTTCGTTGTCTCTTCTGGTGGCTGCTAGCACCGGAGGGACCGTTGCTACCGGTGGAGGAACTACAGCCGGATCCGCTGGAACTGTTGGCCGCGTTGCTGCCGATCGCGGTGGCGAGGTCCAGGTCGACTAGTTGTCTATGGGCGTCGATCAAGGGTCGCAGGGCAGTTCTGAGGGAGGAGTAGAGCCTCGGATAGGCGCGTTCCTGCTGGAGTATCAGCTCCTTGCTTTGTTTCTGCTTCTGCAACGGAATGGAGAGGTTCGAGTAGAGGTTCTAATTGGAACGGGTCAAGAGCGAAGCCATCGAGGGAAATGCGTGAGAATTATCGATTGCGTCTAATTAAAGACGGGCGAAGAGACGCGCGGCGGGTAACAATCAAAGATATAAATAAACTGGAGGAGCTCACCTCGGGAAGGTCACTTGACCTGGTTTCCCGTGAAACCAATAGCTTCTTGCCGTCGGCAAATTGCCTCAACGCCTTCTCCCGTACGTACACGAACGGCCGGATGACCCTGAGATCCTGCCGGCGTATGTAGTAGTGGGCTTTCATGGTTTTCAGCTTGCCACCGTGGAACACCGAAACGAAGAAACCCTCGGTCAGGTCGTCCAAATGCTGGCCCAAAGCCAGCACGTTGTAATTGTGCCGTTTGGCGATCGCGTATAGCTGCGCCCTGGTCGCCCGGTTGCAAAAGCTGCAAGCTCCACTGGCATCCACCGCCTCGTCCGAGTGGCTTTCGCCGCTGTTGCACTTCGGTTCGCTGCTCTGTTCTTCGTAGATGTAAGGAACGTCCAGGGCCTTCAGGTAACTCATCAGTTCCAGCGGGTCGAACCTGTTCCCGTCCACTGTCGCTGCTCCGATCTCGAAGCCCACGCCCTTCGATCGCACGTAGAATCGATACTGGTGCAGCGTGTGTAACAGGGACAGGGAACCCTTGCCGTTGGTCGACAGACAAACCAGTACTCTGTCGTTGTCTCGAATCATATCGAATTCCTGCATCGCCTCCACCGACGGTTTCCAAATATTCTTTGGCGGACAGTGCCATTGCGGTCGAGACCCTTCCGCGGGTTTACCGTCCGTCGACGCGAACGACGCTCCTTGGTCACCGTCCTCCTCCTCCTTCAGATCGCCCGAACATTCCTCGTCCTCGGAGAAGTCGTCGTTCTGACGGACTTGTTGCTTGCAGCTGGCTTTGCTGCACAGCGCGGTCATCGAAGTTGCCCTGGGCTTGCGACCGTAGCTGTTGGTGGAATTGGACTCGGCGCTACTGCTGCGTTTCAAGTCCACCGAGTCGAGGGACTTGTCGCTCTCGTGGAAGGACAGATTGATACCGCTGTCCTGCGAACTCACCGAGTTCACCGCGGAGTAAATTTTCGGCAAGATCTTGCGCGCGTCGCCGATCTCCAGGCCTCCGCGTTCCTGCGAATCGTCGTCGTTCAGATCGTCATCCAGATCGTGCACCACCTCTTCGTCGTCCGTTTTGGATTGGTTGCGAACCATCTGCTCGTTCTCCGACGGCTTCATCACGTATATCACCGTCTCGTCGGAGGAACACTCGCTGGACATCTTGCTCTCCTGTTGAGTCAGCTCTCCGACCTTGCCAGAGATCTCGATCGGTCCGCTCCGTCTCGCGCTAGACATTCTTGGCGACGCCGACGACTGCACGATCCTCCCTCTGTCCGGAGAGCCGCATCCGTTCGAGGACACGTCGGACGCCGAAGCGTCCGGCGAGTGTCTGTGCAATCCGTCCACCGCGTTCACCATGCATCTGATCTCGGACTTTACCTCGCTGGCCATTTCCTTCGAGAATTCCATCAGGTATTCCGCGATGTCGCTGGCGGTGAACGAATCGTGTCTCATTTGCTTGTCCTCCACGGACAGCTGGCTGATGGCGCTGAGATTACGCGAGTGATGCTGCGGCGTGTTCTCGGAGGTGTTCGTTTCCGACAACGCATCGTCCACCTTCGAGATCACCTCTCGAATCTCCGACTTGATCTCCGTGGCCAATTCCTTGGTCACCTCTTTCACGTAAGCTCTCAGATCGTCCTCGGATCTTTGACCGCCGTTGGCGGAAACCGGCGACGACCTGCCTCCGCCGACGAACTTTTCCGTGTAATCGCTAACGGAGGAGTAAGAGGAAGGCGGCGAGGTCGGGTTGTGGCAATTGAGGGAGAGAATGGAGTGACTCGGGCTGCCATTGTCCAGCTCCAGAGAGTTCAAGTCGGTCTGGCTGCTGCAGCTGCAATGGTGTCGTCTGTGTTTGGAGGAGTTGCCGGTGTTTCCGCTCAAGCCGAGGCTGGTCAACGTCTGAGGGCTCAAGGGGAGCGGTGGGATCGGCGAGGAGGAGGACGCGACGTTTCGATTCCCCGAATCGTTGCCAGCGGCTGTGGTGCTGCCGAGGGAGTTGCACCTGGCACGACCGGCATTGGCAGAGTCCATCAGATCTCTCTGCTCTTTAATTGGCCTGTTGCCCGCGTGGGACATCGTGCCGAGGGCCGATGGCGTGACCGCCTCGCCAACCGCGAACCTCACGGGCATCGGGGAACTCGGGCAAGTAGCCGGTGACCTCTGACCGGCCGAGTCGGTATTTCGATCGGCCGCGGTGGACGACGCGTGTTGCTCCTCCTCGTTGCCGCTCGCCGGGCTAGACGAGGAGGAAGTCTGGAACTCTGCCGCGTTCATCAGAGTTTTCCTGGCCGTGCTGAGGACGGGAAGACTTCGGTGTCTCGGCGAGTTGGAGGAGATCGGAGCGTTTCCCGTTCGAGGAATGTCGCTGTTCAGTCGACGGATGCTATTAGCCAGGGCCAAGCAGTTCACCAGGCTGTCGTGCGTGGTGGTCGGCGTGTGATGGCTGCTGTGCTTGCTCCAAGATAGCATCGGATTGAAAGGCACCTCTTGCTTTACGTTCTGCGAGTTACCCAGAAGAAGATCCTGGGCCTCGCTTGGCAGCATGAACCATCGCAGCGACTCCAATCGTTCGGACACGAAGTTGTAGCTACGGTCTATCTGGAGCGGATACCTTTGCGCCATTTTCCGGGCCCGATTGAAAATATTCCGAGCTGTCTGCAAACAATCGCCGTAGCTCTGCGGAAACACGCCCGAGCCGGATACCCGTCTCTCGGAAGCGTTCATCTTCCCGTCGGTGTATCTGATCGAGCTGAGCCACTTTCGCTCTTTGAACACGCTATTCGTGTGGTGCCGCCATTCACCCGTATCCGGGTTCAGCACGTATTGCGGCAGCAATTTCCAACCTTCCGTCGCTACCATTTTCAATGCCTCCAGAACGAACGCCACCTCTGCCTCGGACATGAAGTAAGGGAAGGAGAGTTTGGCGAAGCCCGGCCTCAAGCCCTCCGCGTTCGTCTCCTCGTTCACGGTGTTCCGTTCCCTAGAAACGATAACGTAACCCGGTTAAACCCGGCGTGCACAGACCGACGTATACATACGGTGTTCCATTTAACGGTACGATTCCACGAGGAGTCGTGCATCGCGAGGAATCGATACCGCGCTGGAACCAAGTTTCCAACTTTCCTACCCCTCTACGAGAGCCTTCTGGTACTCCTTGGCGAGTCGCTGATCGATTCCCATCAGGTCGTGAGCGTAACGTCCGGCACACGCGCAGCCGCCACGCGCCTGTATACCGAACACGTCGTTCAACACGGCACACACGAAGTTGTGGTGAAGGAACGTGCCCCGTGGATGACGCACCATGAACGAAAAGATCGGCAGCCTCTTAACATTCTGCGAGCCGCTGCCTAGCAGAATCAGTTCCGGAATCGTGCGTACGTGTGCCAACACTTGCCTAGAGAAACAGGAAGCATCGATCATGTTTCGCGAATATCGAAACGCGGATGCGCGGCAACCGGTACGGATCTTGGAGATTTTCCGCGCGGTCGTCCTTTGTCCAAAATCGACCGAGGCCATTTTCTCGACCGCCTTATGCGGTCTTTCAAGGATCGTTACCTTACTCTACGATCGCCGCCGGTGCAGCGACTATCGCCGTGACGAGAATCGAAAACGGTGGAGGAGAAGAAGGAGGAGGAGGAGGAGGAGGAGTGCAGCTCTGGCGAGAGCAGCGGCGCGGTCGATTCCGATCGAATCGCACCAGCTCCGGTATGTCTGGCACTCGAGACGTTTCCCTTTCGTCGATATCTACCGTTCCCCTTGGTAAATATTCCCGCGATATCAACGGCTGGCTGTTCCCCTTCGCGAACCGTAGCGCGTGTCGCGTTCCGTGGTCTCGAAAGCGAACCAGCCAACGGAGCGACGCGGAACGAATATGGCCGCGGATCGATCTCGCGGTCGTTCGATTTCGGATAAAGGACGTTTATAAATTCGCAAGAGGGGAGAGACAAACGGGGTACCTGGAAATCTTATCTTGACGGGCGACGATCGCTCGCGGCGTGACATTCTCCTTCAGCTGCATCGCTAGTCCGCATCTTATGGTCTCGACGACACCCGCGGTGCCGCTCTCCTCGCGGAGTTCCGGATCCCTATGGTAGTGATGCGAGTCCCTCATGTCCTCCGTGGCAATTTTATCTTTCAGCAGGGACCGTTTGGTCACGAGCACGCCAGGGGACTGAACTCCGCCGATGAACTTGTGTCCGGCGAAAATAATCGCGTCTTTGTGAACGGTCGTCTCCCCAACGCCGGGCAGATGCGGATTCATATCGATCTGGATGGACGGGGCTGAAAGATAGTCGACGGTGTATTTTAGATAAAAATGGGAGAAAAAGAGAGAGAGAGAGAGAGAAAAATAGGAGTTGCATGCGATAAAGCGTTTTACGCGAGTTTTATCCGATCGATCGGTATAGCGAATGGTCGGGCGATAATATATGTTAGTGAGCAAAGGGGGCAAACATTGCGTCATGTTAATATCTTTTGTTCTTTCGACCCGTATATCGGCTTCCACGGACTGATCGTTACCTGCTGTGGTGTAATCCCAGACGCTAAGTGCCCCATACTGATGCAGGAGGAGGGTCGTGGCGACGTCATCTGCCAAAACCCCGGTTATGCAACTGGCAGCGCTGAAGCATCCGATCATTTGCGTAACACCCTCGGCTCGCACTTTGATCAGGCTCCGTTCGAGATCGTTCAGATCCAAGAAACCTTCCCGGGTCTCGCTCACTCGTACTATCTGCGGTCACGTTATTCGATCGTTAGTTCCACCCTCTCTTGTCCCGATTTTCTTTCATTTTTCTCATTCTTCCGCCGACTCTTACGGTGCTCTTATAGATACTCGTAACATCGATCGATCCCTCGAGTCGCTTTTCGAGACGCGCGATTAAAGTTTCGTCGCGGACCCTGTTCTATTCTTGGACGAGATTCCTCGACTACTTGTTGAACGCTTCTACGATTTAAACGCGATTAACAAAGCCTCTTCGAGGAATAAATTTCTCCGTCTGCAACGTGACCGGGAAATCGTGCTTTATTTATATCGACAATTTCGTAGGAACGTCTGGCGTGCTCGTATCGGCCACTTTGAGCGAAGCAGCTGAAAACGGCTTCCTTCCGGAGTAACGCGCGTCACGCACTCCGCTCTGCGTCTCTCGAAAGTTTCTCGAGGAATCGAGCTTCGGAGAAAACGAGAGATTCCCCTGGACACCGAGAAGATCGCGAAACGGCTTCGGCAACTTCGAGAAGCCATCGTACGACGCCGGAACCCGTCTCCGACTTCTCAATCTTTCGATCCGAGTACGCTACCGTAAAACGTTTATTCCGCTCGCGAGGCGAGTAGATAAATTATTCCGTAGCGCGTGGTCGAGAGATTAATCTCGACTCGTTCCCCGTGACTCGGATACCGCGGACCGACGAGATCCTTCGCGAAAGATTCCTCGGTGATGACTCGAAAACGTTCTCGATGGAACGCCGAATGCCCTCCAGGAACGTCGGAACACCTCGCGGAGCGTCATTGGACGGATTCAACGTTCCCAGCAGCGAGAATACTCGAGAGAATAATCGCCTCGGCGGTTTCACGCATTTGGAAAATTCTCCTTCGCGTTTGCTTACCCTGACGCCGTACTCCCGCCATGGCCGAAGGTTCGCGTGGTGCTCGAACGGGCCGACGAACACCACGGTGGATTTGGAGAGATCGAGGTGTCGCAGCAGCGTACGAAGGGCAGCCGCTGTGCCTTGACCCGTGAACAGCACCGCATCCTGCTCCCCAGCTCCCACCGCGTGTCGGACGATGTCTCTGGCTTCGTGTCTGCAACAACGTTACTTGCCGTCAGGACACACCGATTCGTCCTTCCGTGCTCATTAACGGTCGTAAACTCGCGGCCGAGCGTCCCGCCGAGACCGGACAACGTTCCTTCGCCGCTTTCTCGAGAACGTTTCCCGATCTCGGGTTCCTTTGTCGGTCGCGAGGTCGCCGCGGACAGAGAAACGCAAATGCGCGCCAAGTTTATGGCCGTCGCGACGCGTGTCCGCGCATCCTTGTAACGTTTCTCATGGACGTTATAAATTTCATAACGACGGAATACCAAACAATGGCGCCGCTTTCTCTCTCTTTCTCTCTCGGGCGTGTTTTCCTTGCCGCGAGGTTATCGCGCGCGTGAGCAGCCCGAAAACGGGCATCGGTCATTGGTCCGGAATGGGAAGGAAGATCGGGAAAAAATCGCGGGACGAGGGAAAAGGGAGGTCGAAGGTGCGTGTTATCGCGGTAACTGGCTCGGCGATGCAGTTGGCCAGCCGGTAAACGGTCGGGGCTCGCCTGGGTGGATATTGATCTGGGACATGAGCGCCAGGGAATGGGACGCTGAGCGGAACCACCCCTACACGTTCGGCCGCGTAAGATTTAGGGATAACCGGGTCGCGCTTAGCGGCAAGCGTTTCCGGCTTTCGCAGCCTAGACGACGAGAAAACGACGAGAGAACGAGGAGAGAACGGCGAGAGGACGACGGGTGGCGAGCGCGACGCCGAAACGCGTGGCGGGCGCGACGCCGAATCGCGTGGAATGGAGGCGAAATTCCACGGGCCGGCAGCGAAATAGAAAGGCGCTGGTGTGTACGGTCGAGTGGCGCAGAAAACGAGTCTCGTTTACCGCGGAAACGGTACGTCAACCGGAATCGTACGCGTTGCACGCGGTACGGTATGCTAATTTCGCGTAGGAAATCGGCGATTACGAATTCATAGCGCACGCTCGGATACTTTCTAACGACGCGATTCGCGACGTACGCGGCGACGATCGGCGCGCGCAGAAGGACAGCTACGATTCCGCGATTAATAGGCCGACCAACGACTTGGAATCGGTTCTGGGAAGCGGCAGCTGGTGCACGCGGATGTGTCGCAGCGCTCCGTACCCGTCGTCCACCGTGCATAAATGCGTGCGCGTGTTTCTCGCCGCGACCTCGATCGTTATCGCGATCGTTTGGTGGTCCAGTCTCGCGGTAGCACGCAACACGGACGAAGAGAGGTAGAAAGAGAGAGAGAGAGAAAGAGAGGGAGCGAATCCTCTCGATCGACTCACCTGAACAGAGAAGACTGGAGGCTGCAGATGGACGTGGACGCCCGGGTGTCGCCCAAATATGGCAGCACCTCCTTGGCGATGTACTCCTCGAGAAACTGCAGCGACCTTCCGGAGGCGGTGTAGTCGCAGTAGACCACTGTAACAGATAAAACACGGGGCTTATCGGGAGGTTCCTGGCGTACCTGGGCGACAGAGAAGGAGGAGGAAGAGGACGGGTGGTGTTCCTGCTCGGCTAGTCCCCTCGCGCGCGGCAAATCGATCGTCGGCCGCGATAACGCGCCCGCGTGTTACATTCAGCGCGCGTTTCCGAGTATTTTTGAAAATTTCATACCCCCGGCATCGAACGCGCCTGCACCCGACCGGGTCAACGTTTCCCTGCCGTTCCCAGCGAGCCGCCGTTCTTCCCTCGCTTCGCTGCTCGCGAGCGTTTTCCACCGGCGCCGTTTCCACGCGAGCCCGATCACCGAAATATCCACGGGATTCGCACGGCCGTTGAAACTGCGCGCTATTATTCGCGCGGCGCGAAAGCACCGGCGCCAGCGACGTTTACGCCTGGATATATCGGGTGTGGCGTTAAACAGGCCGAGCGGAAACTCGAAACTCCGCGCGGCGTATCCGCGCGAAAGCGGCTGGACGGAAACGGTCGTCCAAGGTGTTCTATTAGCGTAACCGATGTAGCGAGGAATTCGTATTCGCGCGGTGTTCCACGGGACACGGGAAAAACGAAGTAGGTCGCGGTGCCAAGGAGACGACGCTGAGGTCGTCGGAACGGCGAAAAGAAAGACGAAAGAGAGGAAGAGAAAGAAGTCGGAGGAGGAACGGGCCGAGACGCGGAGCAGCTCGCGACGATGGGAATAAGTCAAAGGTCGAGGCGTGTCGGGCAACCTTGGGTCGACCTTGACGACTCCACCTTTATTCCCAGCTCCCGTTCGATCCACGCGCGTTCCGTTTCACGGAGATGCGTCTATTTATAGAGAAAAACCGCTGATCGCGTACCGAGCCACTTCCGCTCGATCCGTCTCGAAACGAGCGCCGGGTTCTCGCGCGACGCCGAGACGAGATCCAAAGCGACCCTCGTCGTCGCGCGACGCCAATCTATCGAGGATCCTTCGCGAAAATCGCTGGACGGCGCCGCGCTCGATTTGTCCGGTGAATTATCGAGAACGACTCGTGGGAACAAGGTCGAACGCGCTCCAGCTTTCTTCTTCCATCCTCTACCCCCGGGCAAAGCCGCGATTCCGTCCATCCCCCGTCCTCCTGCCAGCGCCGCGACGTCCACGCTCTCTTCACCCTGTGTACAACGGTGTCGAGGCGGCGTCCGACCAGCCAGCCAGCCAGCTCGAGTTTACCAGAAAATGGGAAATGTTTACTCGGCGGGGAGAATCGGCGCTCGTTCTCTCTCGACGATTCTCGCCGCTCGGCCCTCCTAACAAAGGATCGCGCACACGCGCGCATGCACTAGAATCTGCCACGCGCGCAAAAGGGTTCGTGGAAACGCGTAAACGCTCCGAGACGAGATCAGAGAGGGAAAGAGCGGTAGAATGAATCGCACCTGTCCCGACGAGCGATAGGTTGGCGAACAGACGTCGATCCGGTTGCGAAATATTTGGATTAGCGTCTAGAAAACGATCGGTCTCTGGTACGGCGGGATCGACGAGGGGCGAAAGAGAGAGGCTATTCCGCGAGGGCAAATCGAATCGCTTTATTGCCGGGGAAAGCCAAGGTAGGCGAGGGATAATGACTCGCAGGTGTGTCTTACGAAACAGTCACGATCGGCAACCGGTCCGGCGTTGCTCCGCCGGCGAAATTATGCCCCGGCCAGGCAGCGGCTTCCGACCGGCACGGGGATAAATTGCATTGATTTGTTTAGGGAGGAACGCGTGGAACTAAGCGAAATTTAATGGCCGTTTCGTAACTGTCCAGCGCCGCTTACGTAAACCGCGCCGTGGCCGGCTCTCGCGGACGCCAGTCCGACCGTTGTTCCGCGAGGCCGCCGCGGCGCCGATTAGCCGACGGAAAACGCTCTTCCGCTTTTACTTTTTCGTGGCCATCGCGTGTAACGCGCGCGGCTAGCCAACCGGTAAACCCTCGGCCGACTATAACGGCGTTGCTGGTTTAACAACCGTGATTCGCGGCGAAAATCCCAGGGAAAATCCGAGCGACGCGAAAGCGCCAGGCAACGGAACGATGCGCGTCGTGGCGCGTGAAAAGAATCGCGAGGAAAGGAGGAGAGTTCTCGAAGAACGATCGATTATTCCCGCGAGTAATTCCCTTTTTCCGCGTATCTTATCTCTTTCCGCGTGACAACCGCGATGTCCCATTTCCATAACGTTATCGAGCCTATTATTCGCTCGTTAGCCAGTCGAATGTTTCGCGAAAAACATTTTCGACGGCGCGACGTCGGAATTGGAATATCGCCGGGAGATCTCGACCGAGCTCGGCAATCCTCGCGGCGAGGAAATCTGGCCGCTCGCTCGGTAGCGAGACGTCACCGATGTTTATCGACGTTCGCGGATTCTAAGCCGCTCGAGGCAGCGTCTGCGAACGCGACGTCGCCAGCGGCTCCTTGGGAATAATTCGAATGCGCCACGACGACTGTGGGCCCGTGAATGTCGAATACGCCTTCGCGAGCGTACGAACAGGGACACGTATCGCGCGCGAGCATCGCGGCGTCGATCGCTGGCGGCGATCGCTGCTGGCGACGACGCCGGTCGATCGCGGCCGGTAGTTACGCGCGGAAAGGTTGCCGGAACGACGCTGGATGCGGCTATTTCCAGCCTCTGCGCCGGGACGGCGGGTCGAGGCGAGTTTCGATAAATCGATTTGGATCGCGGCTCGCGAGACGCGGCCCGCTGAACCTCGCCTAGCCGGCGGCGTAACCTCGTTGCAGACCACGCTCGCGACTTTGCATACCGGTCGCTTTCTCTATGCTTGCAGGCACGAAGCCAACCTTCGTTTCGTTCGTTTGCGAAGGATCGGGGGAAAAAAACGGAAGGACGATTGGTTAATCGCGTCACGAAAGGCGGAGGACGGAACGAGCGAGCGAGTCCCGGCTAACGAACCAAAGCAGCCCGAGGAACGTTTCTCTACGGAGAAGCGAATCGTTCGCCGGCGCGACGGGTTCAAGGTACCAGGAATTGCAGGGGATTCGCTTCTGGGCGTAGTTTGACCCAAATCTCGAAGGCAACTTACCACGATTGCCCGAACGACCGTTCGACCCCGAACCGGCGACTATTCCAGCCGAGAACACACCGAGTCCTCTCCTTTGTGGAACTAGAGCACGCTGGTGTGCACGAACGAAAGCAAAGCGCGCGTGCGAGAGAGAGAAAGAGAGACGGATAGGGAGAGAGAAAAAAAAATAGAGACGTTGGATAGAGGACGCGTGCGTGCGCGAACTTAGATAGCCGACGCATCGCTCGTCTCGGATAAACGGTAAATTACCAGCACTCCGCTTTCCAATTAGTCTTCAATTACACGCGGACGAGCCGGCCGACGACGGCACGCGTCCCTGCGACGTTTAACTGCTAAACGACCGAATGGTCTTCGCGTTAGCCGTCTCGCAATTAGTTCGGGGAAAAGTTTGCCCCGCGAATTTGTCCGCTCGATTCGCCCGAGGAAGCTCCGAGCGTCGAGGCGCGGAATTTCGACGCCCGAGTCGAACCAGTCCGCCGAGAGAGATCGATCGTCGCGAGGAACGATAATGCAACCGGGAGAGGATTTATCGGATAGCGAGACCGTGGAATATGCAGTCGCGAGCCTCGCGAGCTATTCTATCTTTGCACAATTAAATATTTACGTAACGTCCGCGCAAGATGGCGGCGAGCCGTTCCAACGACGCGCGTTCCATTTACCTTCTGCCTCACGCGACTGCCTTATTCGAAAAATGTTACGACTTTTCTGCTATTTCTCTCCCCCTTTTTCTCTCCCTCCCTTTCTCGCTCTCCTTTTCCTCTTTTTTTCTCGTGTCAGTGCCATTTGAAATATTACTCGTGGCGTGTCGGAAGGAACGATCGATGGACGTCGCTCGCCTAGCCGCGAACAGATTCCGCGAGCGGATACTCGAATCGCGCGACGATCGAAACGGCTACTCTCGCCTTATTATTCCCAGTGTCGCTTAATAGCCGCTACTTCCGCCACTCTATTATTCGCAATAACGATACAACGTGTACGCCGGTGTCCTTCGATATTCCGCGCGTGACGATTCGCCAGAGATTTCGTTCCGTCACGTGTTCCTCCTGCTAATAGAGCGTGTTCGACATTGCTCGATCCAGCGATCTAGCCGTGACAACGCGGCGATTCTTAACTATCTCCTCGTCGCACCTCTGAATCGCGCGAGAAAAACTTCGATCGATCCTCGCGTCGCGTTTTCGCGCCTCGCGGTGCTAGGAAATGGAACGAAATTAACGCTGGCAATTATCGCCGACAGCTGGCTCGAGAGCGAGCGTTTCAACGTGTCGACCGACTTCGCTAACTGGATTACGCGTCGCTCGTGTTTCACGCCGAGTCGTTCCATTCGCTTTGTTTCCCCGGTCGAACGAGCAATCCGGGAAATCGTCCTCGAGGCTGGTGATCGCACGCGCGCGTTTGTGGAAAAACGTATACGAATCCGCGGCGCGTACGCAACCCGCTCTACCGAACGAATCGCAGACGCCTGTTGCGTGGCCGTAAATTTCCTGGAACTCTCTCTCCGTTTGTTTTCGATATTCGCCGATACGATACGGAATATTTTCGAGACGCGAGCGAGCGAGAAAACAGTCTTCCACGGAACGGTGGAAGATTCGAGGAATTTTTTCCCCAAACCTCGAATTCCTTCCGCCGAATCGACTCGTCTCCGCGGTCTTTCGATCGAAGATCTGCTTCAAAAATTCGTAGTCCCTTTCGTCGCTCGACTTTCTCACTTTTCTCGCTGACAGCAGTGTAAACAGTGTTCGATATCTCTCTCTGCCTGTTCGTTTTTTTCCCGATATTCCTATTATGTAAACTATTTTATCTACCGCGACGAGTCGCTTGACCGGTCAGATGGCCGGCCGCGATAGGCACGGTGCTAACCGATATACACACTCGCGCGGAGCTACGTTTCCGCGCGAGCGATGCAGGAAACGGAATAACGAGGATTACGTGGAGCACGGTAATTATAAACCACGACTCAAAGGTGAAGGTGAACGGAGGGAAAAGAATTCGCGCGTTTCCGCGCTTCCTAGACTCGCGCAGGCGATACCGGCTGCTACTCGAAGAGCTAGACCCGATATACGCGCGATATCCGGCTGATTAAGCGATAATCCCTTTATGGCGGTAATCGCTGTTCGCAGCAGCGAGAAGAGCGCCGATAAGCGGCGCGTTTCCTGGCGAGGTCGCGTCGGTTCCTGGTGAGGCCGCGTTGCACCGCGACGCCCGAGGAAAATGGCAAAAAGAAGGACGACCTAGGAGACGCGGATGGAGGCCTCGGCGTGTACCGATCGAGTCGAACGCGACCCAGTTTCGAGTTCGATTACCCCCTCCTGAGCACTCGTGACGATAGTCTATCCGTGTTCTTCGGACTCCTTGGATCGCGCGATAGCACGATCGACCAGGCCGGAGCAGCGGGTTCCATCGACCAGTTTCCCGCCCGCAGTATTATTCGCTATTTCCATATCGAATCGGCGCGATCGACTTATAGCCAAGACCGGTCTTCTCCGCCCGTACCGTCCGGCTATTTTCTCCATTCGTTTCGAGCGGACCGAATAAGACCCCGGCAGGTTCCTCGCCGGAGAATCGCGAGCTGGCGTTTCCGGCCTCGGCTCGGGTTAGCTTCGGATGGTCGAGGCGATGCCGAGAGATAAGCCAGTCGATCGAGCCGTTTCAGATCCACGCCGCGATAACGGCTAGGCCGGATTCGTTAGGCCAAGTGCCGAGCGTTTTGGAGCGGAACGAGCGAGGATCGACGCCGGCAATTACGCGGACCGCGCGAAAGAGAGCGTGGGTCGCGACGCGTGGGCGTTCGAGTCGTCCTGCCCACTTTCGTTCCCACACACCTGACCTTCCAGGGAACAATAAATTTCAGATTAGTCAACAGCGTCTCGCTGAACACACGCGCTCGGTATCTGCTCGGCGCGAGTAATCTCTCGCGCGAGAGAGTAGTCGAAGGTCGCGCGTTTCGCTGCACCCCCGCGCCTCGCGCCGCCTATTTTTCTCGCAGCGGCTATCGCGCGATGAGACAGCGCCGGCTGATAAACCTCGTCGGACGTGCCAGATTGCGCGGCTGGGGAGAAAAATCGCGAGGGAACTCGCGCAGCTGTTGAGAATCGATTCCTCGATCGAACCGCGTCGTTTATAACCCGACGCGTTCCCGTCCGGACGCCTCTAATCTCCGAGGTTTACGGCACACGCTGATTCTCGGCCGTCTTCCAAGACGCCCCCCGAGATGCTCGGACCTGACCAATTAGACGAGTACCGATCCTCGACTCGCAACTCGCGAGCTTTCGGAAACGTACACGTCGCACCGGAAACGGGGCGGAACTCGGCCAAGACCCGAGTGTTTTCGACGACGCTCGAGGACACTCGAACCTGACCAGACGCAAGACGACGATTGACTCGCGAATCGCGAGCTTTCGCGACCACCTGAGCCAAGAGTAACAGGCGTCTAACCCGAGGAAACGGTCGAAAATCGTGGAGGAGTTACGTGTGATGCGAGGGGAAGCGAGACGCGAGACGGTTCTCGCTTAGCGACAACCTCGGCCAAGATCACCCTTATCGCGTGACAATTAACGTTATAAATAAGCCATCGCGAGAGACGAGTTGTCGCAACTTACCGCGAAGCATCGTGCGTCAGCGGGAGGATGTCTCGCGGACGCGTGATGCACGCGGCGATGCGACGACGCACGCGTCGCTGTCCGCTTTGGACGCGCGCGCGGTGCGTCGTCGTTCTCGGAATCTTTCGCGAGCGCCAAAAGCCTTCGAGTGGCGAGGCACCGCGTGGAACCGGGCCGGGCGGAGCGGAGCGGCGCGACGCGGGGCGTGTAGACGGCGAAGAGAGGGTGGAAGCCTTTCGAGACCGTGCCCGACACTAAATTTGGAACAAGGCTCATATCCAACGTCGCACGGTTCGGCAGAGGGCGGCCGAGAGAGAGAAGCGTAGTCGCTTTGCGACCTAAATACGAAGGGAACGCGAGAGAGCGTTTCGCCGCGTCTCCTGGCATCGCGGGGTCGCTTCCATGAAATTGTCCCGGCACACCGAAATAGTTCCCTCTTTGTTCGCGCGAGCGCAAGCGAGTGGTTCGCGGAGAGGGCCACTCGTCGACTCTGCCGGCGAGGAGAATAGGTCACCGCGTGGTCCCGCGATCGATTCCGGCGAGAAACGCTGGACAGGGGGCGCGAGAGAGTCACAGCTGGCTTCGGAAACGACGCTTCTCGTGTTTCTCGCTCGATTCCAGGCGATTCCAAGCGATTCCAAGCGATTCGAGGCGGTTCACCGTAAAAGCGGGGCCGAAAAGCGGAAACGGCGGTAGTAGCGATGGCGCGACTGTTGGCGGTCGTTCTGCTAATCGATCCTCTCGCGGCGAGCCGTGGGGGTAAAGCGGTAACGGTCTGGCCATTATCGCGGAACGTTGGGTCACACCGTGTGCCCGAACGCGATCGAGGTAACGGTGACGAAGGAAGAAGGAGCCGGCCGATCTTATCCGAGCGTGGATCTTTCGGTCGGGGATGAAAAAATGAATCGGCCGGAGTGGAAGCAGGGCGCGTAGCGGTCGGAAGGCGAGAGGTCGGGGAGCGGAGGAGCGTCCGCGTGGATGGCGAGTGGATGGCGAGTGGACGGTGGAGCGATGATGGTGGAGCGACTGGCAAGGTGGCGGGGAGCGATAAAAACCGAAAGTGATTAAATCACCGCGCCACACTTCCTTGGACCGTTTAACCCTGGAGCAATGACGCATGAATGGAGACGACCCGGTCCCCGGTTGAACTTGAGACACGGATTATAATTTACGGACGACTGCGAAACCGGTTAAGTGCGCTGGATACCGGGATCGTTCCGTTCCGATGTAACGCGCTCGTTGTTTTCGTCGGTTACGTAGTCCTGTTGACCACGGAATCGTCGCGAAAATTATCCAACGACGCCATGTTTTGGCTATCATTGCCTTCGATAACCGATAACTGCACGACCCCGTTCGATAAATAATAAACACGCTTTTGTGCAGAAACCGTCTGATTGATTTACGTAAGACTGCTAAGGAGAGAGGGATCTCGGTTCGGGTCCGAGTAAATAATTCGAGTCAATGCGGAATTTCAAAGGACACTCGAATCTCATCCACGCGAGACGATCCAACGATACGAATAGTCGATCCATTCGAACGAATCTATGGCTTTGTTACAACGTTTTTTCGCGCATCGATTACGCAACGGACGTTAACTAGTCAGTGACTGGAGAAACGGTGTTCGCATAATAGCGGCGAGAAGAGCGGGCATCGATTGCGTCGCACCTACCGGTAAAGCGTCGCGACAGTTGCCGCGATTTCGTCGTGGCAATTACACGGAGTCCATAACCCGCGACGCTGAGGCTCTTGACACCCGCTCGGGAATCCGGCGAACGTTACCGCGAGAATCGCGCGGCCTCTAGCGGATTCTAGCGTTTCGGCCGCGGGTACCGAAAGTGGAAAATACCTCGGAGGAAAGTAACGACTGGGTAATAGCGACGTAATCGCAACGTATCTGCGCAAACAGTGGATGGAGGCACGAGTGGCACTCGGGCCGCGCGCAATTACCACGGCAAACTCGATTAAGCCTCGACTCTCGCCTCGCTTGGCGCAGTTTATTTTATGCACGGACACCGCGCGCTCTGTAATCTCAGGGAGCGAGCGGAAGTGATCGAGCGGCGCACTCCGCCTCCGGCTGATATCCACACCGATAATTTCCGCGTGCCGCTACGATGCGCCGCGATATTCCTCCGCGATTATCCGGGCCTCGGCAACGTTATTAACGAGCTCGTTGCACGATGACGTTCCAAAGCACCTAAACCGCGGCCCGCTCCGCGTTTAAAGTCAGAGTTCAACGAGTGGCCGCGTCGCTCCGCCGCGTGTAACTTACTCGCGACCATCCTGCGGAGGAGGATCGAAGGCGCCCCTGGCGTCGAAGGCCGATCGGTCCCCGTCGAGATTCCGCGCGGAAACCTTTCGTTCCAATCGACCCGACCCGCGGTCGATCGGTCTTTCAGGGATTCCTCCTCCTCTCGATCCCGAAACGGCGTCGCGACGGGGGCAGCCTCCGCGGATGGAACGCGCGCATCTTCCTACCGATCGAGATCCAGACGCGTCCGTGATTCACGCGACGTCCAGCCGCGTGCGGTGACACGAGCTCGTATGTACGTGCACGCACACGAACTAGGCACGTATGGGGAGAGAGAGAGAGAGACAGAGCAGCTGACCGCGCGAGCAAACCACATTAGGCGTGTGCTGCATTAGCACGTGGTTGGTCCGTTGGCTGCGTTGAATTACGTAAGCGTGAGGTAACCGGGGGCAATGTCAAGGCTACAGCTTTACCAGCGGTATACGCGCCGCTGATCGCCGCTTCGATCCTCAACCCGCTCGTCAACCCTCCGGCGCGTCTCCGTGGCTGGTCCGTGGTCCCTCTGTGGTCCCTCTGTGGTCCCTCTGCGGCGCCGCGGCGGCCAGGGACGCCGTGACGCGTGATAGCGCGTCTTCCGACGCGTGGGCGGACCAACGCGGGAAGTCGGCTGCGTGAGTCGATGGAGCAGCTTCTTCGTGACGCGTCCTCTTCGAGCCTTCGCCAATTCTCTCCTCGGCTGACGCGTTCGCGGCCGGTTGGATACGGGTATCTTGCGCAAAGATACTTGGCAGCGACCCGGCGATATCGGGGCTTGCTGAAGGTTACGCATCGAGTTTCTGGCTGCTCGCGTGGGCGTCCGATACACCCGACGATGCTTTTTGTTTGGCTTCGAAGACGCTCGCGACGAGTTTGCGAGATGGGCCCGGTGACGGATCGATCATCCGTCCCGATCGCGGCGCCGCCTCTCCGTTCTCGACAGCTCTGCTCTACTTTCCAGCTCTTTCGAGGCTCCGCCGAGCTCGTGAATGGGGAAAAAGCTCGACCACTCTTCGACTCGAGAAACTTTTTCGTCGCGGCGTGTTCTACGCCGAGCTGTACAGTGTTCAGCCGCTTCTTCGAGGCCTGGAAAACGCTCACGGTCGCGCGCGCGTCGCGTACCTTCGACCTTTATCGCGACTTTTGTCGCGACGTACCTCGAGATTGCAACCCCTGCCGAGTCTTCTCCGTTTGTCCGATTAGCCAAGGCTCTCGACGTCCTCGTTCCATTAACGAGGGAGAAAAGGTTCTATCCGAAGGAATACCGATCCATCCGCGAAGAAAGGCGCGGTTCAGGCATTGAAAGCTGACGGAAGTATTACATGGCGAGGATGGAAATAAAACGGGGGAAAGAGGGCTGCTGCCGCCGCTGGTGCCGTCGAAGGAGAATTCCGTGACAAATCTAGGCCGTTCGAAGCCACTCTTCGATTCAACGCGATCGCTCGATTTATATTTAATCTCCGCGTCGAGGAGCCGTCGAGGCAATTTAAACGACTTCGCGTCTCTCGTTTCAGACAAGGAACGACGACTTCCTGTTCCAACGGGCGCCGTTAAATCGTGTACGTGACGTGGACTTGCACGCACACCGCGCGTACAGAGAGGCGCACGGCATTGTATCTGGCCGTTGCGTTGATGTAATATCAGTCGATTCACAGCTGTCTCACGTGAGGTAATCGTGGCCAGGCTTCTTCTTCTATCGCCTTCCCGGTGTCTTTCCTTTTAATCGAGCTCGCGCGCGGACACCGCTGCGCCTCGTTTTCCCTTTCTCGCGATCCGCTCCTCGCCATTTCTCGATCCTCCGCGCTTCGCCCCGATCGCCGGCGTCCTCGCGCCGCCGTCTTATTTACGACGCCGCTCGCAATCGTCCTTCGTCGTCGTTAACGAGTGTATCGATAGGAGCGGAACGGGGCAGGAAAAAAAAAGAGACGAAGAAAGAAAGAAACAAGAGGAAACGCGAGGAATTACGTAAGAAAACAACGTCGTTAACGAGCAATGTCAGGACGAGCGCGTTATCGGCGTCGTTCGAGCGGGTTTGAAAATTTACGCGACTGGCGCAAAGGCAAACGAGTGGAAACGAAACGAAACGATACGTCGATCGGCCACGAGTCGTTGCACGAGGGCGGTAATCGATCTTCGTTCGACGGATAAAAAATTCCTACGATTTTCGACTCGAGACGAGCCACGCCGATAACCGCTTTGTTTTTTCGCCTCGGTGCCGGAGCGTCTGCTCGTGCCGGTGTTATCTAACGATTAACGTTCTTTCTCACTCCCTCTCTCTCTCTCTCCCGTCCCGTTAGGAGAAAAATCTGCCTGTTCGTATCGTTCGTTGTCCGCGTGGTCCGTCGCGGCGGGCAATTACGACGCGCGCGCGTCGCGTCGACTTATTGCCCGGCGGCCGTCCGCGCGTGGAAAATTCTTGATTCGCTAGAGGGGCAGAAGCATCGGGCACCGATTACCCGCTCGATAACCAGGCGAGTTAGATGCGTTCGCGCAACAGTGCCTCGTCACTTTTCGCCAACGTTTTCCTGCCGAGCGGCGCTGCGCGTCGCGGCCGATCGCGACGCCGTCGATCGTGTTCGTTCCGCTCGGTCATCGTCACGCGTCAGGCGAGGCCGTGACGGTTGTTTACGATACACCTCGGTAGATATTCCTCGACGATATCGCGCGAAAGTCGAGAGCCCGCTAATCATATAAATAAATCGCCTGGCCTTTCCGGCAACGTCTATTTCCGTGGTCGGGATATTTTCACCGAGCGACAGAGATTCCACTTGGAAACTATTCTCAAGTCCGAGACGGCACGCGCCGTCGCCTTCGATCACCGATTTATCACCGCCGCGGCAAAACATCGCAAAACATCGCGAATCGTGGCGATTCGGACGTTGATCGTGTTCACCTCGCGATCCCGACGTTCCGACATCTCGACGTGTCTCCGAGTCGTATGGAAATTTTCGCGTCGAACGCCACACGTGTCGTTCTCTCTCTCTCTCTCTCTCTACATCTCTCTCCTCGAAATCACTGCGAAATCGCCGAGAATACGCCGGGAATACGGCCGAGAACTCGTCTCGAGCTCCATCCACTTCGATTCCGTGACAAACCGGCTCTGATTCTCGATTACGAGGTCGCGTGTCGAGGGAATCTAAGGCTGTCACGAATGACACCGTCGGTGTACGGGGCTCGTTCGACTTTTCCGATAATGCGGAGGTATCCTGAAATATTCGCCAGCCACCCTAGCCGTCCCGAGCATCGCATTACCCGGTGCACCGTGAATTATTCCAATTTCGCGTTTGTTTGGAGAGAAGCCACCGCTCGTTCCGGATGGTTGAATTACCCTGTAATTCATAGCACCGGATAAGAAGATTCGCAAAAACAGGAACGTTTCGTGTCGCCGAGCATCTGTGGCAGGGGAAATTGAATGCAAAGAGGGGCCTGTCGCTTAAAAATGATGTAAGAATCCACTTAAAAGTGGGTATCTCGTTGCGAGTCGTTTTATTGGTTCGATATCTGCGAGCTCGTGCCTGCTCGAGTGCTTTAACCTTACCGTTCTTAGGTCGATACGACTCGAAATAGAGATTACGCTTTCACGACGTTTTTAAGTAGTTCGCTATCGTCTTGCGAGTATTTAAATTTTACGACGATATTCGCGTAATACTCTCAAATCCTGTCAATTGGAACGTAAACGGAAGAAGAATAGGGCAAAGTCGAACGAGAGAATCGATAAACCAGCCGAGGCGACTAATTTCCAAACGAAAACGAATAGCTACTCTCGATGGAATTAATCCTGAGTCCGTGTCGTGACGGAAACATAGTTTACGCGTAAGAGAAAAGTAAAATTAGGATAATGACTAACGCGTGCGAAAATTCCACGAAGCATTCTAAGCACCGATTCGTTAGCCAACGTAATCCAACGTAAATATTCGCGTGAACCATTCGCGGCGAGAATCGTTCGATTCATTAGCTCGAAATATTCTCACCGCTACGTATATATGCCTCCCTATTTTCGTCGAATCGCTGTAATTATTATCATCATCCTTGTATACTATGTTTAGGTAGGCGTTATAGGTCAGTGGTTCTAGCGTTAAACGATCGTTCAAACGTAACTTGTTGACCAATTTCATCCAGCGTTTTGTATTCCTCTTGCCACGTTCGTTCTTAATTTTTATCTTTCGAACCTCGCTTCGATCGAACGATCATCGGATAAAGCTGATGACGGGATAAGCGAGTGACGGGATAATCGGAAGAAGAAAAGCGACATACGCTGACACGTGGATTAGGTGGATATTAGGTGGACATTAGGAGGAAAGCCATTGCAGTCGAGTGACGAAAGCGATACCGTTCGAACGGAGAATTACCGAAGGAAAAGTATCCGGATCGGTCGTAGCGATCGCGATAGTCTCGAATCGAGACTAGAAGAATCACAGATCGTCCTAACGGTGGAAAAAATGTGGATCGGATCGGGCTGGAAGTTAGAACCGGATCTTTCACTTGTCAGACGGCTGCTCCGCCAATTGAGCTATCCTTAGCCTTATCTAAATGGCCGGTCTCTATATTGAAACGCGCTGATGCAACGGAGCGGATGGAAGCGGAGCACGCGGAAGGGAAGCCATGTTGCCCCTATGGAGGATCTACGTAGACGGTGGGGAACGCGCGTGTATCGAGATCGGCGATCTATTTGCTGGCAAAAATAAATCACGCGGCGGTTACGCGAATCGCCGGTCGTTTATTTCGAATTACTCGACGTGGCGCGAGTCCACTTCTTAATTCTATAAATGCCCGGCGACTACGTACGCTCATCGAGCGCGTCGAGAGATTTAAGCATCCTCCTATCCCACGCGCGCCCAAGTATGCAATTACCGAGAGACTTTCGTGGATAAGAAACCGCTTCGATCGCGGTTACCACACTTTGTCTCTGATTACCGCCGCGTCTAGCAAACATCCTCCAAGAAAGCCATCCCGTCGCTTGTTTTCCGAGATTCGAATCAACCTCGAAATCGATTGATCGAGAAGTCGAGTAAATAATTCCTGCCGCGCCGAGGTCTCGGTTACTACGAAGGAATTACACAGATAATTCCCGCTAAGACCGGATAAATACCGATATCTCCCGATCGGTTGCCAGCTAACTCTTTATCAGATACCGCGGCACATTTCGAAAACACGAAAATGTACGCGAGCGCACGCGACGTACTCGCGCGGCGAGAGATCGAGAGGGCTATCGGAGAGTTATTCCCGAGGAATTTTCGCCGAGCGATTCGCGATTCCCCGACGCGGTGCTAGCCTACGGAGAGACAGCCAACCGGGTCGTCTTCGCAATAAAGAACGGCTAATAAAGCGATAAGCGTCTCGTTCTCGAATTACCAGCCGCGCATGCACGCAGTTACAGCTCGTCGCCGCATGCTTACCGGTTACGTAAAGTAAATCCTGTCGTAACGAGGCGACCGACCGACGCGGACGCGAGTCGCGAAGCCGATCTCGGAGGAACGTCGAAAAACCAGTCGTCGCGTCCCGTGGAAACGCCTTAAAACTGACAGATCAGGGTCGACGATAAATCGCCGGTCAGCCGGTGACCGCGATAGGCCACCTTTGCCGATCACCGTGCCGCGGCTACCTCTCCCCTTTTCGATATCCCTCCAACCGGATTACAATGGCCGCTCATCGTCGAGAAATCGCGGATTATGTTTGAAAACAGCCGCGTTACAACGCTGGAAAACCGCTTTCGATTTCAGCGCGAATTACGCGCTGTGTAGCCTGTTCTTTGACACGGGAAGTCGTTCCGCGTATCAAATAGATTGAGTGTCCAGGTAAACAGTCGTAATTAACTCGATTATTGCGGGTGCCCCGAGCACACGGTTATTTCCGACGCACACCGACGCTATGCGCCGCGTGTGCGCGCATACGTGCACGTACGAATACACGCGCAGAGTTGTTTGCGCGGTTCGCAGCGATAATGGAACATCGCGGGTAACGTCGCGGAGGAAAATCGCGCGCCGGAAGCGGCGAATTTACGGATTCACCCGGACATGGAGGATCGCGCGAAACCAGTCCCCGTTGGAAGGGAACGGCAGACGAGCAACTAGGTCGACGGAGATGGAAAATGAGAATGAAAAAAAGGGAATAATTCGCGGGAAAGATGGTGGCTGGGTTTGGCCTCGCTTCTGTTTTCAGCGATCCGAAGATTCTCGCTGGAAGGCGGAGCGAACGTAACCGGCTCTGAGCAAACATTTGCAATCCACGCCCGCTATCTCGTGCACGATCTCGTTGACTATTTGTAAACACTGTCATAACATTCTACGTATCATTTCACCGACTCGTCCCGATAACAGGCGGTATCAGAAATTTCTAATATCGTCGATGCGATCACGCGGGGGAAGCCGCCACTCTCTTTCCCTCGATTTCTACGCTTCACGGCCATTGTCGGTCCTTCGAGTTCGTCGGGTATTTCCCGATACACCGATGTCTCCTTCGCGAGACTGCGGCAGAAGAAAAAAAAAAAAAGGAAAAGAAGAAGAAAAATATATATTTCCCAAGGAATCCTTTCACGAGCAGCCGCAACGACCAGATGCTCGCGGTGGAATGTCGGTTACATAAGGAACGTCTTGACGCGGTCGGAACAATACGGTCCCGTGTACTCCGTGGAAACTCCTGTGCATGACTGGTCGCTTAATTCCCGAGGCCATTTTCCGAACGAGCGACCGAGGAAAACGCAGCGCGCCGCGGCGACGTGAAATGCAACGATGACGCAAGACCGCGAGAAGCAAACGGACCGGCGGATGCGCGGCTATTAGCGCTAATTACACCGATCGATCTGCGATTTCGACGAAAATGATCGTTAAAAGCGGCCCCCGATCGTTCCGCACGCGGATACCACGCGAACGATCGTTATCCCACTCGCGGTATCTCGCGTCACGAACGGTACGCTTTGGAACACGAGCGTGCACGGGATTAGAACGTTATCGAACGCGTCGCGATAACGACGGGTTTTTTTTCGAAAAATTTCGTTGCGGTACGGAGAATCGCGTATCGTCGCGCAAACGAGAGAGATTCGTGTAAATTCGTTGGGAGAACTCGGACGATCGAATGGAAATGTACCTCGATCGCGAACTCTCGATCAGGTTGCAACGAATATAAACGGGCAAATGGCGTTAAATACGCGCGAGCGAGTGTCGCAATGATCTCGGAGAGATTCGCGAAATACCTGATCGCGGTGTTTGTCCCGCGTCTGGTGCCAAAATCGTCGCGTCGATCCGCTCCGGGGCTCGTTCCGGCTGTCGTCTCGTGTACACAAGTCCGGCGACCGAGAGTTATGGATCGCTTGTTGTCCCGATCGAACGAACCTCTCCGCGAGTTACTCGAGATCACGCGGCACGATATTTTCGCGAGGGATAGGCCACGGTGGAAATATACTCGGTAGCGTCGCGGTGACTCGATTTCGATGGGCGTCGTCGATATCTCGGCCACTTGGCGCAAGGCCGACCTATGAATCGGTCCGCGAGAATTCGCCGCGGATTTCACCGCGGCGTAAAAATGGCCGCTTCTCACGGAGGTGCTCGCCGGCTCGCGCTCGCCTCCGCGTCCTCGTCGTTCGCTGAAAAACCGATCCAATTACGATGGCGGGAAAAACCTCGGGAATTTTTTCCGCGGTTCGATCCGGCAAACTTTTACCGGCCTCGTTACTAGGTATCGCCCGCGCGGTCCAAGGAAGAAAGGCGCTCAGCACCGGGTCCGCGGTGTTTCGCGGCGCAAGGCGGCGCGACGCGGCTTTGCTTTTGCTTTCACACCCCGTTGAAGCACGACGCGCGACACGGCGCGCAAAAAGACCGAGAACTCGCCCCTCCAGCCGTGTAAAAACCGATGCTCCGCTTTTACCTCGTCTATATCGCGGCACGGGACACGAACGCGACGCAAATAGAACGTCGTTGCAAGGTAAACAGCAAACGGATGTCGGAACGAGCGAACCGTGGAATACATTAGCTCGTTGCGGAATAAAGAGACCAGACTTCGAAGGTGTCGTACCGTTTCTCCCTCTGTGTCAGACGATCGTTTAACTTTCGATACAAAGCGTAACGCGGTGAATAAACGGTGAATAATTTTGACGTATAGCACGAATCTCGGTACACCGAACGCGCGACACACGAATTCATCGATCAGTGACAACGACCAGTGACACGGACCGACGTCCTCCGAGATCTTACACACTCGCCGGCGTCGTACCGCGTATTTTTGTCCGGATACCACGCGTAAAGTACGACGACCGTGTACCAAAAACCGCCTCGTACAGTCGTCACACCGAGGTTTCGTTCTCCGTGTGCTCGCGTGTCCGCAAATTCGCCGAGGACCACCTCGTCGTCGCGACGCCCGAAGGAATCGCGCCGCGACCCGGCTGTACCGCGCGTCGCGCTCTGCGAGTCGAACTCGCATCGCGACATTTCGAGAAAGCGACAATGGGTACCGATCGCGTTTCTATCCCCGCGATCTAGCAGCAGTCACAGCTGTTCGAACCGAGGAATTACGAAAGCCGACCTTCGGACTCGCCGGCCGAACACACCGAACTGCGCCGAGCGTAATCTCGTTTCGCGTGTTGCAATATGCGTCGCGAGAGGAAAAGGAACGGTCGGATCAGGTTTGCCGGGCCCGAATTCGAAACCGAATCTTTTATTTCTAGGACGACCGCCAGCCGGTTGCGGCTCGCTGGCAGATTCCTTCTGGTCGAGCCTAGCACTCTTCGTGCGATCGTCGCTTCTAAAAAAAGCGGCTGCATCACGGGGGCTAACTGCAAAAGCAAACCCAGGCTAGCCACCGAGGAAAATCGCGGGTTCGTTTGACCTGGTAAAACGACCGGTCGTTCCTCGCTGTTTTTATCCCGTCTGCCAGTGGGAATCGGACCGACGTGTTCGAAGAAACAAGGGAAATCGACGGATTTACATACGCGCGAATGAATAATGCAGGAACGTCACCGGTTGGACACGCGATTCGTACGTCTGGCGAGGTTCTCGGACGCAGCACGGTGGTGTAAGACAAGACCCGTGGAGCCCTGGGAACGCGAGAGACGGGAACGTGCGAATGACGCGTCACCGGTCGCGTCATTGGAACGTTGTATTATCACCTTCGAAAATACCACTCGACCTATTCCAGTTGCCGAGTTCCGAACGAGCTGGCGCCTGCTCGCTAGTTCCTGCCTGCAAACATGGAAAGTGACACACGGAAGAAGAAACGGCGGAATGGCTCAACGCTTTTTCTGGCTCTGCCAGTAAGAGTCTCGCGCCGCCAGCTAGTAGACTCGTCATCGACGATACCATCTCCTGCGAGTCACCTCCGGAAACCTCTCCTCTCCTTCCCTCCTAGCTCTTTCTCCCTCTCTCTCTCTCTTTCTCGCGTATTCATACGGATATCGCGTGTACGTCTCTATGTATCGTCGTTTCCAATGTTCTATCTCCGCTTCCGTTTCGACCGTACAACCTGAACCGCTTCGAGTTACTCGAACAAACGCTCGCGGAGACTCGTCCATTCACGGAGCTCGCTTTGACGCCAGATTGCTCGTCGGAGTTTGATGGAAAACGGTGGAAACATCGGAGGCGACCGAAAAGCGAGAGCGGCCGGCTGATCGCAGCGACTAATCGCGGCGACGAATCGCGAAACGATTACCCGAGGCAATTTCCCTCGATTCCAATAACTCGCAAAAGGCGTGAAACGAGCGAAACGAAACGAGAACGAGAAGAAACGGGGCAACGTCGATCGAGCCGCGATACACACGACCGTTCACCATTCAAGGTCCACGGTTCGGGGAAACGTATTCCGTTGGATAGCGTACGCGTACACGAGGACAGACCAGGCATTGTGTGCAGGTCCGTGGCGCGATCCGCGATCGAACAGCGAAGCGGGCCGAATCGCACACGTAACCGTGTGTGTGTGTGTGTGTGTGTGTGTATGTGTGCGTGCGCTGGCGCGCTTATCACGGTCGGAGGGGCGCAGAGGGCGTCGCGGTGATGTAATCGGTAAGGCAGACCGCGGGCGACGCCGGGTCTGCCGGAGTCGGCCGATGGCCAGCGACCAATGGGAAAACGTGGCACGTCCGTTCCTCGACTTGCTCGTATGATCCTTTCGCTGGCCTCGTTCCCTAGCGCGCCATTCTCATCGCGTTTCCGATCGCGTTCCATGCCCGCGCCAGGATCAAGGATAGCGTCGTGGCGTTCGGGAATCCGCCGCTCGGCAGTCCTTCCCGACTTTCGGTCCACGGGTCTTTGTCCCTCGCGACCGGCCGGCTGGTCTGGCTGCCGGCCGATTCTTTGGAAGGTGGTGGATCGGTCTATGGGTTCGAAACTGGTTGGTCCCTCGAGGTCGCTTTGGGGTCGCTCGCGCTATACAGGCCTCTCGGCTACGCCGTTGTTCCCGGTGTATCCGAGCACTCGGGAACGTAAATACGTTCGGTAGAGAGGCGAGTTTACGTTCGATTTACACGGTGAAATTAGCAAGGGCTAGAGTCAAGCGTTGAGAGAGCGCGCGCGCGCGTGTTTTCCGGTCGGGACGTGCCGAGCTACAATTAAAACGCGCAAGGTTGCGAAAGAAGTTGTTCGCGATGCTATTCATAGGTAAAGAGTCGGCCGGTTTGGGCAGTCGATTAATTCCGGCTCGGAGTAGATTCACGGTTATTTCCGTCGGACCGTGGTAAATGTCAACCGAAAGGGGTACCAGACGTGCCTGTTTGACATTGCGATATCGAATATATTTACCGGACGGTTCGTTACATTCCGCCGCGATTACGAGCGAAATCTCGTTGCCTCGCGGGCGATAGAGCGGACGATAGAACGGGCGATATAGCTGGCGCAGAAGCGAAATAGATTGCACGGCTGGCGGAGCGTAGCTCCGAGCGTTCCTCGGGCGTTCTCTCCTCTTCTCCGCGTGGATCTAGCCGAGAAAAGGACGTAAAACGCGGCGGGATCGGCGGAGGCCGCGTGGAAATCTCGCTTTAAAGTCAGCGCGCGGCACTCTGATTGCGAATTTTGATCGCCGACGAATCGATAACGACCGCCTCTGAGAACGTAGCGAGCGCAATAAAGCGGTAATTTAGGACCGACGACGTTTCGCTCAAGGAGAATCGTTATTTGCATACAGCGTATACCGTCGCTTTTTAACGACTTCTCCCCGCACCCCCTGCCCGCCGCTCCTTTTCTTCTTCTCCCACGCGATTAGAATTCACGCCGGCGAAAACAATGAGAACGCGGATTGCTCGCGACCGACCTCCCCACTCGTCAAAGGTGAAGTGGAAACGGTCGACGAGGTTACAGCGAGCAGTGGCAAAAACACGGAGGTGGTCGGTGGACAATGCGCAATTTACAGCGAAAGAAATGGCCAAGCACGAGCTTCCGTGTCGGAGTAGGCAGAGGAGGGGCCGGGGCAGGGTTACGCGGCGGAAAAGGAAGGGGAACCGGAGGGTTCTCCGGCACAGGAAATCGGTCGCAGCGCCATTAGAAACGTGGCCATTTAATGCCACCGACCGACCGCGATTGTCAGCGAAATTGGATAATACCCGCCGTGGAATTTCACTTCCCTTCGCGTGATTCCGCGGCGTATTAATCGAAAAAGTTCGAGAGCCGTAATCGTCGCGAGAAATACCTGGCGGGTATTATGCGTCATCGTGCACCGTGATACGGGCCATTTCCGCCTGGGATGCGAATTCCGAGGTACGAATTCCGAGGCGCGCGTAAATCCCGAAACCAGAGGAGCGGAACGCGGCGCACCGACGCCCGTATTACCGGCAACTTTATCGAATTTGCAACTCGACTCGTAACTCTTCCTGCAACTTCTGCTTCGGTATTACTCTCCCGATGCGAAGTCGATTATCGAGTTTCGCGCTTAGCCGTCGCGCTGCCGCTCGGCTCCGTAAACGAACCTCCTCCTACAATTTCATCATTCCGAACGAGCTTGTCGAGGAGATAACCGCGTTAAAATCCTCTCTCTTTCTCGCTCTCTCTGGCCGCGGCGCCGAGCGACTGCAGCGTCGCGCGCTCCTTCCCACCGGAAGGGAAACAACCGTGCCTGGAAATTTCTTCCCCGCTGCATCGGCCAAGAATCTAATAACAACATCCTTGACCCGGTTTCCATCGCGCTGGAGTCGCGTTTAATCCAATGGTCGGAGTCTGATCGCGTTTGTCGTTGGACAAACAACCGGGTAAACAAAAGCTGGATACGCTGGATAGGAGAGATAAGAGAGTCTCTGTCTCTCTCTCTCTCTGCCCGGTTACCGGGACACCCCCGGCCACCTCGATCGATCGAAAGGACAAGGCGGTGAAAATAACGCGAGCACCATCCACGCGATAGAAAGTACACCGCGTCCCGGTGCACGCGGATAAAATCAATGAAAGCGATCCGCAGTCTACGCCGCTGTTCACGGTCGGTCGCCGAGCGGATGCGACCATTTGGAAAACTGGACGCGGCGATTTACGCGGATCCGACCGCGATCGATGTCGGGATTGCGGCTCATCCCTCTTCCATCGGTCCGTAACACTTTCCCCGATACGAACCCATTTCCGACGATCTCCACGACTGCACCCGCAACCCAGTTTCCAGCCGTCGAAACCAGCGACCACGACCGCGAGAAGCCACGATCCGCGCGCGTAGAAAGTGACGGAGCGTTTCCGGGACAGAGCGGCGCGGCGCGGCGACGCGAACGATAACGAAAGGGAATAGCCGAGAGGGAGATGTTCGAGAAGGAGATACGATCCGGAGGAAACGAGAGCTAGGCCGAACGACATCAGCCGGAGGACGTCGCCGCTATGGCCGAGTCGAGTCGGGGGAAAGCAGCCGACAGTTTTGCCGCGATACGCTCCGCTTGGCACACGTGTGTCTGCGAGCAGATGGTCCGGGCTTTTGTACGATGGATCGACGACCGTCACGAACTCGATAGAATCGCGGCTACTCCACTCGAACCGCTCGGCGGCCGGCGAAAAGGAAGGCGAAGATGAAGAAGAAGAAGGCAAAAGCGAAGAAGAGGAGGAGGAGGAGGAGGAGGAGAGACAGCTGAGATGGTGGTAACGGAGGCATGACACGCGTGTGTCGGAGGAACTGACGACATCAAAGGTGGGGATAGGCCGTCTACTACGCGATAGGTAGCCGCGCTCGAACGAGAGAGTGGTCTATAGGCTCGACTTGGCTCGTCTCCAGGGCATTGTCTTTTTACGATGACGAGTAGCCCCGGAGGGCTGAAGCGACACCGGTGTGGAAGGGTGAGCTTGTGCTCCGGAGAAAGAGGCTCGCGGCCGAGCAAGAAAGGAAAACAGCTCGGTCTATGAATGTGCCGACCTGGAACGGATCACCAGAGAGCCGTGGGTCAACGCTCGGACGAGAGGGAGATATTTTTTTCCTGGTCGCTTTTAGATCGTGGTATAAATATAAACGGAATCGGTGCATGGCTGTGGCCGTGCCGAACTCTGTGACTCAAAGGAAATAACGATGGACACGGGCACGACACGAGTAAGAACGGCTGCTCGACGCAACCGGCACGCGTTATTGCGAGAACACGCACAGCCGCGATTCGACGACCACGTTGGCTCTAGCCACGGCGAGGATTTTTAAGTTCGCCAGGTTGGTTACGCAAGCGTGTCATCGTCGCGTTTCGGTGCACGTGAAACGGCGACTCGTTGCGCGTTATCGGCTCGCTCACGCGACCTCGGTCAACCCTCGGAGTCGTAAACTGTCGACGTCCACCGTTGAAAAATTCGATCCGAGAAACGGTTTGCAAACCGTTGCAAACTCTTATCTGTCGACTCGAGTGTTTCCAACGCGAATCGAGGAGCTTCCCGTCCACTCGCTCCGTCGCCATGACGCGCGTACGTACACCGTTACGTCGAGGAACAAACAACGAGTCGCCGTCGCCGTCGTCTTTGTCGTCGTCGATGGAAAACTTTCCGACGAGAGAAGCCGCGCGAAAATTTTCCGACGCGTCTCGTCGTCGTGGACGTAGAGATGAACGTGAAGAGATGGACGCGGAGATGGACGCAGACCGCGAACGGAATTGCGATTCATCGAAGACGCTCTGGACGGAAGATAGGCGCGATATACGCGTATATTGTATTACCGCGACGAAGGCCGAAGACGGAATTCGCACCTTTCGACGAGGCACCTCGCCAGGAATTCGCTTAGCTGGCTGAAACGGGTATCCTCCACCCTGCGCAGCCTGGCGCTACGTGGTCGCAGCAGCGGCGATCGTGAAAGTGCATATAACCGCGTGTTGTCTGTGCGTGATGGCGGTGCGTGGCTTATTCCACTGCGGCGCGCGCGCATGCAGTGCGACGCGGCTTATCGGGGGCCGTTTGGGGGACAAGAGGGCTTGTGTGGCAGATAATAAAGGTTCATTGTCCCTCCTACTCCACGGTACCAATTATTTCTCGTTTCGACGTTCTCGGCGGACATTGATATTCGGAGAAGCAGATTCGAGCACATCCGCCCAGGTCGCCGTGAAATGGCGCTTTAACGAGCTCGTAAGAGGGCACAACCGGTTCATACTCTGTGAACCATTTTTACTTCCGCGACCATCCGAGTGGAAGGAAGAACATCGTGGCCGAACAATGCCGCGCGTAAGAACAAAAGCGGAAAAGGCCAGAGACGGGCGCGGTCGGATCGCGCGTTTCTTTCGCCGAAAATACGTGCATAGATGTACCGACAGCGACCTCGGTATTTTCATCGAACCGTCGAGCGTTACGCGCGGAGAAGAAACGAAGGGGAGAAGAACGAAAGGTACGGGGAAAAATCGATACGACGATCCGCTTTCGCGCGAATTCGAGGCTAATTGGGGTAATCCAAGATTACCGGAGGATCGGTAAAAGTTCCGTAAACGAAAGAACGCCGCGACGCCTAGCCAGGCGAAAGTACGGAGGTAACGCGAGTCGCGTATGCAAGCAGCTAGGTCGAGCATAATTAACCGCGAGCAGGTGTATATTTTAGGAATATCGGTGTATTTCACGAGCCTCCGGTTGTCACGGATGCGGCAGACTCGGTTCGATTAATTTCACCATTACTGCCCGATAACGAGTCAATTCCCGTGGCTCGCGGGACTTTCGTTCCTGATTGCAAAATCGGTCACGCGGATTATGTTACGCGCGCCGCTCGTTCGACTGTTGCCCGCCGCGCAAGGCTTCCAAGCTGCAATGGTACACACGACGACTGCGAAATCGCGTCGAACGGCCGCTCACAATTTCTTCGGAAACATCGGAATGCGCGGCGCGACGCGCAGTTGCTGAAACGACGCGATGGAAGAATCGAAGAAATGATTGGCTGGCACGAAAGATCGGCCACGCACTCGCGATATCTAACCGCGTTCGAGCAAAGGTTTCGCCTCTCCCCTATATTTCCATCCCGCCTTCCCTTTCGCGGAGATATCCGCGCGAAGGAAGGAAAACAAAGAAGTCGTTGAAAAACAGTCGCGCGAAAACTGGAACGTTACGGCGAGGATTAAAATGGTGGCGACGTATGGTACTCGTGGGTGTTCCGACTGGTGAGACGTTAGTTAGTCGGTTCGCTTGGCGACTCGCGAATCGCTTCGATCGGCTCGCGTGCTGAAGTTCCACGGAACCGCGTCGGCTCATCCTAACGAACTCATAGGAGCACCGTCCTACTTCTAGACCCGGCTCGTGGGAGCGCATAAATAGAGGAGTCGGTGCATAACTCAAGGTCCGTCTATCGGGAACGTTGATATTAGGAAACGTTGCTCGTTCTAGTAACCGTGTTTCCTCCGCGACCTTTCGTTTTTCGGCCAGCCTCCGCTTTCCGATCCGGTCGTGTCCTCTCCTCGAGCGTCCGAAGGGAAACGCGCGATCGAGTCCGCTTTTCGTCCGCCATTCCCATCCGGCTCGGTCTCTAGACGTCGGCGACGTCGCGGTTGACGTCACGGGATCAGAAACGCGCTTAGCGCGCGAGACGACTGATCCCTTTAACGAGTAGCAATTGAAAGGAAATGGAGTAATGAAAAGCGCAGCGGCGACGGCGCCCTTCGTGAAAGGGCGCCAAACGCGGATCACACGGCGTCTAACGACGGCTGCTTTGTAATTCTAATAGTCGTTTCCGCTCACGCGGCTGACCCCGTTGGACGCCGGTGCAACGTTGAATTGCAGATGGAAGAAGCAGAGTTACGAGCAGCGGCCGCGTATCGCGCGTATCGTCCATGGACGAGATCGCGACGGCAATTATTATCGCGAAGAAAGAAACCAAACGATCTGACCCGAGCGGGACGCGAATGCTCGGTCGTCTCTTTGCGTGTATCGAACAGCGTTGCACGCGGCGGCGTATCGACGCGCGCGCGTCGCGATTCCCGGCCCGTCCAGGGGCTTAAGTGGTAGCAAATTCTAATTGGCTTCTCGTCTAATTTAATCGACACGCCGCATCCGGAGAGCTCGCGTCACTGGACGCCGTCGGCTCGTTAGTCAGTCTCGATCACCGAGATCGGAATTGACGGACAGTTTTGGGTCACGGACGTACGTAACGCGCGAATATTTTCGGTGCGTTTGCCGAACCGGTCGCGCGTTCTCGCGCGAGTGTGCGTTACCGTTAGCCACCGCGGCTCGCGGCCAATCGCCACACGCTCGCCTCTTCTTCGCCTCGTTTCTTCGAAAACGAGCCGCCGTACCGGGACCAGCCGACCATCGCGCTCCATCGCGCGACGTCGCGATCCTCTTTGCCTTCCCAGCCGCGTCCAGGAATATTTGCGAATCGCGACGTACAGCTGGCGGTCGCCGGCGTCGCGCGACACGCCGCGAGACGCTCGATGAAAATAGAAAGCGTAATCGGGGCTAACTCGCATAAATCTCGAGTATCGCGCGCGCGCCGGCGCTTTCTTTTCGTTTCCACCGATCCACGCTCGATCACCGAACCGAGATGTTTATCATCGTCCGCGCGGACACGCCGCGTGTCCCTACTTTCCGATCTCGTTCGTTCGCGTCGCGAACGGTCGTGATTTCTTCGCGGAAGTCGGCATCGGGTCGCGCCGAGGACGCTTTTAGACGCGCGCGCGTCGAAGACCGCGACGACTGTGCCGCGTACGAAGGTATTTTTCGAAAAACAACCGTTACCTTCACCTTTCCTCGGGGAATAAGCAACCGCTAAGAATAGAGCGCGGGAAATGATACTTTCCCCGATAAACCGTATTACTTTCTGGCAGGTGTATTAACGGCCGAGTCTAGACTATAGGCTGACCCTTCTTTATTTATACGCTATAAAAGTGGGTAAAGATGATCGATTTATCGACGACCCGGCAGCGTTGCGAAGGCGAACTCGGAATATGGTTAAGTTGCACCGAGCTCGACGGGTTATTAGCGCGAGTCTCGTTACCGTCCCGGCTAATATCGTTATTGCGACCCCGCTCGCGCGGGATAATATCAAACAGGAAACATTTCCCGAGACAGAACGCGCCATCGATCCCGTTACTTCCCCGCGCACGTCGCGCTAGCTCATGCTAGAGCCTTTAAAAACACATGATTGATGAGCGCGCCAACGTTACTCGGCACTCGCCACGCGGAAAGGAAAGGAAAATTAAAGCGCATTACGACGAATCCCGATCAGCAGGCTTTCCGCTCTCGCACTCCTACCAACCTTCTCTTCAGCTGCACCATTTTCGCTCGCATTCCCATTCCGCTTCGATCCATCGTCGCGGAGCATGCAAAACGAGTCTCGCGAACACGGCCGCGCGTATACGTGGCGTCGAAGCGTGCTTGCACAGTGGCCTAGAGCGCTAAGTGCTCGATGGAAAGCAACGACGGTATCGTTGTTCAACTCGAACATGCAAATCGGAGATCAGCCGCGGCAATTTCAGAAGGAAAATTAACTCCCCGTCGAAAGTCTAACGAGAGAGATGCTCGAGGAGCACGGCCGATCGCTCGCGAGAAGAACCTGTGTCGATAGATTATTTGCACATATTTCCATAGAAACTCTCGGGTCTCTCCTCTCCTTTTTCCTCCGCTCTTTCTCCATCGCGCGGACCGTGCGAAACCGCCGCGTACGCGTCTAGTTTACGTACACACGGAGGCCGGGCTGTGTGTACGCTGGCGCGTACACCTTCTTCCCTTCCGGAGGTGGTATCGCCGTTTGGCAGCGGTCGGACTTTCGTAATATTTGTATAGAGAAGGGAAAGTGACTGAAAGAAACGAGCGGCAGATGAGATCAGCGTGGCCGCGAGTGCGGCGAAGCACGCCAGCCATACTCGTCCTGCCTTTTTCGTCGTGCAACGTGCTCCCGCCGTGTCTGCCATTTATACCCGGACGAACTAGGAAACCCGCGCGATTCGTCTTTGACGAACTTTTACGCGATCCGGTATTTAAGAGCGCGGCGCAGCAGGTAGAAACAGGAAAGTCGATCGATCGATCGGTATCGCGAATAGGCGAGGGCTCCGTGGTTGCTCATGCGGCACGTCGATTCGAGCACTTTCACCTAGACCCGCGTCGATCCGGCTCTTCTGGATCTCGCGTGTAACGTAATAATTTAGAAACGAAACGTTGCAGAGCTCCTCGGACGCCGCCGCCGCCGCTCTTCTCTCCTTTTCTCTTTCCTTCCATCGTGTCGCGAAACAGAGCCGCGGCGATACGTACGGTTTACCTTGCGCGAGTACCATATAATTCGCGAGCGTCCCGATTAACCGAGAGGCAATTCGTGGAACGGACTCGCAGCCGTCCGGTAGAGCGTATCGAGATGCTGTTGCCAGGTTTTCGTAGACGGGATCTAGCACACGGCCAAGCGGGCGAATTTTCCGAGAAACGGCGACAACGCGCGCGGCACGGTTCGAGAAAACCGGGCGAATCGAAAGATATAATTCACACGGATCACCGTTCGATCGGCCGCCATGCGGAGGAATGTTTTTCTCGCAATCGTGCTCGGTTCGACTAGCGTCGACGCAGACAAGTCGTCGACCAACAGTGACGCGTCGTTTTCGCCGCTTTGCGAGATCGGATCGAAGATAGAATCGGTGGCGATCGTTCCTCCCGCGCGAGGTTCGTCGGGCTCGATCCATTAATAACGGACCTCGGATCTAACGCGAGAATAAAACGTTTGACGCGCGTCGCGGCGCGTCCTCGGGGCCTGTGGAATTCCCGAGCGTCAGCCGATGATCGGGTGCAGGGAGCGGGCCGAGGCGGCCGATGGAACGAAACACCGTAGTAGCCTCGAAGCGCGCGTGCGCGCAAAAAGCGAATCGCTGCTTCTTATCGAGGGCGTAACGCGAGACAATCCGATCTGATTACCGGCGAACGACCTTCCCCGGGAACTATGCATCGAACAGGCGTTACCTGCTCCCAGGCGGCAAGTCAACGAACGATCTTAACCCGTAAATGTCGCCTACAACGGAACCAGTTTCGTCCCGTTTCATGGCGTTCCGTGGCATCGATACCGGTGACGTCAGCGTTAACGGGCAAGAGGGCTGCTGTTACAGCCGCTGCACCGCCGCGTGCAGCAGCAGAACGGGAGAAAAAGTCGCGGAGGAGAGACAGAGCGCGGGAGCAAAGTAAATCGGACAGCGAGTGGCGAGGGAACCACGAAGGGTGGCGGATCGATAGCTCGACCTTGAGACTCGTCGTCGCCTCTGGTACGCCCGAGCAACCGCCGGTTCTCGTAAAACAGAGTTACCGTTGGGAAGAGAGGACAGCGCGTGGACGTATACGCAAACGCGCGAGTTCTCTGGGTCGACGACGGCCAGGGGTCGGGGGGCGGGCGAGGAAGGAGCGAGAATGAGGTAAGAGGACGAGAAACGAGGGAAAGGGAGAAGAGAAGCGCGCGTCGTGCAGGGTGCAAGGGAGGAGAGCGAGAGGGACGCGAACGAAGAAGCGAGACGAGGCGGGTTGAACGGGTGGAAAGAGGCGAGGAGGTGGAGCAGAGGAAACAAAAGGTGGCCGAGAATGATCGTACGATGTCGTGGATACGCGTTTTATTTCAAGAGGTACTTTCACGGAACGGTCGTCGGGCGTATTTTTTCGCCGCGGCTATTTACGTACCACGCCCGCGATAATGCACGTTTCGACCGATCGCTGGCATCGCTGACGTTCGGCCATTTTGGATACACGGTGACGTCAGCGACGGAATCTGGGAAACGAGCATGGAGAAAGGCGTGTCATCCGTCGTGGCCCGGCAATTTTCCATCCTGTACGAGTACCCCGGTGACCTCACACTCCGTACATCGATCAGCGTCTATTCATCCGAGAGACGAAACCGACACGCTCCCTCGTCCCCCTCCTACACCCCCTCCAACCCTATCCGCGTATTTTTATTATCTCTGCATCGAGAGAGAAAACGAGCGGCCGCGAGCGTCGCGGTGACGCTCTTCGTGTCCGTGAAGACGACCACGACGCGAAGCGGGAACGACGAAAGCTCCTACTCAGCCGAATTTTCACCGAGAATGGACCACGGATTCTCTTCCCTTCTTTCGCTGGTCTTTTTTTTTTATAGGACGAGAAGGACAATGCACGCTGGGTAACGAACGGACGAGCATTCACCGACGACCGATGTAACCTCGCGTTCTCATCGAAACGGAGAAACTTCGACGTGCATCCGGTGCATGCTATTGTGCGGCCCCACCGGGTAGTCTGTTCGTTCACGGTTCGTACGTATCGGCTCGGAACCGAGCCGCTTTTTCGTGCCTCTCGTGGTGCAACTCTTCCTGTGTCGAAGCCCCGTGTGTTTCCAGACGCGGACTTTGATCGATTCAGCTTCGCGAGTAAACGCTCCGTAACGATCGTGAGTTATTAGCATAAGACGTAATAATCGTTAAAAGCGTAACGCGATTCGAGAACCGAGCCCGCTTCGCGCGCGATACATCGCGGCGGCTCGTTCCTGCCACGCCAGGGACTGAATGCACCGGGGCTGGACAAAAAAGTAAACAGCTTAACGAAGATTATTTTCCTATCTCCGACGGGTTTATTACTTTACGATGACTCGGGCCGTCACACGTGAGAAATAATCACGTTACGAGAGAACAGCCTATGGTAAATCTAATCTGTTCCCTCCTTCTATCAATCCAAGGAGGAGCCAGGCTCGTCCCAGTTTCTAGAAGCGTCCTCGTGCAGCGCAATGCTGCACGACCGTCAATATAGTTGTACCTCGCACGCACTCCAACCAGTTATCCACCGAAACCGAATTAATTTACCGATACCGCTCGATGCTGCCATTATCGTCTATCGTATCGCAAGTACGTACATCGACGCGGTTAGAAGAAGGAGAGGAAAATTTAGGTTAGAACGAGTGGCCTGGTCCGAAATCTAATAACGGAGAAAGCTTAGTTGAAAACACACCGGAGCAACGTTCGATCGTCGGGCCAACCTAAGCTGACCTGACAGAAACGAGTTTACATAAACGGACGGCAATGAATCATCGATATAATTGGCAAAGAGCGAAAGAGATCGGTCTCGCTCCATCTTTCCCCTAGCTACGATTTCGACGTGGAAGCCAACAAAAGGAGGAGAAAATAACCAGCAGAACTTTCTTTACCGACCACACATGCGAGCCACGACGAACAGATAGCTATCAGGTGTCGCGTCGCGATAGCACTCGCTTCCCCTTAGTGGCCGCGGAATTTAGATAGCGACGCTTCTCTTCCGGCTGCACCGCTTACGTAGTGCGTAAAGGCGTTACGTAACGCACGAGAAGCCGACCGAGCAGAGCGTAACAATCTATCGGATCTACGCACGGTCGCCGCGCGCGCGGCTCGCCGTTCGGCCATCTTCGCCAACGCTCGCCGCCGCTCGACGCCGCGACGCCACCGATTTACCATTGCGCGCGCCTCTCCCGACCTCGCGGTCCACCATTTAATAGCTATCGAATTTTTCTTCCAAACACCCTCCTACGTCACGCGTATTTTCATTTTTATTTCAATCTCTCTCCCTCTCCTTCTTCCTCTCACTCTCTCTTTCTCACTCCGCCGTCACTGTCCGCCGTTATATAACGCCGCGATTCTTTTTTTCGCGTTCCGTACGCCCACCCTCGGTCGCTGTTTATTTATCGACGGATGTCAACGCGTCGCGGCGCGTTTCGAACGTCGCGCCAAAATCGCGGAACGCACGGACCGGAATTTTACCCCGCGCGTGACAATGCCGCGTTACGTATTTACGGCGCGATGTTTGCCGCGATCCGCCGCGCGTATTTCTCCGTTCCTTTTCCACGAATGCACGTACGCGCGCCCGTTTTTGCACCGCGTGTTCCGACGCGGCGTTTCTTTCGCGCCGCGGCCTTTAAGAAACCGCATTTCACGCGAGCCCCGTTCCTCGCTGCCCGTTCCGTAATGCCGCCTTCTTTCTGCCCTTTCTTTTTCCTTTTTTCTCCTTTTTTCCCCCCTGTTTCCCTTCCGCCGTTTCCTCGCGCGCGCGTTCCCGCTCGGAGCTCGATAAGCGAGA
>NIJG01000001.1:1144336-1301702 GCA_002201625.1 Euglossa dilemma
CAGCCGCGGCTCGAGCGGACGGCAAAGGTCAAATATTTAGAGACTCGTCCATCGAACGATTTTGAGAAATCGGCTATCGTTCGAATCCGCGAAAAGAGCGATTAGAGCGAATAGCGAACGATGGGAACCGAGCCTGTTCGATTCACGCGGACTCGTTGCACGTGGACTTTGTTGCGCCCAAACGAGCGTCCTCGACACACAAGACCTTACGTGTGCACGGACATTTAAGTTCGAACGCGAATGGACGTCTCTTAGAAGCATATGACGTATCGCTCCATCTCGGTCGAGGATCTAGATTGCCGTTGGCTTATTTTTTTCTTTTTTTTTTTTCTTTTTTTTCCTTTTCTTTTTCTCGTTTCGCCGCTTATGAGGGTCTACGGCGTGTTCTAAAATTAGAGGATGACCGTCGAAGCTCGCCTCCGTCGAACGATATCGAACCGCCGGGAATTTTTGCGCACGCGTTCGATATTTCTCCGAGCTTAACGAAAATTTAATTAAAAAGTCCCGGGGTCCCGGTCGAGCGTGCCGGGTAAATAACGTTTAATTGGTCCTTCTTCGCGAAAATGATTTCGCAAATTGCGTACGAAAAATAGGCGATTTCGCGTGCGAATAATCGCGGGTCAGAAGGATCAATGCCCGTATAATTCCCGTATGACGTCCCGATAACCAGTCGCTTCGCTGCGAGCGCGCTCCGATCTGTAACGCTTTGGTAAATTATGGACGCAGGCCTCGCGGATTGATTTAACACGCGTAGCGGAAAGTAAACGCGTCGGTGTGTATCCGAAAGCAAAAACTCTCTGTAATCGTTCCACAGATACGCTCGCGCGATAGCTCGTTCGAATTCGCCGGTCTTTTTCTTTCTTTTCTCGAATAACTTTTGCGCGTTGTTTACACGGTTAACACTGTCAATAACGGCTTCGACACAATAATACCTCGGCGTGACATCATAGGCAAACATTTAAATGATTATGATAAGAACGATCAACAATGTATTACGACACGTAGGAACATTGCGCAACGGGCCGTCGGTAACATATTAAAAACAGTTACGTATCGCGGCAAACGCGAAATGTTTCTAAAACCGGATCTCTCGCATAAATTTCCCGGCCGGCCTTTTTCCAACGCGTGCACCTCCGACGCGTAGACGACGCCGCGCGTTTTCACCCTCGGCTTCGCTGCTGCGAGGCTCGCGCATCCTTCTGGAATGCCAGTCGGGACGACCGAGACGGCAGAGACGCACGAGCGAGATGACGTACGCGTCCCGATAATTCGACGATAGCCGTCTCTGCTTCGTTATTTACAAACACGACACGCGGCGATTAAACCGGCCCGACGACGAGAGAGCAACCGGCTCCTACCTTGGCAGCAAAAAAATACGCGGGAACCCACGTCTGCTCGTAAAACTCGGTGAGAAAAGCTATTATTTCGCGTTCGGAACGGCCATTTGCGACGTCGACGAATTCTGAGTCACGTTTCGCGAATAAACGCGTCGCGACGTTGTTCGGGGCCGCGGCGACGGACGGACGAGCCAGCGTGATCGCCGAAGCGCCCGGTGGTCTTGGATTCGCGTCCTTATGAGGAAATCGGGACGTCGGAGGACGAGGCTGGCCTGCCGGATTTCATGTTATCCCGTTAGCGGACTCGGGGGCAGCCGCGACGCGGCCAGACGCCGGCGCGGCCCGAGGAGACCAGACGAGACCAGGCGAGACCAGTAGAAGCGACGCGACACGCCGCATCCATCACCTACATACGCGCATAGATTGCGATCATTTTCCGTTCCCGTTTCCCATCTTCGTGCACGGCGAACCGTTCGCGCCTCTGCGAGTCGCGAGTGCAGCAGGCTCGCACACTGACCTGGATACATATGTCGCGGCTGGTATCTGCACGCGTTGCTCGTCAACCTCGATTAAACCGCAGCCGCCGAAAAATGTGGAATATCGGCGTCGGCGCGGCCACGGACCGTGACTATCGGTGCCGTCCCGACCCCTCGGGGAACGCTATCCGGCCGGATCGGATATATCTTCCAGCGCACGTTGGCGAAAAGCGGTGAAACTCCGAGACACGTCGAAACGCGTAAATTCAAGCAACCGTGCCTCTCGCGGTTTACCTTTTTGTGAAAGTAGATCTCTCTTTCTCGCCGGGTCACCGAGCGTAATTCCGTCCTTATGCAGCGAGATTACGCGGCCGCGACCGATCGCCATGCATTCTTTCCGCCGCCGCCAAAGGACATTATGCATAAACGACGGTGACAATGCGCGCTCTGCATGCGGCGCGCCGCGTTGCGCGCACGCTCCGAACCGCGCCGCAGCCGCGGCGAAACGCGACAAAACGCTGCGAAACGCCGCGTTACTTTCCCGCGCGTTGGAATTATCGCGACCCGCCGGCGAATGGGTGTGGTAGAGCGATTTCGCCGGCTCGTTCGCGCGAGTCACGTCGCGGCCAGCCGATTTTAGAGATCGCGGCCACGCACGCGCCGCAGATATATAGAAATCTGCGTGCCCTCGCCGGGGCTTCCTCTTTTTCTTCTGCTCTATCGTCGCACGACTTTTTGTCCGGACGCGCGCGTCCCGCCGCGACGCATCGCCGTTGTCCGTAGGGTCGGCGTTTCTGGGAACGGATCTACCTGGTAGGGAAGGAGGACTCGGCGAGGATTTTCAGAAGAATCCTCGCGATGCTCGCGCTGGATTCCGCCGCATCCTTCCACGGCCGGTGACATCATGTCTATTTTCAGTAACGGCAGATATCTAATATCGGACATCCGCTGTAATGGAACCTGAGATCGTATATTCCCGCGAGCTATTCGGTGTAAACAAACATAATTGTTATCTCGCGTGTCTTATTCAACTACACTGCGAAGGAAATGAGCGATAGGAGAATTATCGAGGCGATATCCACCGCTTTCCGCCGCTGGTTATTACCACTAGGCTTCGTATCGTCTATCGAGGTGAACGATATCCACGCGAAATAGGTTTCTCTGCGTACGTGTATCTGCAGACCGGTAACTATTCCATCACGCGTCGATCGGACGTACGTGTATACGGTTCTTCTGGCGCTGACGAGCGACTCGAATTTTATTCGACGACGTCGCAGCGAGGCTGCTCGTAACAGTAGTCGAAGCGAAGATACCGACGACGTCCGTCAAGGTGCCACACTCGAGACCGTGAGAAAACAACGTGCGTAGAATGTGTGTACAACGATAGCGCTAGCTCGGCTTCCTCTCGAGGAGAGACGGTTTCGCGAGCCGCGCAAACTCTGATGTAACGCGAATCTCTCTCTCTCTCTTTCCCTCTCTCTTTCTCTCCGCGAGCGTGTCGTAGAACGACGCGCGGCGTATAATACGCGACCTGCGAAACACGGGACGGCGAAATTCGACGCGTCTCTTTAAAATTCAACACCGTCGATGCGTTATCCGAAATTCGAATTCCCGCATCGGAACCGGCCATCGCGAGCCGCCACTTTCCAATCTTTTATTCCGAGAAAACGAAACGCGTAGCAACGGCAACGATAACAATAACAATAATACCAACACGGCTCGCGCGGAAGAGAAAAAAAAAAAGAGAGCGGAGAAGGGAAGAGCGAGGAGAAGAAAATATGCCGCTGAAAAAATACGGGCATTGGGCGATTTCGTAAGAAAAAAGAAAGACGAGAGAGGACAAAAAAAAAAGAAAGAATCGTGACAACATCGTGATATCTCGGATCGCGCGATTTCTCCGTTTCTTAGCTCTCAACCGAGAGTCGAATTCTGGACGTGTACACCGCACGTACACACGTACGCACACATGGAGGTGAAGCATCGCGGCGGCGCGTGAACGAGATACCACCACACGCGCGCGCCGCCGCGGACTTTTCAACGACACCGACGACGCCGTTGGACTTTCAGCTCTGCGCGATTAACTTCGCGGATACTAGAGAGTGGTCGGCGCAGGAGAACGCGACGCCTCGTAATGCCAGTGGAACGAGTCCGCGCGATTAACGCCGGAGTCGCCGGCGAAGAGGACTCGCGGCGGATTTCGGCCATGCCGTGTCCGATCCGCCTGCTATCCGACGTTTGACAAACCAGCGAGGAAGAAATACGCGAGTACAAAGGATCCAGGCGAATTTTTCCGTCCGCGCTGTCCGGTTATATCATCGTCACGTAATTACACGGCGAGATTGTTATTCGATGGAAGCTACGGCGAGCGATCTATCTGGAATTTCAAGCGGTCGCTCGTGAGCGGATAGAACGCGCAGAGCGGGAGGCGTGGGGAGAAAAAAAATAACGCGACAGAGAGAGAGAGAGAGAGAGAGCGAGTGAGAGAGGGTGGGTGGAGAGGCGGAGGAGGAGAGGAAGCGGAGAGAACGCGAATCCGCTCGAGCGAAATTACGATGAATACCGGTCGTTGTTTCCCAGCACAATGGCCGTCGTTATGTCTCCGCTTTTATTACGTTCGCGCGGAACTGCACGGAGGACGAAACGGTGCTCGGTGATTGGTCGTGATCGCGATGTCATCCGAAACTGATTTCCGTTCGATGAATCGGGGCAAGAGGAGGGTTTCGCGGCGAAGATCCCGTGGAAAGTCGCACGGCGCACGACGAGGGACGCTCGTGGGCGTTGCTCCGCTATTATACCCGTCGGAAGGGCTGGAATTAGGTCAACAAGGTGTCGGTACGCATAACGAACTGGGTCACGCTTTTACGAACGCTTCTCCACATAGCTTCCACGATCGATCGGGTCCAAGCTTCGTGCACCGTTTCACCGAGCTAATGAAACACGCGCGGCAGAGGGGCAAGAATTTTCGACCGCGACGCGAGCGCGAAAAAACCGAGCGACGTCGGAATTTGCTCCAGCGATTATCTTATCGCCGACATTCCCGTCGATACGCCGCTCTCGCGGCCAGAAAACATAAACAGAAATTCGTTCGGCTCGTGAAAATAAACGATCGTCGCGCGACTCGGGACAGCCGAGCATCGGATACGTATCCGACTCGAAATTTCTTCAACCGCTTTGATACTCGATATCCTTCTAACCGGAACGAAACCTGGTCGAATTTTCGATCCGACCGAGAACCGGCTGAGAAACCGATCGGCTCTCGCCTCCCTGTTTCTCGCCGACGATCACGTGACCAGGCGGAGATAACGAAAAAGATAGCCGCGCCCGGCCCAACGGATGCCCTTGCACTTGACGAAACTATCCACGTGGCTATATCCGCGCGATGACGACATCGATGATGTCGGCGCGGCGACCAACAGCCGCTGACTTTCGTTTTCATTTTCTTTCGTGGTACTACTCGTCGCCGAGTCCTTGACTGTGCCCGCTTCGATAACGCTACTCGCGTAGTAAACCCGCTGACTGTTATCGCGTTCTTGCATTCGCGGCTATCGTTCCTCGCTCGTGCGAGGTGAGTCACTTCGACCGTTCGCCATTATGACTTTCCTGCCATCCTCGTCCACCCGAGCAGTACCTCTATCTACCTACCATGTTCCTATCTTTCCTTTCTATATCTCGCCGCGCATATTCCGCTTCGCCGAACGCTCGCGGCGAATCCTCGATCGCACCACCGACGCGTTCTCGATCCACGCGTACGAATTCTCGAGAGGCAAAGAGAGAAAGAGAGAGAGGGAGATTCGTCCGAAACGTACGACCTTGCGTATCGGCGTGCTCGTGACAAATCGGTGCATCGGCAGATCGGCCGACCGACACGCATCTGGCCCATCTGTCCGGCCGAGAAACTTGTTTTTCGACCGTTGGTCCGACGTGTTTTTTCGACCTCCTCGTGAATCACGCGTCTCCGTCCACGCTGCGGGCTATTAGCGCTAATAATGCCAGTGCCTCGAACGGGATTAACCCTTTGCGGACGACAGGCGACCGAGAGTCGCCGCGACGTTTCGCGCGAAAGGACGACTCGCGAGTGAGACGCGACGTGTTTACGTTAGATTTCGTTATTTCCAAACGATAGGAACGCGGTAGTGGTTCTTGGAAAGGTTCCTTGGCTGCTGAGATCAATTTTCCGAAAGGAAAATCTACGACAGCGTAGAAAGATACGAGGATATATTAGGTTACATAAATAGGTCTCGTAATCTGCCAAAATCAATCTGGGATATAAGTTGTGAATAAATTTATTGGTTTGCAACATCGAAATTCCGAGAAGGATTGTTTATATAAACATTAGATTACAATTGGAGTTCAGGCGAACGTACCCTTTTCACTTAACTTTTCTCACGAGTCGGTCAGTCGCTTCCTTGGGAAATGAAGAGAATATTGATCATACTAATTTCACGATTTCAAATTCATAATCCTAATATGTTTAACCTGTGGTTAGAATACTCAATGTTGTCGTAAATTATACCAAATTCATGGGCGGCATTAATTTGACAGATCAGTATCGACCGACGTACTGCTTTATGAAGAAATTTGTCTAATTAATTCGTACATTCTCTACGAACGGGTAAAGAGAAAAGATAGAGAAACCAACTGCCGTTTACACATTTGCACTTTCGAAAAATTTTGGCGAACAAATCGAGATTATTACGACGCATTATTGCGATAGACCGTCCGACGAACTGCTTCATGAAGAAATTTGTCTAATTAATTCGTACATTCTCTACGAACGGGTAAAGAGAAAAGATAGAGAAACCAACTGCCGTTTACACATTTGCAATTTCGAAAAATTTTGGCGAACAAATCCAGATTATTACGACCCATTATTGCGATAGATGTCCAGATAAGCCAAGAAATGCATCTTGGTCAATGTTTTATAAATTATCATACGAAACGAAACTACAGATCACAATTTTTGGAAAGTTGTACTCTTGAAGGCGTAAATATCGATAAACTGGCGAGATATAACGTTTTTGAAAATCGCCTCGTCCTGCTACCTAACCTGGCCGAAAAAGTCGTCGCCCGCAAAGGGTTAACCCGATGGCGCATTAATCCTGACGATGTTCGCGATCGCTCTTCCAGCCCGAGAGGACGGAGCTCGTTGCGTCTGTGGCCGATCGCGATAATCGTTCGTCAGATTACACGATTTATTAGCGGACCGAGTATTTCCGCGAACGGAGATATCTACGGCGACAAACAGCGGACGAACGCGAGATGGAAACAGAGACGATGACGATTCCTCGGTATTCCTGAAGTTCCTAATCAAGTCTTTCTACGTTTCGAATAAGACCCGAGAGCAGCTCTCGCGAAAGTATCTCTTTTTCCTGGATTATTTCTGGCCTGCCGTTCCATGATCGGCATGCTAAGCGGGCTCGAAAAAGTCGCGGCCGAAGAAACTCCCAACGAGCACAGCTTTTTTATCGAGGCTGGGCGCGCACACGCACGCGCACGCGGGAGCGCCGCTCCGCGTCGCGAAAAGAAGCATCTCGAATGCGCGCAAACGATTTCCCAGGTAACTGCCGCACCTCGATTTATCTGCTATTTACGCGAATCGGTCGGCGTGGAGGGATTATCAGGGAGAGATCGTAGCCTGTGGATGGTTCGCGAGGAAAACGAGATCGGGTACGGCGAGCGTGTAACCGGAACGCGAGGCACGCTCTAATGGCGAACCGTTTAAAATGGGCGGCGGTGGCAATTTATTTGCATCGCACGTGGCCCTCCGTGGGCGGCGGTCAGGAAGCGTGTGTGCACGAGATCCCGGAACATCTCTCCCTCTCTCTCTCACCCTCTCTTCGCTTTCTCTCTCGCTCTGCTCCGCAGCGATGGGCACACCCGAGTTACGCTTCGGGGGTGGAACCGTAGAGCGGACTGGATGAAAACGGCGACGCACGAGCCGGTCGCCATGATTGTCACCAAGTCGCCCGGAAGAAAGAGCCTCGACTTCCGGCCCGGTAGGCCGGCGCCTCTCTTCCACGGTGCTCGCATAGATCACGGCCAGCCGCGAGAGCCGATGTATCGATTCTCTCTGTTCGGCCGAAGAGAAAGAGAGAGGATTCCAGTGGGCGAGAAAAATGGGTGGCCTTCGGGATGACCGTAGGCCAACGACACCGAAATAATACGACGCGCAAACATTCGTGCCTGTGAATATTTAACAGAGTCGACATGCGAGTTCCCGTGGCAGAACGCCGGTGTTTACGTTGACGAGCGAACGCTTATATTACCCGCGCCTCTCGATAGCCCCACCTCCTCCTCCTCTGCGCGAAAGCAAAATACTCCAAGCGAATTAATTATGCAAGCGTCGTACGCGATCGGGCCCGTGTTCGTTCGTTCGTTCTACGTTCGCGTGGTACGCTGCTGCTGGTCGTTTCGCTCGCGAGAGGATCGGCGGCGTGGCGTCCCTTGGACGAGGGGACCGCGGCCACGCGACCGCGGCGACTACGACGACGACAAGAAGAAGAAGATGGAGAAGATGAAGAAGAGGAGGAAAGTAGCGGGAAACGGAGTGGATCTCTCGGTGGCGATATCGATCGGAAGTGGTGGCCGCGAAGCGCGCGCGACGCGCTCTTATGTTCCTAATTGGAGATACTCGCGACACACGCCAGAGGTTTCCGCGCGCGCGGCTCCCCGAAGTATCGCGTTACGAAAGGTATATGCCAAGTGCACTTGTAAGGTATCCCCCTGCCAGTGCGCCGCATAGCGAAACAGACATCGAGCGGAAGCACCTGCTCCGGAGAACCGCGAGCCTGCACCGTCGACGCGCCCGATTCCTTAAAACCCGCGCCTACCGACCCAGCGTTTATTAGGCTCCGATCCCGAGGGGACCACGGATGAAACCGGAGAGGAAGCGTCGCTCTCCAAACTCCAGTAGAGAGAGAGAGAGGGAGAGAGAGCCTCGTCGAAGCTTCTCGCGGAAGCTCCGATCTTATCGATAGGACGCGCGATGGTCGATCGAAACGACGAGGACCTAACGAGAGAGAAGCTCGTGGACCGAGCTAAATAGACGCGCCTCTTGGCGTGTCGCGGACCCGATGCGTGTCGTCGGCCATGGGAAGCCGAGAGAAAGAGAGAAAAGCAGAGAAAGAGAGAGAGGAGAAGAAGAAAGAGAGAGTGGCGAATGGCGGGGTGGGGTGCGCGGGGGAGGAGGAGGAGGAAGAGGGGCGGAGGAGAAGGGGGCTGGAGGAGGGTGGGGTGACGGTAGGGGTAAAGACTATATTGATCACTGACCTTTCCTGCGGCCGAATGGTCCGAAGAACGTGCCGTTCTTGCCGATGACGTTATCGTCGATGTACTTGAGCAGTTTCGTGGTATCCTCCCCTTTTTTAGCGGCGATCGACTTGACAGGACGCGGCGGCGCGAGCCTCTGGCTGGTGATGCCGCTGCCGCTGGTCAGCGTGCTCGGGCTGACGGTCGGCGTGGACGTGGAGGCCGTGGTGGACGTGGACGTGGACGCTAGGGCGGTCGGCTGGCCCGCTAGGCCGGCGCAGCTCGCGCTTCCAGCCGTAGGGCACGTCGTTTCCTCCGCGAGCGAGTTGATCCTACGCTGCGATCCGCTCCAGCTCTTACCACACGAAATCTTCACCGAGCAGCTCATTCTCTCATAGTAATCGGGTACCTCTCAGTGTGCATAGTAAGGATTAACCACGAATCGACACACGCGGCAACGCACCGGACCGTTGCATCTACTCTGCCCGCGATCAGCCAGACGGAGAGCCGAACGCACCGACCGCACCGGACCGCGAACGACCGTCAACGACCGTCTAGCAACTTCACGGCTCTGTCCCTTTAGTTAGACTTGGTCACTAGCCCGAACTCCCACAGGAGCATCGTCTGAGACGCGAAAAAGAACGACTCGCCTCTCCCGCTTGCCCTTTCTCTCCTCCTCCTCCTTTCCTGCACTCTCGCAGACACGTGTTTATCACTGGAACGTTAATTGGAACGGTACGAGAGACGACGAAGGGTTATCGTCTGTCGTCCGGCGATTCCGCGAACGCGTCGCAGAGAAAAACCGGGGGGGAAAAGTGAAAAAAGAAAATGGAGAAGGCGCGCGCGCGTATCGCGTGTTAATCGCTCGTCCAAACGATAGCTACCAGAGCAGAGGGAAACCAGCAGCTCTTCGCGTTATCCGCCTCTCTTCCCTCCTCCTCTCCTTTATCTTCTTTCCTTCCACTCGTTTCGCACCTTTCGTCCTTCGGCCTCGATCGATCTCCGCCGATTCGTTTCCGGCAGGAAAAGCGTTCAAACGATCCTTTCGTTTCCTTCCTCTCGGCCTCGAGCGATCCCCGTGCGTCCCGTCTGTCCTCCGCGTTCGAATAGGTTAGCGCGACGACCGTCGGATTAACTCGAGCTTCGACTACTTCCGTGATGTACCTTGCCGAGCGACGTGCGCACCGCGAACGCATACAACCTCGTTCGATGCTGAGGCGAGACTGAATGTCTAGCGGACGAGCTGCCCGGTTCGCCAATGGCGTCACATGGTCACGCAGGCGCCGTCGAGTCTCGCTTCGCTTCGGGGCATCTTCTCTCTGGGTCGGCCGTGCGGGCTACCGCGAAAACCTGAACCGCGTTTTTCCGCGAATCTCCGCGCGGATTCCGCTTAAATCCCCCGCTAAATGTCGCCGTTCTTCCCTCTTTTTTCCGCCCTCGCCCGTTCCTCTCGCCGAACGAATAAGATACCGCGGTAAATTCGCCCGTTACGCCGACGTCGCGAATTTCTCGCGAAATTGCGAATTTCTCGTTTATCGCTGAACCCACGGCGAACCGGGTTGCTTCTTGATTTTTCATCGGGCTTCCGACGATTTTCGACACGATGGGAAAAGTTTGATCTTGTTTTCGTTTCTTTTCCGTTTTCCCCGCCCAAACGCGCTCTTGCTTCTATTTAAAGATTCCGCGAAGGAACTCGATACACGGCTGAAAAGCGTTATTTTCGCACAAAAGAATATTTCTCGCGATTTGTCACTTGCCAATGAGAATATGCGATATAAATAGCCGCGTTGCGTTTCAAAGGAGACACTGCTTTACGACGCACGGCTCTTTGAACCCGATTCACCGACGCATCTGTTCGAAATCGCGCGAACGTTGCGCGATAATTTACATTCGGAATCGGATGCGCGTACTCGCTGGAAAGAAAAGCGAGGGAGTTCGCTTCTTCGATTCGACAATTACGCAAAACGGCTGCTGGATGTTTCGTTGGTACTTACTTTGGCCAGCGTAGCATCGGATCTCGCTGGGAGCATGTCAGGCTTAATCGAATATCTCTCCCCGGTTTCTATACAGACGCGAAATTGAATTTCACGATTGGTTTGCCCACTCTTACCCTAGTAGCGGTTTCCTTTCGCGCGATATAGACGGACAGTTATTCGCGTAACCTCTTTTTTTATAACCTGCACTGGCAATCTGCGACCATATGGTCCGATACCGCGGGAATATGGGTCACGCGAAGGCACGTGCGTTTCCCCATTAGCCGAACAATTAAAATAATTAGCCGCGAATTCGACGCGGAAATCGCGTTAACGCGGCCTGACAAGAGCGCGAAATTCGAGACAACGAGGATATCTGCTCGCATTGTTCGAGGATTGTTGCTCGTCGCTCAACGTCACTGGATGACGCACAAAAGAGTATCGTGCCGTTCGAGGAGTCGAACGAGGCTCTTGATACACGAGTACCAGAGTACGAGGAGGAATCATCGGGCAGCTCGGCGTCGTGATCGTCGCGTGGCACCGAGATAATTAGCAGGAAACGATCCGATCGGACGGTAATAAACGATTCGCTTTTTCCGCGCCGGCCACGCGTCTCTGTGATTAAGGATCAGTGAAATCTTTGCCGGTGAACGCTTTTCTTTTTCCACTTTCCGGGCACGTTAACGGCCGCTGCAACGAAGCGTCGCGTGAAACAGGAGACAGAAATTGCCCGTTCTTTGGAATCGATAAACGAGGAAACGAGGCGATCGCTTCCTCGAGATCTCTAGCCTAGCCCGTATACGGCAACAACGCGTAATAGTCTTATCATCGTGTGTCCGGCTGGAAGCCGTAAAGAGGCTTTGCCTTTCACGCCGATTTATTCCAAGCTTCTCGCGATTTGCGTAAAGCGACTTCAGTCCGGAATATTTAATAACCCACGGTCACGTTCTCGCTTCTTCCACGTGCCTTCCGACAACGCCGTTTCCAACCTATGCGCCAGTTCGATTCCTAACCTATCCCGGTTCACCTCGGACAATCCGTCTGGTCTACTCCACCGAAATTCGTTCTTTATTCTCGGCCGTACCTCCGCAATTGCAGACAACCGCCACGAGCACGCTAGCAACTATAACGCGATCGATACGCACGTTCACAGAAGCGTGATAACACGGGAACGCCGAGTCACGAATCATTCGCGATGACTTTCGTCGAATCAACAGATAGTACCACACATGTTTACGCCTTCAACAGCTGCTCTTCACGTGACTCTTTCGTGCAAATGTCCTTAGCTACCGAATAATTACAAGCCGAACGTACGCCGAGCCGTCCCACCTGAAAAGCAATCGATTCCGTCGAAAACCTCGCGCCGTTCCGATCGAGTCCACCGTAATTCAACGACGATTTCGCGAGAATCGAATAAAGTCTCTTGCTGATCGACAAACTCCGGTAAATTCTGCCGAACGAAGATATCAGAGTCCTCTACCGCGACGCGGAAGATCGTGCGAGACTTTGACGGGGCAGCGTGGCGTTTATCGCTCAAACGCTCCATGGTAACGAATTCCATGTGATTCTTGCGGTTTTCGTGGCTAAGCTCATGCTCGGTCTCTGGTTACGTTCGTCCTCGCGTATATCGAATTTGGCACGATGCTGAAGTTTCAAACCATGACCAAGGAGGAGGTGAAACTTGCCGCGGCCATTCAACGCAGGCGGCAGATCGACGCCGAGAGGAAACAACGGATCTTCGATTCTCGGTTCAGGAAAATCGGGGTGAGCGGTTCGGGCCAAAGTGTTTTCCCTTCGACGCGACGCGACGCGACGTCGGGCTAACCTGTTATACACGGATCGATGGTGCGCGAAAGACAAAAAGGACCCGTGTGCCCGCACGCGAAAGAACGATATATCGTGGTGCGTTCGGAGTACGTCCGGCATAACGATTTTTCTCCGTAACGCCCGCAGATAGACAAGGAATTCTTGGACAAACAGGTCGCGGAAAAGAAGCAGCAGCGCGAGCTGGAACAGGCCCGGGAATCCGAGCTGGACGAGAATTTGATTCGCAGCAGTAAGCTCGCCTTGTTCCTGGAGAAACAACAAGAAGAGGTAAACTGTCAATTAACGGTGGGAAAAAAACAACTGGCCGGATGATTAATCGTCTTTTCCAGCGTCATCGTCAAAGATTCCTACGTTCGTTCGCGTACGCGTTCTTCCTCGCGCGTTTCTTACTTTCCAATGTCCTAGAGCGCGGACGCGGGCCGAAGCTGAAACGGCTGTCGATGTTTGCAGGAGAGGCGGGAGATAAGCAAAGAGATCGAGCATTTCAGGCAGCAGTACCAGCGTCCCGAGCACGGCCGCGACTCCGATCTTCGCGAACCTCTGAGACAGGGCGATGGCGACTCGTCGCACGGACACGGTTTCGGCACCAAGTAAATATCGTCACAGGCAATTTCGTAGGCGCGAAAATGGTATGGCGACGTTAAATATTTGATCGGGTGACCGGCGCAGATTCGAGGGCGAAGACGATAATTGGAAGGAGCGGAGGAAGGCGCGGAAAGAGGAGATGAAATGGTGGATCGAGAAGCAGAAGAGCGAGCGGACGCAGGCGGAGAGGGAACGCCAGGAAGCCGAGAAAGCGTGCGAGGCAGCCATCATCTCCAGGGACAGGCGTGCCATGGCGCTAGATCAGATGGAACGGGAATGTCGTCGAAGGTTGAACGAAGCCAACGCACAATTTAATCGAGCTCTGGTAAGGCTTTCTCCTATTCGGTCCTTCGATCGCGCGGCGAATCAGCAACAAAGCGGCAGCAACTGCAAGAAAAAGATAACGATCTTATTATCCGGCCATTCTATTTCCTCCGGCGGTGGAAGAAGATCGAATCTCTGCTTCCCCGTGTCGCATACGCGCGGAGAGGATCCCGTCGATGCGAAAATTCGGATGATTAAAACGCGATACCTCTCCGTTGCGTTAATCGATTTAAACTCGTCCTCCTCTGGTTGCCTCTTGTCGCTCGCTGCCGGCGACCAATGACGGCGAACCGTGAAATGTCAGAGGTGAACGGTGGGAAAATCTGGTGGTTCCCGATACGGCTGATACGGTTCTGGCGAACCGATCTGGCGAGTCTAGGAATTCGGCCGATGTCACCGATTTCGGCGATTGTCGTCTGGTTTGCCGGGACGCGACGACGAGCGACGCGACGCGTCCCGGGCATCGGCCACGCGGTTTTAACGCAAACCTTGGCCGAAGGTGAGCACCGTTTACAGCGACGACGAGGTTGCTACGGTCGATGAGCAAACTCGGTGACGTCATCGACACACGAGTCTCGGTAATAACACGGCGAACGGTCCTCCTTCAGTCGCTTCCCCATCTCTTTCCACGCGTTCCCGTCCTTGACTTTTTTTCTCTCCGAAGCTGTCACGGTCCGTTGGATGGAGCGTGTTTTAGTCGAATGACCGGCTTGGTTTTCCTCCCTGCCACTCGGCTACAGGCGGAGGAACAGGGCTACCGCCGCCACTGCGAAGCCCTTCGCGAGGAGGAGGACAAGAAGGCGGATATCTACAATCACGTGACCGGAGACTTCCTCACGGAAGCCAAAGAGCAGGCGGAGAGTACTCGTGGACCGCACAAACCGTTGGCCTCGCGTTACAAGGGCATGACTGCGGACGAGCTTAGAGTATTCGAGGAAGAACGAGCTCTCCAGCTGAAAGAAATCGAGGTAACAGCAGACGGGTGAACGGTTGTTTTGCGCGGTTTTAACGATGCGCCGCGGATGGTTGAAACGGTGCCAACCGTTGTCACGGCCACGCGAGGGCACGGCCAGGGGGGCAAAAAATTTGGCTCGCTCCGGGGTAAACTTCTTCTTCCAGAAAACGAAATTAGAGGAGAAGCGGAGGAACGAGGAGTGGGATCGGTTAATGAACACCCAAGCGGCGATCGCGGACTCGTATCAGCGGGAGATCGACCGGAAGAGAACGTAAGAAGGCTCACGGTTTCCGTTTCTCGGGTTCTAGCGAAAGCGAGAGTTAAATAGATCGATGTGTCATAGGGAAATCAAGAGGCAAATAGCGGAGGAGAACTTGGAACTCGCGCAGCGGCACAAGTCCCATCAGCAGTACCTAAATCGCGTGCTCTACAAAAACAAACCGACAGCAGAATTTTTCGAACAATTCAACAGAGATGCTCGCTGAAACGAAAGACTTTCTGCCTCTATACCGACACGAATAAATTACTTTTCTAACGCAAATACCTATGTTCGTTATTCCCGTCTTTTCTTTTCTTTTTTCTCGCGCGTGTAACCGGATATCGATTATTCCGAAAAACTCGTTCGTTGGTAACTGATAAATTTGTCGCAACGTGAATCATCGTCGGTCGGTATTATATCATGTGTTTGCGACGAGTTTTATATTTTACGACGAAGAAAATTTTGCTGGCGATCGTATGAATTTAGTCTTTCGATGTATCGTTTTATTGCGCTGCTTTAAATACGCTGCGAGATACTAAAATTTTATGCACTATTATCGACCTTCCCGTTCAATGCATGCATTTATGCGCTATCGGTAAAAAGAGACATTGTTGATGTTTACGCGTCGTGCCTGAACGATGTTGCTTGAAATATCGCGTAAAACGTTGCAAATATAAATTAAAAATGTAATATATTTCCCATCATGCTTCTTAGCACAACGTAGTATTGCGAAACATAAATCACTGTAGCGATAAAATGAACGATACAGAGCACGATGATGCTGAGAAACAAAGGTTAGCTTTAAGGTTATATATCTTTTCTTATTCGTTGCTTTATTTACGTTAAATATATTTGATAAGTTCTTTATTTATCGATAGCAATGAGCAAGATACGTTACTCAAGGAACAGTATGAAATCGTGGAGGATCTCAAACGTGATTTGCACTTGTGCAAGGTATATTGTCTGTGCAAAATTAATTCTACGTTAAATACACCTATAAGTAAGTATTATATATCCTTTTTCAGCTAGAACAGCATAATATACGAGCTGAACTAGAAATTCTACGAAATGAAAATAAAGATATTAACGAAATAAAGGAATCCTTGAACTCTATTCATTTGGAGGAATGCGGCGATCAAGATGCTCGTAAGAAGGAAATAGTAAATTTACAAGAACGTATCGCGTTGTTGGAAACAGAAAAGGATTCTGCTTTGCAACTTTGGCATATTTCTCTGAATACCATAAGTGCCTTAGAGAATCGATTAAAAGGATTTCATATAGAGGGAATAGGAACTAAGTTTTATCAAGAGCAGGCAAATGCTCTCAAGGAAAGCTATTCGGAAGCTATTAAAATGTTGGAGAAAAAGCTTGCTGTGGCCAAAGATAATTTTATAAAGCATCAAACGCTGTATGAAACTAGCAAAGAGAAAATTAATAGTTTGACCAAAGAAAGAGACGAAGTTTTGGAGAAATATAGAAATCTTCAAACGAATGCTCAGGACAGAGGTCAGTAACATATGTTTATAATTTGCCATAACAAACAGAGACGTTATCTTTATTTTCTAAAAGACAGGAATAATCAGCTGACGATAGAAACGTTAAAAAAAGAATTAGAATATGCTAAAACTGAGACCAATAAAGTAGTGCAAGGAAAATTGGAATTAGAAAAAAAATTAAACGAAGTTAAAACATATGCCGAAAATGTAATGGAAAGGGATAAGGAAACGAAAAATAAAATGGTAGAAGCCATTGAATTGATAGAATCTGCGGTTAGGGAAAAGGATTTAGCGTTTCATCGGGAATCTCTGATATCGGAAGAAAAAACCAGACTGGAACACAGACTAAACATAATAGCTAATGAATACGATGTAAAGATACAAGAATTGAATAAGAAAACCAGAGACGAGATCGAATTAAACACGAAAAGATACTTAACGGAGATCAACGAACTTAAAGCAGAATTAAAGGCAGAAACTACAGTAGCAGAAAAAGTTCAAAGAGAATTAAAATTTACGGAAGAAGAATTAAATAAGATACGTAGAGATTCGAGCACAAAGATATTGGAGTATGAACAAAAAGCTAAACGTATGGAATTTCAGTTACAAGCATATGACGAGGCAATGATTAAAAATAAATATGATGTGGAAATTAAACAGTTAAGAGAAAACATTATTACTCTGGAGAGTAAACTAAGCACTTCGAATGATAAATTACAAAAGTTAGAACAACAACAAACCAGTAGCATACAAGATCAAGTAAAAGCAACTAATCGCGAAAATAAAGATATGATGAAACAATACTCGGATTTAGAGAATCAATTATCTAAAACATTAGATGACAAGGAAAATCTTGTATTGCAATTAAAATCGTTAAAACACGATTTTGACTATGAAATACAAAAAAGAGATATTGAAAAACATTCTCTGGAAAATAAAATTCGAGAACTAGAAGTCAATCTGCATAAAGCAACTTGTATAGAAAATAAATTGAGAGCTGCCGATGAAGTAAATCCACTTAACGTTAAAAACAAACCTTGCTTCGATATAACGTGAGTAAATATGAATATCTATTAAATCTAGCGATATTACAGGTAATATTTTTATTACAGAGTAGAAAACAAATGCCACTGTTGTCAGTCTGTATTATCGGATCATATGAATAAATTACAGGAGAAGTTTGATAGGAAAACGAGAGAGTTAATCAACCACGTTCAAGTTCATCAAAAACTAAGTAAAAAGTATGCAAACTTTTTACAAAGATAAATAAATAAATTCATATTTTTACAACAATTTGTGTTTTAGATGGAGAGACGAAGCAAAATCTTTAACAATTAAATTTCAAGGAAAATCTAAGGAACTAAGGGGGAAAATAAGCTTCTTACAAAAAGAAAATAACGAATTAAATCAAGAATTATTAAATTGCAAACAACAGTTAGCGCAACATGCAATTCAAGATATACAAAGGTGTGTATCTACCAAAGTTGTGTAATAGCAAGATACTTTAAACTAATTGAAGATATTTTGTTTTAGATTTAACGAACCAAATGAAATTAGGTGACAATATTTTTCCTTATCTACAAGAATTTTATAGCGGATGTTTAACTGTGTAAATATTACAAGAATATGTAAATTTATTCATGTTAAAAATACATTTTATACTACACATATCTTTCCTTTCTTTTTTTTTTTAAACACTGCCTATCTATTTATAGTAAAGCCAATATTGTGCTTACTCTTTGGATACAATGCAGGCTGTAAATAAACTAGGAAACCAATATAACTTTTCATTTTCACCTTGTTCATCTAACCATGCCAGTCCTTCTTTTACCATGTGGTCCAAGGCTTTCTGAGTTCTGTCTGGTTCCCACTTTAACTTCATACACAGCATAGATTTTGAAACATACGCATTTCCAGATGAACTGGCCTGTTGTAGTACAGCAGTATGATCCATACTGAGTTCACCAGGAATCGACTGTACCAAATGCTTTCCTCCCCCAATTGGAACAATGGAAAATCCATTTCCAAATATTCGTAATTTCTTGGCTGCAGCTAACAAGTCCTCATTCGTGATCTCTTGATGCTCTTTTCTACGACCTCTAGCTTGAACTAATCTTGTTCTGAGTTCATCCAATAATATCAATCCACCATTTTTATAATTTGTAGCCATACAAACTTCAACAATTTGTACAGCGAGTTCGTAATAAAAATCTCCTATGCCAAGAACTGACCAAAATCCTTTACCTGAGGCCAAAGGGTCTACACCTATCGATGCGCACATTTCGGTGAATTGTCGTCGAAAACGAGCATTTCTTTTAATTTCATTCTTATACTTGGAGGCGAATTCTTCTAAATTTCCACGAAAAGTTTCCATTTGTTTCGTCATTTGCTCAAACTGATTTTCTTGAATCTCGGTTCCCTTATCTCTATATTTTTCTTGCTCCAGCTTTTGTTTTTGGATAGCACCAACGCCTGCTTTTCGTCTCATCGTGCGATATATTCTCTATGATATTATGGATTATAAAAGTACGATTAAAGAGTGGGCCGATAAAAAATTTAAATACTTTTATCCGGCGTTTAAACGGTCGAGGTAACTGTCATATTTCTTCGAATATTGGAGCTTCCTTCGAAAACATAACCTAGTATCGATACAGTGGCAAAATATTATTTTTCTCCTTTTCTCAAATATATATTTTGCCCTTTAAAAACGTTTCCAATAGAAAATCAAGATATCAACGTTTATAAACTGTAATAATTTATAACGCGCACAAAATATTAAATAACGAAGAAAATTTGTATTTTACGTGTCGCTTATGCGTCGTACTTCGGATCTCTTACACGAGGTGTCAGTTGGCTTCAGACATCAAAATTTAAATATGGCGTCGGCAATGGAAATTGACGATGAAGAAAGTGATTTACCAACCTCGAGTAGTAGCAAAGGAGAGAAAAAACGTTTCGAAGTTAAAAAGGTGAGACTAATAATTAGGAGAGATATTTTATAAATCACGTGTAAATTTGATTAATTTTAAGGACTTGATCAGCAAACTCTAACCTTATTTATGCATTGTCATTTTTCTTATATTCACATGATTCACGCTCAACATTTAACTAAAAGTACAAAATTTTACATTACAGTGGAATGCTGTGGCCCTTTGGGCATGGGGTACGTACTCGAAAATTCCATTATATATACAATTTTCGTATACAATAATACACAGTTGTAACAATTGTTTTCTCACGAGATGACTACGTAACTACGATATTTCTTATTTTACAGACATCGTAGTGGATAACTGTGCGATCTGTCGTAATCATATAATGGATTTATGCATCGAATGTCAAGCAAATCAGGCATCAGCCACTAGCGAAGAATGTACCGTAGCTTGGGGTGTATGCAATGTATGAATCTTATCGTTACAGCTTTTTGTTTCGATACACATTTAGTATCAACTGCAGAAGTGAAACATTTTGACTTTTTTATTTTAATTTTTTGACACTTTTTGTTTGCATAGCATGCATTCCATTTCCATTGCATCTCACGTTGGTTGAAGACTCGACAAGTTTGTCCACTCGACAATCGAGAGTGGGAGTTCCAGAAGTAAGTACAATTTACAACATACAACGATACACTACTGGCTTCTTCGAGCTTTTGAAAATTGTTCGTGTGTTTGTAGAGGAGGCACAAAAGATTTTCATATACGTAGTATAATTTTATCCTCCGATATATACAGACATATACATAGATACGTACAAATGTTACTATTAAAATAAAATTTTTTTTACGTTTGTTACAGATATGGTCACTAGCTGAGTGTGTTCAACTACCGCAAACATCTGAACCCTCCAGAATGCCAAAGCCGATACAAGTTTAATTACATATGTGAATAAAAGACAAGTAAACGATCTGTTGTTACATTATCATCGGGAAAATCGGTGGCATACGTACGAGAGTCACAGCAGGCTCTCGGATAAGGAAAATAAACTAAAAATTCGCTTGAAACACAATGTGATTAAGACGTTATTGCACCAGCATTATCAAGTTCATAGTGCTACATGTATTGAGTTGGAACAGCAGATATTAAAACTATGAGCTATCGAAAGTTTCTTATTCTATCGGTTATGCATTATAAGACAATGTAATTCTTAGTATTAAGAACTCAAATAAAAAAATATCACGAAGGAAATAACAGCCTTTTCTAGAATTCGTATATCTCTTTATACATTTTCGTTGAAAATTATCGGTTCACCGAGAATTCTGCGACTCGAATTACAAATTTATTTTTACGGCATCGTCCGGAGCTGAAAAGCGGGATAAAGAAAAGAGTATCTTACGTCGATGCATTTTTTCGTGCGTTCTTTTTTCTCTTTCACCGAATTTTCCAATGATCCGCTTACCCGATTTTAAGAAATACCGTCTAGTAAAAGTTTTGTCCTTTCGCTTGCCGGGAACGGCGAGCTCGGGTAATCCACTCTTTCGATCAGCAATTTTTATACTTTAAATAGATATCGGTTCCACCGAGACACATAATAGAACGTTGAGAAACGTCTCAATATCTTTAAGCAAAATATCCCCTTTATTTACGGAGTCTGGAAACTCGTGCTCGCGCGTGTTTAAACGTGAACGAATTTATATATAGCGACACATACGTATCGATATTGGTTCCCTAAGATCTAGGTCTTCGGGAAGGTCGATGAAGCTTTTTCTCTCGAGGCGTTAAGCAAATTCAATCTCGCGTCGAAGTAGCAACGACAGGTATCGTAATAATAGCTTTCACGTTCCAACAAGCTGCGCACCGCTGTCCTGCCCTTACGCTCTTATCATTAATCCGCGCTATTATAGTACCTGGATTCTTAACGAGACACAACAGCTGCCTATCGCCGTGACCCGTGACGTCACGTCGAGGCCAATCGATCGCTTTGAGATCATCTCGAATCCCTTTTCCAGTTCTAGTGTATTCAAGAGGTATGGGGCAATACTTATCAAGCGGCATAACGCGGAGACCCGACGAGCTGGCTTCTAATCCGGGCATACAGCGAAAATTACATCCTCGGAGACCAAGCGACATTCACCGGAGCTGCGAGGGAGCATTAGTAAGCCTTTCCGGCTCTGATTTTTCCTCCTCTCGCCTGCCTTCCTTTTCCCTTTTTTCCTTTTTCCTTTCTCTATTTTCTCCACCACCATCCCCCTTCCTCGTCTTTTTTTTTATTAAGCTCTCCGCTTCCACCAGCCTCTATGCAGTCACCGGGATAGCGGAAAACACGGTGTGGTAGAAATGGGATTCGTTTAAACTTTAATTTGCCCGCACACAGGCACGGGTTTCGATAAATCGCGATGAACGAGAACGGACAACGATGATAATATCGCTGTAAAATCGCTTCGGCTATTTTCCAATGCACGCTCGGGCAGAACTAAAGTTTCGCGACATCGGTAAATATTTATAATTGAAATATTTGAAAGAGAGCGTGGCGCTGGAGGAAAGGAGAGGAGAACGGGGGAAGGGGTGAGTCGGGGGCGGGAAAAGCGGGTAATCCAGCAAGTGGATTTCAATGATTTCCAGAGAACAAGTTTCGCGCGAAACACGGGTAACCATGGCTGCTTGAAATATTTACCTGGCCGCGAGAGATGGAATATAAATACGATTTGCATTCGCGCCCCCTCTCCGCCCCGCGGAGATAGAGGGCGATAGATGGTTCGGTTAGGGGAACGACCACAGGCGGTTCGAGGAGGCTCGAGAGGGCGTTCAGGAGGAGTAGGAAAAGGGGTAGCAGAGAGGATGGGAGTACGAGTCGCGAAGGTCTCATTTCCGCCGGAAACAGAGGTTCCCTCACCCTTGCTGCGAGTTACCCTCCCTTCTTCTCTCTTGTCTCGTCCAGATGGCGGCAGAGTCCAATCGAATTAAATACATTCCCGAGGATCGTCCAATCGACGACCTCCGGTGGTGGTATTTGTCTGGTAGTTGTTCTGCCAATACCACTGTCATTTCTTTCGCCAAAGTCTGCCACTCGCCGCTGTCGCCGCGCATCCATCCACAGCCACCGAATAATTTACTCGTTTTTGCTGTTCCTTTTTACCAGCGCGCTACATCGTGGCGGGCAGCGAGTATATCGAAAATTCATTAAAGCCCCGTGTAATTGGGTCGAGAAAGAGAACCGCCGCTGACCCTTCGCATGGCTCCTTTACGCTCCGCTCTCGCCGGGATAATTTTATTTCGAACGCTCGATGATTTCACGTGTCGGTACGTTTTCGTCCACGTCACGGGGACGGCCATGGCCGACCGCAAGAAACCAGACGCTGCCGACGCTTCTTTCCATCCCGCCGGCGATTATTTCGTCGCGGCGTTTCCCGGGCAAATAATGGAAAAATCGCCGGAAGAGTTTCCCCCCGGTATAAGCGTATTTCGAACGCCGGAAGAATCGAAGCGCTCCCGCTAGTTGTACGTTATATTATTTAAAAAAGTTTCCCTGCCGGGAAGACCATCCATTATCTGCGGCTCCGATAAATCCGCCAAGGCGTTTCTCTCTCCTTGTGTGTTTGGCGGATATATCAGGGTTTCCTCGTCCCGTCGCTGTCGCCTCGTCTCTCCCCTGCTTTTCCTGCTCTTCTCTCTCCCTCCCCCGTACGTGGACTTTGGAATCGACGGGGGGTTAGAGGAGGTAGGATCGGCAAACTCGATAAATCGCAAGATTTTTCCCTCGGCCGATCGAAGGAACGACTGGCTGTCGCATCCCCCGAATTGCCGCGACGACTCGCCTGAATTCGCGCAACGTTCCATGCAAATTCACGCAGTCCTTGATTATCGCGCTTTCAAGGTGTCCACGCTATAAATAATCTCGTCGTTAATAATAATCGATATTCTCGTTGCGTGGCCGATTCAACCCGATAATAACTATTATCGTTAATAGACGACTCGTTATACGACAATTACGGTCCGCGTTTACGGGGTAACTTTAAATTCCGTTGCCAATCGAATTAAGTAAACGAATTGCTACCGATGGGACCGGATCGATGCTGGAATTTCGCGTCGACCCACCTCCGTTCTCCCGATCGTTTCGAACAAATTTGCGAGAGCTATCGCGGTTCGGCGGATCTAAGATTTCCCGTCCGCTCGGACATGGAACGCTTGCCATGCGCGCGTTGCAGATTGCATCGGGGGTTATGGTGGTGGTGGCAGGTCGCCTAGGCAGGCGGTCGTAGAGACGGTAAATCCTGGTTAAATCCGCAGAAAAAACAAAAGCCACGGCGAGCGTTAGAGGATTGCGACGGCTGCTACTAACACCCTTCTGTTCTTTCGCTTTTCGTCGAAGATTCATGCGCGTGCCTTTCTCGGGAAATTCTGTCGGAACGAGACGATTATCGTTTGCGACGGCTCGTCTACTTTTTTTCTTTCTCGCCGCGGACGCGTCGCGACGTCGTTCGGCTAGGGAAGGCGGTGGGCGAAAGGGAAGAGGAGAATCGACGGTATTTCGACGCGTTCGGATTCTTCGCTCGAGAAAGTTATTTACACGACGGAGTCGGCAATCAGGGGTTGGAAATCTGGACGCGGAAGGTGGACGGACAGTAAGTGGAGCATTAAGTTGGAAATTTCGGAACACGAGGTACACGGGCGGGCCGCGTACACGGTATTCTTGGTGGACGAGTCCGAGAGCACTCGATAGGCTAAGTAAATCAGAGGCCTTTGGTCAAGAGTACAGCCTCCACTCCGTTTAGGGTAGGAGTTAAAGGGGGTTGGCGGGTGATGAAGGAAGAGGGTGCAATAGTGGTGGCAGGAGCAACAAAGGGTTGGCTAAGAGCTCTTCACCGTCCACTCGCTCGCTTTCTCCAACCACCGAAGCATCACCTACTTCTCGCTGCAGCCAGGCTTGCTTGCCTCGTGATGTGATTGCTACCGAAATGTGTTTACCGTAAACCGTATCAAACTGTCGACCGTCCACCATCGTCGTTACCGTCTATCTTTTCCGCGTGGTACACCGATAAAAGTACGCACCTCTATCGATTCGCGTCGGCCATGGCACGTCGCGTCCGCGTCCTCGTCCTCGTCCTCGCCATCGTCCTCTCTATCGCCGTCGTCGTCCCCGTCGTCGTCGGGCCGTACGGCGGACCTTTCAAACGGCCCTTTTACCCTTTGTCTCTGCCGCCAGGTTAGAAGTTCCCGCGCAGGCTAGTAAACGCCGCGAACGAGTTTCCCTTTTGCGTCTTGTAACTTTGTTATTTCCCAAGGATCCTCTATCTTTTCTTTTCTCTCTTTCCGCCTTCTTTCCCCTGTTTGCCCAGCTAAATGGTAATTAAAGCGAACGCCGAACGATAACGCAATTTCTTTCTACTCTGCTTTCCCTTTTTATCGAAGGTAACAATTTTATTAAAATCACCCTACTATGCAAAGTCATCGTTCGAACGCGATCAGTAAGGGTTATGAATCACGCTGCTGGACCTGCTCTTGTAGCACGTCTTCCATATCTCGAACAGGCATATGGCGGAATGGAACCGGTAGAATATAGCCAGTGGCATAGACACGTGCGTGATGATCGTCCATGCCCAGACGCCGAAGAACTGCAGATGATCCGGACGTACCCCGGCCCGAGACTTCTCCAGGGTGTTCACTGTCCACAAGGCGATGTTGACGACGATCAGGAACGTGATCAGCTCCTTGCCAGGTTTGTCGTTCCTCGAGCAACGTCTACCCCACGCGATCTGGAAATTCGCCGACAACGGAAGGAAATATTTAATCCCGACGATAACGATGAAATTCTTCGTCTCCAAGCTAGATCTTACTTTGATGAGCAACGTTTGGCTAGTGCTCTGTATCAAGGCCAACAAATCCGTGATCAGAGATAACACCCAAGTCGGGCCCATTGTCAATACATCACCGACCACCCCGAACAGACAATGCAGATAGACCCCGGCTTGAGCCGCGGCCAACAAGGTGGTATCCAAGTCCGATGGCTTGATAATCTTCTGCTGCAACGCTTCCAACTTAGACGTTCCGGCGACCGAAGCGATCATACCTGTGGGATCGAAGATCGTTCGGATCACTCGGTTCTTCGACCGAGCGGATAACCGGGAAATATGGGGAATTACCTAACACGAGTATAGTCGCGTCCAACGCGGTGACCTGCACGATCGCGATCTTCATCTTGGCTTCCTTCAGCACGAAGAACATGATCAAGCTCAATATCGTGGCGGCAACGACCATGATCCCGCCGAAGAGACCTCTGGAAAGGGGCCGGTAAGGAAAAGTCGGATGGAAATAGTCTTAAAATCTCAAGGATATCGCATTAACAAATTAACGGGGGATCCTATCGATTTAATTAAATTCCCCGGCTGACCTGTGAGAGCTACTGCAATCTATGCTAAGGTGATACGAAGATCTCGACGGGGTCTCGCTCTTTGCATCGATCTTCTCGTCCACCCTCTTCCACATCTCGAACAGTATCACCGCGCAAATTAAACTGAATTCAATTGTGCACGGGAAAAGGAACGGGCTGGCGTCTCTGAGCAGCGACTCAAGGATCCCGGCCTCGTCGTCGTGCGTGTGGCCCAGCTGATCGATCTCGTGTTGCGTTTCCTCGACCAACGCCTTGGCAAACAAACGGAATGCCTGAGGACGCGTGAAAAATTCACGAGGACGACGCACGCGTATGAACCGGTGGAAACAACGGTGAAAGCATTGGTTGCTCGCTCGCGCGTTCCCTCCGCGTCGCGTCGCGTCGCGTCGCACCGCGTCCGTCCGGGGATCGGAAGCTGCCGCGTGTTGGAAACGGTCCTGGCCGTGTCGATAAGCGACTACTTCGATTTTCCCGGGAAACGGGATCACGGGTCGAGGCGTCGCTTCAGCTTGGGACACGCGTTTCCGCGAATACGGGAATAAACAACGCGTTCGGCTTTGATAAACCGGATAATCGAGAGCGGACGTCGCGACGCGCGATGACGCGCCAACGCGCGCCAACACGCGCCGGATCCAAGCTAAAGGTCACCGAAATGCTGGCCGATGCTCGAAACGATATCGTTCCCGGTGATGTGTTCTTTTCCTTTTATTCGATTGGGTTATCAGTGGAAATGTTTGCTACTGTTTTCGGACATGGCGATACTCGATAGCGATGACGAGCAAATTGACTCGGATAACAAATAGAGTCGCGCAACGGGGTTTTGTTTTCGATTCACTTTTCGGGTAAACACGATAGATAACGTGTATCGGGTTGTCCAAACACACTTGTTCCCGCAATGAAAAACGCTCCTGTTTTATTCATCGGCTCGACGTACCTGCAACCACTCGCAGAGGTTAGTCGCGATCATGTGCATCAGGCCTAATTTCGCGAGGGCGGTGTGCTTGGCCAGGCTGAGACTTTTGCTGTTGAGAAATATAAAGTGCATCTGAGCCGTGACTAGCAGCAGCCTGGCACCCGGTGTAATCGCCCTGAACGGGCCGGAAGCTATTTCCGCCCCAATTTGCAATCCCGTAAATACCAACGAGCCAGCGCCAAATCCCACCGCGCCGAGTCTCAGACAAAAGCTCCCGTACTGTTGCGTCTGGGGAACAAAGATTTCATTGTACGCGCGTTGCGTGCCCGAATGCCGCCTGCTAATTAGAAAATACCGAACGATCCGCGGATTTTCCAGCCGCGCGAAATGTTTTCCTAGAAATTATTCAATGGCCCGGCCGGTGTGACGGGTAATTGGCCCGCGATAGTCAACAGTTGCGCAGGTCGGGACACCTGAAAGGGATCGTGCCCGATATCGTCTCTGACGCTTTGTCAAAGACAAACACTCGCGGTTGCCAAGAGGCAACCACGGCCACGACGATCACCGCCGCCACGCGAGCCTGATTTTCCCGGCTCGTTTTACCGGCCGATTAAATATTTTCCACGCGCAAAGTTTACCTGACACTGGTTCACGCGGTCCCCGTTCTCGTCGAATTTGTACATTTGCTCCTTCTCGTTTTTCCCCGCCCGATTCCAAACCGCTTTGTCCCGCAGCACGAACACGTGCATCGAGATCACGAACGTGACGCTCACCAGGTACAGGTACAGATAGAAACCCTAAACAATCGCAGGGAGATTTTGTTTACCGATCGATATCGATTCGCGGCAGCTGGGGGAGAAAAAAAGAATCGGAATACTCGGGTCACCTGTTTCAGAAAGGCCGGAACCATTTCGGTGACGCTGGCCGTGATCGGCACGGCCAGCCCGATCACGATCAACAGCTTCGCGTATAGGCTACTCATAATGGACACCATTTCCGCGTGGCACTTCCTCTTCTCCGTGACCCTTGGCATCTGTTCGATCATCTGTTGCTTGGCTACCAAAACGAAATTTCCGACGTTGGTCCCTCGATTGCTTCGGCCGATCTACGTTCGCTCTGGTGAATAAAAACTGGCTCACTCACCTCTGGCCGGATCCAGCGCGTTCACGGGCACGTAAGCGGGGCCGACAGGTGACAATGGTAGGAAATTGGGTCGCTGCTTTTGCGCCTCGTGATCGTATCTCTCCGGATGATTGTTTAACAGAGGCGTTTTGTAGCCTGCCGTTTGGCCGGTTAAAAATTCGTGATCCTGCGGCATGCAGGACGGGAGCGACATGTTGCTGCCTATCCCTGAAATCAACGCGCTATCGAAGAGGAATGAGTGCCATTTGGCGCGTGGCGTTGATAGGCTCGGAGACAGAGGTGGTGTTTCGAGGCGATTAAAACGTACAGAGCGCGATTTCAGTTGCCGTTCATAAAGGACCTGGAAGGTATTTAACCGTATCCAACCGCCCGATTTCGCGTCAATACACCCGACGAAATAAATTCAAACGAACCGGTGAACCGTCACGTCGAAAATATTTCGCTCGAAAACTGAATTCAATGATCGTAAAATTATACGCTTTTTGCGGTCCCGTGTTTCGCGTCCGCCACGCGAGACCCTATAATATTTTAGCTTCGCTACGTTATTAATGCCGGGAATGATTAAATCGGTCGCGCGCGGTCCACCTGTATTTCTCTCGAGCGTACGTTCATATGTATGAGCAGCGTATCCGGATGGAAAATATCCGGAGGGAAAATTAGAAAACGAGAACTGGTATTACCCGAGGAGGCCTCGTCGATGGTTGATAACGGCAGTCAAGGACATGCTTTGTCTCCGTGGATGCGACATTCTTCCTCGAGGCGACAACGGGTAGTCTTTCCCATCAGCCTCCGACGATAGGGTTATCGGTGACTGCGCGTCGCGATTCTTCAACTCGCAACTTTGGATTTTTCCACCCCGGTTTCCCAACAGTTCCACGGCATCGTTATACGAAAAATGCATTTTTTCCATCAGCCTCGTTGCCACGTATATATGCCGACATACGTTAATAACGGTTACTCACGTGGTCGTCATATTGGATTGACTATTATTCATAGTCTATCGGCAATGTCCTTCCGATGGATGAATAATCCGCGCTGAAAACGATCGGCACCGTCTAAATATCCGAATGAAAGTAAATCCGGCCTCGCGCGTGTTTTTTCCGCTTCTATCATTCTCCAACGCTATTATAGAATTCACGTAACACGCGACGCACGGTTAAGAACTTCTTTCCCCCTTTCTTTACGCAAACGTTGCGTAACAATCGTTTCGGTTTATTCACCGGCAATGCGTCAAACTTTCCAGCTCCTTCCAGGGTTGGATAAGCTCGGCGACGCCGTATTTGCTCGGCTGTTCTCGCGGTGAAAACTTGGAAATTTATTCCCGGGGAAAATTCGCTCGCGTTTTGAATTTTTAGTAGGCTGGCCAACTTCTTTCCACGCCGCACAGCCTCGTCGCGTTTAAACGGCCGCGACAAAAGCGATTCCTCGCGTCGATCGTCGACGCGTCGGTGCATCCTCGCGCTCGACAAATTCTTCCAATTACCGGCCACGCATCGCCACTCTTCCTCCCTCCCCCTTATTCTCGTCTAACCCCCTAAAAATCCTCGGCCGACCAACCGATCCAGTTCGCGACTAATTTTTCCGACGAAACTCCCGGTAACTTGTTCGTTGTTTTCGCTCGTTTAGAACGCGAAACTCCGAGACGACAACGAGAAGGAGGAGGAGCAGGAGGAGATGGCGAGGAAGAAGAAGAAGGACGACGACGACGACGACGACGACGACGACGACGACGACGACGACGACGACGACGAGGCGAGCTCGAAAGTTGCACTTTATTGAAGGCGATTTCCGACTTTGTGCCCGCCGCGCAACACTGACACTGTCGCTGTCGTGTAACCGGACCAACTTCGCCAACTTTCGTTTGAATCGCGTTAAACGAATCCCGGTGAACTGTGTGACGCTATCGGCGCGTCACTCGGGTAGAAACCCTCCGCGAGAGACCGAGGCTAGGCGTGGTAATGCCATTGGTGTTACGCATACTGCCAACTATTCTCCGCGCCGTGAATCGCACAAAAGCCACTTCGAGCACGCCTTTGCGGAAGGTAAGCGCTTTCATGCGTCCGTCGACGGTGCCTCGTTGCGTTGTCGTCGCGAAATTTCTAACGGCGAGTGTCTTTTGTAGCCCGTCAACTAGTTTCGCCAGCGTAATTAGGTTTCGGCTGTACATATATGTACGCACGCGCCTATATACCTCGCGATATATGTACCTTACATATATGTAATGTTAACCGAATGACTGTTAACGCGACAGACGAAAGGTCAGTGGAATGTAGATTATTCCGATGGAAAAAAGTTTGCCGGTGCGTGGCGCGCGACGCTCGGTTTTTCCAACGGCTCGTCTCGAGTTCGCGGACCAACGATCGAAACGCGATGCATAATAGAACGGCACGCGTTATTACCTTTCACGTTGACAAATTAGCTGATAGCGTTCCGAAGCGCTGCGAGCTGTCGCTCGCGATTACTCGACGTGGACGAAGGACAGGCGTGTGGAGGGAAAAATCTGGCCCACGTACGTGGTACACGTGCACGGGTGTCCCTTTTTCCCGATTGGCAATCACACGGCAGGTTCGGCGATGACGGTTCGATCAACCCTGACACTGGTCGAGGACACTGGTCGCGCGTAGCCAGAATTCGCTGGCGACTCGCGCGATTCTGACCTGGCCGCTCGGATTCGCGACGCTTTGACGCGAATGTCGCGACAAACATCGGGTGTCGTGGCGAAATTAGCGAGAGACCGCGAGAAACGTCGGGACGCGGAGCGTCGCGGGAAACACGGGGCCGGGAATCGGGATCGTGCATGATTAACGGCGGCCGGTTTAACGACAACGCGCCGGTCGATCGATATTCTAAATGGATGTAACTCGTAACCGTTCGATTGTTTATTTATGCGGAATATTTCGGGGCGGCGATAACGCGGCTGTCCGAGCCGGTATTTGCATTTGTATTGCTTGATTACCTGAGAATTCAATTTCTGGACGCGCAGTTTTAGGAATAATCGAAGCAAGAAATCGCGCGGCCGCTCGGCCGAGCGTTGCCGAGCGCGCGTAATAAATTTTCATCGGCGATGGAGGACCGTGGTGGATCCATCCACTCTGGCCGAAGGATCGCGGGATTATCGAGCGGCGGATCGCGGTTCGCGATCGAGGATCCCCGCGAAACGAGTGCGTGAATGGAATTTGCGTTAATCGGAAAACATGTAATCCGTATCGAGGCGGACGTCGGCGCGCCGATACGTTCTCATAAGTGGCACCAGCCAGGATTCTGCATAATTTTACGAGACTTCTGCCCGCGGTTCGGCAGAGTTTATAGGGCGATTTTCTCCGGCGTAATCCGTACAAACGAGCCGGTTAAGTGGAGTATAAACTGTTAATGAAGCCGGTATCATCATCCACGCGGAACGCCTCGGTGTGTTTGCCGGAACAGTTGGAAAATTTAGACCGTGTCCGCTAAAAGACACTAATTGTAGGCGCAGCCGATAATAGTTAGTACCTGCAGCCTAATTACCGCCTAGATGCGAACGTCGATCGATTCGACAAAATCCATGATTCGCGTCGCGGCTCGTCTCGTTGTCCTTGCCGCTTTTTGCCCCGTGTCCGCCACGGCTAATCGACTGATAACTCTCATCCCCTCTCGACCGCACTCTATATCTCTCCCTCTCTCTTTTTCTCCACTCGACAATCGAACATCAGAGATTTTACGATTATTAACGACGATCCGGGGGAGAAAAAATCGCGCTGGAAGCTTTTTCTGGTTTTCATCGCTTTCCGTGATGAAATTGCGCGGAAAAAAGGGAGAGAGTGGAAGTTGGAGGAAGGAAAGGATCAAAGAGACCGCGAAGCGGTGCACGCGCGAATTCGACTCCCAATAGAATTCAGATTGACGAGAATAATTCCGCTAGATCCGTCGGTTTGACGGCGACGTGGCGATGAATAGTAATGCCCGGATTAGATACGGTTCCAGTTTAATAATCACATTTTACCTCGACTCTGGGGGACGCGAACTCGACGGTAGCCTGGTCTCTGACGAAGTTGGGAAAAAAAGCCCGAGCCGAGGTTCGAGCTGCGCCAAGTTGGTTTATCGGTCTCGAAGGCTCTAGCGATATACTTTGCGCGATTCGACAAAGGATCGAGAGAGCGACATTGGAATCGGAATGGCAGCTAGACGGAGCACAGGTGAGGCTCGGTTCTCGACAAGGTCGGTAATGACGCGAACGGCCCTAGTAGCACGAGGAGCGATCAATCGAAATCGCGCTTGTCGCTGCCTATCCGACCTGCGACCTCTCTCCGTTCCTAGGTTCTCTCCTGTCTGTCCCTGGCCCCTTTCTCTCTTTCCCACCCTTTCCTTTTCCTCTACCCACCTCTCCTCTCCCACCCTCTCTCTCTCTCTCTCGCGTCTCTCGGCGCGTCTCTCGGCGCGTCTCGCTCTCTCGATCCGTCGACGCCGTTCGGGTCCCTAGTTCGCTCTTGAACCGGGCCATTCAGCGAGGCCGCCCTTTCGCCAGATTCCTCTTCCCGGGGGCGGAACCAGGGAGAACCGGAAGTGCCCGGATATGAGTTTCCGGCGCGGACAATTTGCAGCGCAAAATTGAATGATCGACTCCGATAACCGTCGTTGCTCGTGCCTACCTATGTAGCCTGCCACGCTTCAAATTCCAAAGCGTCGGCGTTGTCGCCAGCCATTACGTCGATTCGTTATCGTCATTACCGGGGCTAGGAACGAGGTCTGCTCGGAGCCTGAAAACGGTTCAATCCTAGCCAGCAATCCTGCCCGGACCATTTTTCGGCTCGTCGCTCTCCGACGTTTCCGTACCTTCCACCGCGTCTCCCTCTCTCTCTCTCCTTCTTTCCACTCTCGCTTCTTCCTCTCGTTCCTTTATTTCTCGATTATCCCCAGCGGCGAGACGGTGCGCGGAAATTTTGGGAACAGGTCGGAAAGTGGCGTGTTCCGGGAATATCTAACTCCCGGAACGAGTTCGGTTGGCGAAGCCTCTCGCGAAAACCGCTAAATGAAACTCGGGACGTTCGAAACTAACGATAATAACCTGTTACTTTGTGCAACCGCGTGCACGGTCGAACACACGCCGGCGAAATGGCAAAGTGAAAGAGTGTACGGTCACAGGTGAACTCCATTTGCCGCACCGACGGAAACGCTGATGCGGCATAAACTGTCCCGACGGCTACGAAATAAAGGTGTCCCCTACCGGGCTGGCCAGCAGGGACAGGGAAATAGGCGCGGGATTGATTCGAATTGCCAAAACGGTCGGCTGGCTGCGACAAGGCGGTGGCCATTTTTGAACGGCCAACCTTCGCTATAAGCTCCACCACAAATGGCTATTTACCTCTTCTGGCCCGCTCGTTGACGTTCTCTCGTGTCCCTGTTCCACTCGTCGGCCATCCACTTCCTCCTACCTCTCCTCTCTTCACCTCTCCTCGCCTCTCTTCACCTCTCCGCGCCTCTCCTCGTCGTCCACTCCCGCCGTGTCCCATCCTTGCTCTGTCGCCCCGTTTTCACCCGACAACACCACCCTCTCCCCCGTAGCCTCGGTCTCACCCCTATCTCTTGGCGCGCGGTGCCTGTACAGCACCGGTGGAGCGGCAGTTTCGCCCGACAATGTCTATTGGAAGATTTATTCCAATATTTTCAATTAAAGTTAGACAAAGCCGTGTTTGATAACGCCTGCGTGTTTCGCCGCTCTAGTTGCGGAGGTAAAAATAATGTAGTACGCGCGAATGATCAGGAGTGGTTTTCAGCGGCGCCGCTCCGCGGACTCGTCCACTGGACCTGTGTTCCGAGGGGGTGGGCGCAACGCGGACGCGGAATCCCAGAGGACGCGAGAGAAAGGGACCGCGTCGCGAATCGAAAGGGGGAAAAAAAAAAAATAGTTCGATTTACCGAAAGCACGAAGTTAGCTCGGATATCCGAGGCACGCGGATCTTCCACGCTCCAGCGACGCGATTAGGTTCTTTGTCGGAGTTAATGGTCGCTTGGCAGCCGGCAATCACTGGAGTATCGTTGGAATCGATAAACGAGATCGGCTCTTTCCTGGATCGCGATCGTAGCTCTCGAGTGGGGTGGTTCGAACGAACGACGGCGCGGTTACGCAACGTAAGCGACTGGACATCGTAATTAACGGCGTCACGGCGACCGATAATTGATTACGTAATGAGAATGCGAGTTGTTCGGTAACCAGGTGACGATCGGGGAGCGAGCAGTCGCTTTCGCCGAAATTTCGTCTGGTCGAGGGGAACGGGGGAAGAGACGGCCGTTTCGTTTTTCCTTCGCAGACCCTCGAAACCTTTCGCGTCCCGCCGGCCTCGTCCACGTTCTTATGCAAATTTACGAAAGGGTACGGTGCACGGCCTCGCATCGCGCGTGGCGAATGATAATTAGATGCCTAGCGGAATACCCGCAAACGTCACGTGGCTGTCATGAGAGCTGTCATTGCCTCCTGTTGGCATACACGTGCGTGTGCGAGAAAACGAGCGACCGGAGGGCAACAGAGAGGGTTGCGACGAGCGAGAGTGAGAAAGAGGGAGAAAGGGGTGGAGACAGAAAGAGAGGAGAAGAGGTATGCACGTATCGGACGGCACACTGATTCGCTCGGACAGTTCGATCACTGGCTCGTATACTTGCGACAAGTCCGGAACACGTAGCCCCGGGGAGCGGCGGTTGAAGGCGGTGAAAATGGAATTTGAGTGGCATCCGGGGGATCCTGTCTGTATTTACGGTTTGATATCAACTTTTGTTTCTGGCCCCGATAGCCCGACGTGCCGCGTTCCCGGTTTGCGTCACTGCGCCCAGCTTTATGGAATTTTCCCCGAATTATGGGTTTATGGAATTAGAGATCTATCAATTAGCGGCTGTTCACGCGGGCGAAATTGAACGTCACGAGCTTTACGAATTCATATAAATGCAATTTCCGTCTCGATCCGCATCCACGCGCCGATTAATTATACGGGGAATCAAGCGCGGGAACGCCAGCAGGGAACCGCGTTGTCTTTCGACCAAACTTTCCCTCCTCCCTCCTCTTTGTTTTCGTTCCTCGTCCTCGGACGTGATTTCTCAGCGAGCTAGAAGCAAGAAGCGTGGGAGCAGCACGGACGCAGGTTAAGCAGCCGATTCCAGAGAGTTATTCTTATCTCGCGAGTCGCCGGCGCGAAGGTTGTAGGTGCACGCATGCACTCGCGAGAGGACGAGAATCGATTCTCGGCTGGAATACAACGCGGCGGGTAGGATGACCCCTGATAACGCGAAACACGGTGTAGCGTACCTGGCGAGACGGGCGAAGGGAATCGGGACGTGCGACGCCGAAGGGGCGGCGAGAGGGTTGCCGAGGGTTGGGAACGGCGAAAAGAAAAGGGCGAGGTGGGAGGTATCGGGTAATCGAAGAACAGAAATGGCCCGAGCGAGTAATAGGCTCGCAACTAGCTAGCTGTCGTGCCAAGGAGACCACCGGGCTTCGATCGAATTTCCAACGATCGAAACTTCTGACTCCGTTGCGTTACGTTTCATCCGCGATCGAATTAATCGCTCGCTTTTTTACACCTATCCGCGCGCTCTCGCGAGCGGCGATTTTTCAACGCTTTTTTCCAGTGTCATTCGCAACGCCCTATTTGACCGGCGTGTCGGCATCAAAAATGATTTTCCCAACGACCGGAGTCGATTTCACGCGAACAACTGCTCGACGATCGGACTACAAATTTGCGTTTTGATAACGCTCGGACTTTCGGGGTGTCAGAGTCGAAATGGAAACGAGGGAGAGAGAGAGAGAGAGAGTGGAAAAGAGAACAAAAAAAAGACAAATAGAGGAAAAACTAAATCGGAGATAAAAAAATACGGGAAATTGAAAAAGCACCGACATAAACCTCGCGAGCACGGAGGAGGAACGGACCGGCAGACGTTTAAAGGGTAAACACGATGGAGGAGGGGCAGAATTTCGATAATGTTTTTGGCATTCGCTGTAAATAACGTCGAGTCCTGCCGCCTGGTGACGCAGAAATGGCAACGCGAGGAATTTTCTGCCGCGCCAACCCTCGTGCAACCCCTCTCGCGACACGCTACGCGGCTGACAGATACAGCGTGTGACGTTTAAATGATTCTCACGCGCGAGATACGAATTCGCGCCTGTTCGACCGCCGATTCTGCATCGCTATTCATACAGGCAGCGATTCATAGAGAAACGGAGAGAAAGATAGGGACGGACAGGTGGTATCGAGCGGCGATGGTTCGCGTGGAATTCACCTGGAGTGCACGGGACAGCACGGGACAGCACGCACACGTGTCACCCTGGCCTCGGTGGTGGTTGTGTCGGTGCACGTATCGCGACGCTCGGCCAACCATTCGCAGGTGATAGACAATCGGGGGTCGGCTCGTTATTATGCTATGCGCGGTGTGATTTCCAATATGTTGCGAGCGACGAGCGTCATAGCGACCCGTTAAGCCTCTCGTTTCGACCTTCGATGTCCAAATGACTGGCCGAGTCGCTAAGAGAAGAGTGCTCGTTCGATCTGTCGCGTTAATGGCCAATACGCGACACATTTCCGATTGGTTCGACCTCGTTCGCCGCGTGGCTCCGATGGAATTTGTATCGCGCCCGTGCGTTCTCGCGTACCACCGAATGGGTTCACGCGCCTGTGTAAATACACCTGCGAACAGCGCAGAGACAGAGAGGGAGAGAGAAAGAGAGAGGGAGGGAAACGTTGGTAACGTCGTTAAACGGATATTAACTAGGCGAAATAACTATCCTCGCATCGCGAATAGTAGCGGTTCTCGAAGGTCTCGCGGATTCGTTCGTACCTTCGAGGAGAAAGAAACCTTTATCGAGACTGGGTGAAACGAGACACGGGTGAATTTACCTCGAGGATTTTTATCGCGAATTCGCGCACCGCGGATGCTCGCCGTAGAAAGAGGGGAACGGAGAAGGAAGAGAAGGAAGACGCAAGATGGAAGGTAACGCGAGATCGAAGTTTAAGTGGTTCTCGACTCGAGAGCGAGAAAGAGATTGCCACATGCTCCGACAACGTGACCCTGGTAAACTGGTATTACTGATGCAAGTGTAATACCTAATAGGAGCCCGAAGCGGTGTCGGGGCCAACTCCTTCTAAGTGAATTAACTCCGAGTTAATCTCGAGTTAAGTAAACCCCTAAGTAGACCTCGAGTGTCTTCCGTTCTTCCTTTCCTGGGAGGGCCGGCTCGTCTAGCCTCGTCTAGCCCCGTCTAGCCTCGCCTAGCCTCCCGTTCCGCCATCCTACGCGTGTGTACACCTATATAACCGGGGGTAGCGTGTGATCGTTAACGATTAGAATCTTTCCAGCCCTCCGTGTGCTTACCAGTCACGCTAACTCCCCGAGATCTTGCCGTTTTACTTACCCCCGTCCCTCGGCGAGCGAAATGAACGCCACGCGAGGATAAACCTCCACCGCTGCGGGGAAACATCCGCTAAATACTCCGGTACATCCGGCTATTTGGCGCATCGTGAGATTTCTCCAAATTCCACCGTTAAATCCCCGAGTTCGCCGCATTTTTAATCTCGCCCCTGTCCATTAATATTAACCATTAAGCGTCCCGGCGCCCGGTCATCGTTATACCCCGCAACCTCCTCTTTTCCTTCTTTTCCATCAGCTAGAGACGCGTATTAATCATCGCGCCACCGCCTCCTCTCTCGCGTCATTTTTCCTCCCTTTCCAGATTTTCACTTTTTCGCGCCTGACAGCGCGGCGCGCGGCGAAACCGCGTTACCCCGTTATTTTTTGCGCGACTCCTTTTTTTTCTCCCTCACCCTCTCGCTGCCCGCGCTCCGCCGATTGCCGTGCACCCTCCTCGTCCGACGCGTGGACGTCGCTGTCGCGGTTTCGCCACGGCGGTCCGACGCTCGCGTCCGAACCACCGGGGTAACGAAGCGAGATGGTGGAATGGCGGACGCATCGGTGATTTTGGTTGCAGATCGCGCAGGTTTCGTTGACAACGAACCAAGTCGTAAAGAACGGCTCGCCTGTCACGAAACCCAAACGTTTGCATCCTAGCATCCGGTCACTCCGGTGCTACTCTTCTCGCTGCTTCTTCCGGTCTTCTCTCGAATTTCCTTCTCAACGAAAGGGAACGGTTTCGTGGACCGCCTGTAACAGCTTCAGTCGCTTGCGATATATTTGCGTAGGCCTACCGGAAAATAAGCGATGGACCAGGGTGGATAATGAGAGGAGGGAAGGCGGCCGTTTACCGAGAGACACGGCGTGTCAGCGTGGAGAGCGACAGGAACCTAATGAAATTACGATGTTACTTGCCTGAAAGACACTATTCAGAGAAGGGTACAAAGACAGTCAAAGCGTAAAGTCGGTGTTTGTGTCGCAAGCTGCTCGGCCGCGTACACGCGCACGCAGACACGGCCGGAGACGCGTGGATCGGGGAGAGTACACGCTCGCGCGTGTATTATACGGTGGCAGCCGTTGACGCAGAACCGTGCGGGTACAAGCGAGATACGATCCCGGCATGCCTTCCGTGTGCGTGCTGTACCAGCGTCGGTGTGCTTGTAGGCGTGCACGTGCATGCGCCGAGATGCATCTGTGCTCTTTCGCCATAGAAAAGCGCCGCTGCTCGCAAAGCAGCGGGAAAGAGCTTTGTGAAAAGCGCAATTGACGGGCCTTCCTATTAGTAGACGAGGAAATATCGAGGCGGGGAGGAAAAAAGTGAGACGAGGTGGGAAGGAGAGGCTACCAGCGATGGCAGACCGGTCGGGGCTGGGACTTTTATGGGGTAAACGAGGAGGCAGCGAGCGCGAAGGACAGAGATCGAGGACACGGAAGGTGGAATAAAAAGGAAAACGGAAAAAGGAAAAGAAAGAGAGGAAAAAGGGGAAAAAGGAGGAAGGAAAGGAAGAGAAAACGGGGAGACGGCGAGCGGCGCTGGGCAAAAGCAAACTACCCTCGTCGTTTTATTCTCTTTCCTTCCCCTTCTCTCTCTCTCTCTCCCTTTTCCCTTGTCTTTTTCCATTTTTGCATTAAGCCGCTAAATTTCCGCGCGTGCCCGCACCTATGTCGAACATTCGTCCGGAAAGCCGTGCGATCGGTTCGCATCCTTTGACGTGTCCCGGCTTTTTTGTTGTACAGCGCTGAAAACGCAAATCGATTTTGCGCTGATTCGCGACGCGGTGTTGAGAGAAAGAGAGAGAAAGCCAACCCCGTACCATTTCGACCCTGTTCCATTTTCATTCCCTGTTCTTCCACCCGTCCTTGTCGCTTCCAGATTTTCCGGCGAGGGTGGCCGCGCGCCGCAGCCCGCGTCACTTACCAAACGACAGCGGCCAGGTTTCAGCGGGCTGGTCGAAGATGCAAAAACTCCACGGACTTCCTCGTGCATTGCAAAATGCCTTTTAACCTTTAAGCGGCGCGCACGGATACGTATATCGATCGACCGTCACCGGGAAACTCCATTAATAAATCGGTGTTTACGAAGGAGAAAAAAAAGAAAAGGCGGCGCGGGACGCTTTGACGCCGGGTGCTCGCGATCACCGCGCTTTTTCTTCCCCTCGCCCTTTTTTTTCCTCTCTTCTCCTGCTTCCGCCCTTCGCCCTTTATCACCGCGCGAAACCGTTCATCGACGAATCAATCTCGTCGTCGGCGGGCCGTCTTGCACGCACCGGACGCGAACGTAACGAGCGTGAGATTCGACGACTGGACTCGATCGACGTTGGCAACGTACCCGTGTTCCAGGTTCCACGCACACGCGTGTATCGTTTGTCGAGACGGGAGGCACGGTGGGATCGAAGCGGAAATCGGTAAGCGAATCGCTGGCCAAAGTTCGACCTTTGCCGCCGTTTGTCCCGAAGGCATCGCGCCGTGGAACAATGCGACAACATCCTATAATTATGTTAAGTACGCGAACGGAACACGGCGGGCCGTATAGCGCGGCAACTAAACTAGCACCGCCGGTAATCGTGCACTTGGTTTACTCAGATTCCCTCTTGTAGACAGCCAGAGAGGATGGGGAGAAGTGCATATTACGAGCCAGCCTATAACCTAACGCTGTTACGAAGCAACGCCACCGACCATCCCTCTGGTGATCAGACAGTAACTAACCGCATCTCGGCGCGTCTCTCCGAGCACGCTTGTACTCGCCTATCGGTATACTTATCGTTGCCAGAGTGGAAAATGCGTATCGCGGAACGAGGGTAAATTCGGTCGAGACGCGAGCACGCGACGGCGTTTCCTTTCGTTTCCTCCCTATCGCGCTCCTCATCCACGAGGAAGAACCGCGACGCGACTCGCGAGCGATTTAATCGAACGGGGAAACTTCGATGCTTTGCCTCGACGAGACTATATCGTTCCTCTTCGAGGAAAAACCAAGGAGTTTCAGACGCGCGCTGTCTCATCTCGTGCAATTGACATCGGCTCGCGAATCGCTGCCTCGGCTACTGCACATCGGCTTGGTTCTTTGACGAAGCGAGCGTATTGGCTGACTGTCGGTGCCTCGATCGCTGGCAATTAGCAGGGAGTAACGAGGAGAATAAACTAGGCAGGCTGGTTCCTTGTGCAGCTGGAGGTTAGCCCGTCGCTCGGTCAGCGGAACGTAATATCTCGCGAAAGGCAATTAACCGCTGGCAGAAGGAAACGTTGTTTGCTCGGGAACGTTTGTCCGAGCGTTAGAATTACGCGTTAGCGGGCAATTATCATCGACACTCGAACGTGCACAGGCTGCCTGTACCTGGTGGAAATATCGGCGCTGGTCGAAGCTGCGGCAGGGAGGCGAGCGGGAGCATAGATCAGGGGCAGAAGCGGTGATGGCTGACGTATCTGTATTCCGCAGTGACGGCAGACAAGCACGTATATCAAATAATTAGATTTCGGCCTGAAACGTCAATAACCATGTCAAACCATTACCCGTACGAGACCCTGTCGGCCGGTTCGTTACCGGATGGTCGGTGGACCGGCAATCGCCAGGATACTGCCTGTCAGCCGAATTCTCGGCCGCGCCGCGTCCGAACCGCGTCCGAGCCGCCGATTGCCGAAGGGACACGTCTCACGGATATTTCTTTGGCAACGAATTTCCCCGGGAAAAGAAGAGTCCGCGGTGGCTCGGGGAGAGAGGTCGGATCGATGTCCTCCACTGAAGCTTTTCGTATCGCTGGCATGGGAACCGCGTCCGATGAACAGAATCGTCGCCGACGTCGCGGAATTGAATCGGTCAACGGGGCCGGGGGGGTTGGAGCAGATTAAGAAGATCCTCTCCGCGAAGGGTGGACCGGGCTATCCATAAATCTCTATCCTCGACGTCTTCGAGCGTCGGTCAGACTCACGGATAACGCGTCGGTCGCTCGAAACTTTCTTCCGAAGGGAGAGAAAGAGGGAGAAATTTTTTCGCGAATCGTTGGTCGAACGATTGTTAAGCTCGACGTAGATTAGCGGGGCGGAATGGCAGGCAGATAATAAGGGGAAGGAGGAGAAGGAGCGGGTGCGCGACGATAGCGGCGTAGGTTTGTTTAAAGCGCGAAGGAAACGTCGCCGATGTCAAACGTCGCAGCCCTGAGCGTAACAATGGACGACGTTGCGCCTTCCGTTCGAGATACGATTCGTCGTAGTCGTCTCGTCGGTCGGTCGGTACGCGCTCGCGGCCGGGCAATCGCGCGCACAATTGTGCACGCGCGCGCAATTGTGTGTGGCCGCCCACAGAGAGGCACAGAGAGGCGCGCGAAAGCCGCCGCGACGGCTATCGTCGCCTCGCCATATGACAGCCTTCCCTCCGCTCTTCCTCCTCCTTCCTTAATGTCATTGTTTCGACGTAACCGCGTACGGACCAAACTTGCGAGCAGCTGCACCGCAGCCCAACTTTCGGCAACAAACTCCAGCAGGCCTTTGGGACGCGACCGGTCCTCCTCCGGTTTGGAAATTGGAGCGACCGCCGTGAATTCGATCCGCCTCGTCCGATCGTTCCCGATCCTTCGAGGTTTTCTCGGAACGCGAGACGCAAGGAATTCGCTCGTTCGCGCGGAATAGTAATTTGCTCTGCTCGTTAAAAGACGCTAATCGCGCTAACGTCGCAGCCGCTCTCCTCGCGTAGAACACAGTGCGAATTCGACAGGTGTCGGTGACGCAGGTTATCCCGACACGCCGCGTTAAGAGCTATTAAAAGCTCGTGGCCAGTTAGCGAGTCGAAGGTCCAAAAATACGCGGCGGAATGTTTATCCTGCCTCGGAGACGGCGCGGGACTAACGCGCTTTCCGCGTGGCCGTGATCAGGCAGGAGGAACGCTCTCCTCGCGAGTGTAACGAATCGATTACGGACGTGTACGCGTACGAACGGAGACGCGAGCGCGAACGACGGGTAAAGGGGGACGCGGAGGTGGAAAGAGAGCGTCACGGCGAAATATTAAAGCGGGAGCGAGGAAAGGAAATATTAAAACGGCTCGGTTAAAACCCTGGGCAAACAGACGAATGACAAAACATGTTTTTCTATCCGAGAAGAATTTTATTTGCCCCGCAGCCGCTGGCCGTTATTAACCGAGTTCGCTGGCGGAAACGTTTTAATAAGTTTGCCCGCGGGTTACACGGCTGATTTTTGCAATCCGAGAAATTGCGCGGCTCGCTGTCGCGGCAAAGCCGAGAAATACCGGGCAACAATGCACCGAACGAGTGGACGAAAAGCGCGTGCCGCGGCGGAACGGCCGCTTCGAGAATTACGTCGCGCTAATTGCGAAAGTTGCCGATCCCCGATGGTGTGCGCGGCTCGCGGCCGCTTTTTTCTCAGATTGCCCGCGCCGAACGTTTATTTGAATTCCTCGCATAGCTCTCCGCGTTTATGTTTCCGCGTTACGTTACGAAAACCGCTCGCGGGGAAACTTCTGGTCGATCGATTTGCCACGCAGCGACGGTGGAAAGGGGTGAAAAAGGAGCAGAACGCGCGCAAATACGCGGAACAAACGCGCCGTGTAACGACGCGTTAATCTTTCCTCGTCGAACCATCGACCAAACCGTTTCTACTTTCTCGATTATCCTGGCATCCATCTTCTCGCACACTCTCTCCACTTTTTCTTCTTCTTCTTCTTCTTCTGCCGCTACTTTTGCTTCTTCTCCGTTGCCTCCGCCCAGCGTTTCCTCGTTGTCGCTTCCCTCCCCCGGTTTCTCCCTAGACGCCGGCCGAACAAAAGATCCCTCCAAGTTTCTTATTTAATTAAACTTGGCGAAACAGCCGGTAATGAATTTAGATATCCCGATGCGTTCCGTTCGTCGCGAAGAGATACGTCCTGGCCGTTTACACCGCGGGAGTTTGCGTTTCCACCGGGTTGACACGCCGTGTGACGCCGGCCCTGTGATTAAACTGGTCGCAGTAGCGCGAGTCAACCTTAGGACCGACACCTTCGGTCAGACGTGCTCCGTTACGCAAGTAGAATCGTCCGACCCCGGGCCAGACCACCTATAGTAGTAGTACCGTACCTTCCTAGTCGGACGATTGCGTTCTATCCTCTTTTTCTTCCTTTCTATGCTTTACGCGTTAAAAAGATCGAGTGAGAACGACGGAGAAACGAAAGATCGGTAGACGATGGGTTATCAACTATTCGTAATCGCCGAGTCGAAAGTTGCACGGTGCATAAACATTTCAAGTTCGACGACTGCCAGCCCGAGGAACACGCATGAATATGTATCGACATCGACTCGTGTCTCGTCGCAAGTTTCAGTTTGTCTTGCGGCTGATTGCCAGGCGTATCGCAATTATTGGATGAGCAAAGAGCCGTGGGCGTAAGGTGGTATGATCGAGTTTCACGCAACACGATGTTTCGTCTGATCTCTCAGGGCACCGATCGATCTGACCCGATTCCTCGCTTCCCCTTCGAGATATCTCGAACACCCGGGGTAAACCGTTCACGGTTATTAACATACATTTGGCAAACGTCCGACGAGGGTGTGCGCGTAAGTATCTTGCATAGATCGTGCGTGTATCGAAGCAACGCGACGGTTGAACGAGAAATGTAACGATTTTTCTCCCTACGTCCGTTTCCCGGTGCAATTTCGACCTTTTGTTTCCCTGCGCGGATATTCGCGTACGAGTTTGCCCGATTATTAAGCGGAAACGAGAGTTAGGTCGCGGCGTGCCGTTTCCCTTTAATCCCGGCGAGCAGGGTCGGTTAAATTCCCTCGATAAAGCGGAACGCGAATAATAATTGCGCGAAAATATTTCGCTGTACCGGATAACGGCGGAGCGAAAGCGGGAGCGTTAGAAAAAGGGGATGGCAATTAGTATAACGACGCGAGTCATTGATAATTCATGGCTAGGACTTTATTAACCAAATTGATTTCAATGATATAAATTAGTTTCATAATCGAGTAATTCGATACGGTCCGGTTATTAAATGCGTTAATAATTAATTTCACGCGGGGATTTCAGGGTGACGATGCGGACCGAAGGAATTATAACGTCACGCGTGGCATTCTCGGCGGAATCAGCGACGAACGAGAAGAGGAGCCAGAGTCGTTGAACGAATTTAACGAATTTTTCAACATCTCCAGAGCGAAGATCGATTTCCATTTCCGGCTTCATTGCTCTTTCCAATTAAAGGTCGCGTCAAAGTTTCTTAAGCGGCGGCCACCAATTTCCTCGCGCTTACCCGGCAAAGAGAGCGCGCGCTACGGAACGTCTTCGTAAATTAAGTTCTCGACGACTCGGAGCGTCGTAGGGCTGCGTCGCGACGCGTCGCGGCAACCGGAAACCGCGACGCGTCGCGTTAAATCCCCTCTCCGGCCTTTTACATCGTTAATTCTCCGCGATTAATCGCGCCATGGTCCGTCGTCTCCGAAAAAGCTCGCCACCCCCGTGGCACGCGATGCCAACTCCCGGCACCGGCAGCGAACACCGCGAAAACGAGCAATTTTTCCGGCAATTAGCCACCGATGCCCGATAGAATCGCGTAACGACGAGACATTACTCTCGGACAATTATCGATTCCGCGGCAGCTGGGCCGAATTGGAATTCGAACGAATCGGCGGTCGTTTCGCCGAAACGCGAAACACGCCATGTTAATTTTCGTTGCTCTCGCGTAAATAGGCGTTAAGTTTAACTGGCCGTGAAGGCGGCGCGACGGGGCCATCAATTCCGTCGCATCGACCGACTATTCTCCCGTTTTCGTGCCTTCGCAGTGGCCATGTTGATCCTGTAAACCGTTTCGCGAAAACTCTCTGCCAAGCAGATAGAGATCGCTTCCGTTAAGCCCGCTAACTGAAATATCGCCCCGATAACGAGAACGTACTGGGTAGAGAGGTTGGGAAAGAGATGGAGCCCTGGAGAAAGGAGAGAAGAAAAAAAAATACGAGGAGAGCTATATATATATACACACACGTATATATGTATAGAAAGAGAGAGATCCAGGAGAAGCGCAATTGTATCTATTTGTACGAGTGTACGGGATCCGGCTATAGTATAGAGTGGGCTGCACATAAACCGGTATATACCACTGGATACACGTAGACGCGCGCAGCGCAGGCTACGGGTAGAGAGCTTAACGGGATCAACGGTCGTTTAGTATCATTTTATCCGCGGGCTTAAGCGTTAATTTTTGCGAATAAACTAGGTGAACCGTGCACACAGCTTAGCCACTGTGCGTGCGGCTATTTAACGAATTTACAGCGGCCCGATCCGTTTCGGATTTGCCCGCGAACTACGACCCCGAATTCGATTGCGGCTTTCTCGATGATTCATTTATAGTACGATCGCCGTGGACCGCGATCCCGCGTTAATTACGACCTGTCCCCCTGTTTTCGGCCGACTATCGCGCGTTCCACCGGCCGCGAGGGGGCAACGAGAAGGGAGGAGAGAAAAAAGGGAAACGTTCGCCGGGGAATTTTCAACCGCGCCACGGATCGTTCGTTACCGTTTGTTTTTATCGTTTCGGGATCGTGGCGAGTTCCGATTCGCTGCGAGGGTGGTCTTTCGGACAACCAGGGAAATTCGATCGTTGGGTCGGCTGGATCGACGGGTCCGACGGTACGCGATGCGTGCGGCAAACGCGGTTAATTGTTTATACGATGCTGATTCAATAGCCGCTTAACGATTCATTGGATCCGATGGATCTCGAAATTGGATATAAACGATAATGGGACCGTGACGGAGCGCGATTGACGAAAGCGCGGCTGACTTCGCTGCCATACCCGAGCGTTTAACTCGAATCCGATTCGAGGCGTCGCGGAGCCGGTGGTAATTCTTCGGTTCTCAGTCGCACGATCAGCTCGCAACCTTCTTCTTCTTCTTCTCTCTCTCTCTCCCACTCTCTCCGCTTCGGATTAAAGTCGTAATTAAATCGACGACCGTGGCAGACCAAGGTTTCGCGACCTCCAGGAGCAGACATCGCCGCGACCATCTTTTTATCGGCCAGCCGAACCCCCGCGCAAGGGCTTCGTCGCGCGTTAAGACTTTCCCTCTCACCCTTTCTCTCTCTCTCTCTCTCTCTCTGAAACCTTAAACCGTGGAATCCTCAAAGGAAGAAGCGCGCGGGAAACGGCTGCTCGGCAAATGATCCCAATTACCTGGTCCAATCGGATAACTTAATCCCGCAGCGATTTACCGAGCTGGCGCAGGTGGCCTGCGGTTTAATCGCGAATCGTCGCGACCACGCTAGAGCACGAAGCAGCGGCGAGGCCAAAAAACGCGCCGCGCTATCCAGCGGCGGGCTTACGCGAACGGTCAGACCAGCTTAGTATGCATTGCACGAAGGCACCGCGTATATCCATTATATTACGGATCCTCTCTCTCTCTCTCTCTCTCTCCCACCCTCCCTCTTTCTCGCGGTAGCTCGGCTCCTCCTTGCAGCTCCGCGCTGCTATATCCGCTGGAAGAGATTTTCTGGCGGATGGTTCTGCGCTATTATCCGGGTGCTATCTGCTTCTCTCCTCTCTTCATATCCCACGTACCCTCTCCTTTATGCGCACCCGTTATATGGAGAGGTATTTACCTGAATGCGATCCCGGCCGTGTAGCTCACGTGCGCCTGCAGCCTAGGCTCACCCAGAATGCCCGCCCACCCGCGTTACCGCCAGATATATTCGAGCAGTCTGTGCCACGGGCGAGGCACCTATGCCCTGCTTCAACCGCAATCCAATGCGAGAGAGCGTTGAAATGCACCAGCCCGACCACCGTGCCTCTCTATGCCGGTGGCCCTGGTCCCGCGTTCCCCCGGTATACACGCGAATCCGCACGCACACTCGCAGCGGGTAGAACGGCGACTGGCGAGAGATCGCGGTACGCGTGAACGCGTAGACGCGGCGAGCACCGAGCTAGCTAGCAGCTGGCTAGAGGGTTGGCTGGTCGAGGGTGGCGCGAGAACCGGGTCGAGCGAAGCTTCCGTCTGACGCGTCTGTCTCGGTGGTCGGTGCAAGGCTACCTGGTCCAGACCGTTTCGCGGTGGCCAGCCAACTTCGGCCACCTTTCGAACCCGCCAATGCTGCCCGCAGATGTGCACAAGGAACCACCCCTCGTTCGACCGAAAGCTCGCCGCCGCGAGGACACGAGGCGGCGCAGCCATGGTTCCGCTCGAATTGCCTTCCAGGGTGTAAAATAAAATTTTACAACGTTTCGAGGCTTCGTCTCTAATTTGATCGTAACCCGTTTTCCCACGGCCCGCTATCACCACCCATTACGAGGAAATTCCATTTTTTTTCTTCTTCCTCGATCTCCCCGCCCGGGCGCGGTATTAAGCGTTACTGCCGCCGCTATTTCGACCGCTTTTCGTAAACGATCCTCGTAGCGTTCCGCGGCGATCGCCCGGCGAACGAGCTCGGCCAGGCGTCTCGAGATCGTTCCTCCTAAGTCCGGATATCGCTGCGTCCTATTCGCCGGCCGCTATCCAAACGATCTCCGGGCAACTTTAATTGCCACACCGTCCCGAATTCGACCGGAGGCGTTAAATCGCCGAGGATTTCCTCCTTCCCGCTCTCTCTCTCTCTCTCTCTTCCCGCATTTCGGGATATTTCGCCGGGAACGGTGCAACGTCGCGACCGACGTCGACCGACGTAACAGCCACGGGAACGCTTTCTTTTCATTACGTTAATAGACCAAGGCGAGAGTTAATTCCCCTTTCCCAGCCGCGACCGCGTCGCTTCCTCCACCTTCTCGCTCGGTCCCTTCGATTCGTTCATTTGTCTCGGATTCGCGCGATCGGTCGAACGTGTCGAGACTGCGAGAGACCACGGGGAACGCTGCGAGGACTTGGACACTCCGAGGAGGAACAGCGGGGTGTTCGTTGGTTAGATCCGGATACGCGACGCGCAAGTTCCGCGAGAAATCCGCGTTCGCGGTTTTATTGCTCGTTTCCAGTCTCCCGTCTCGCCATCGAATCACGAGGCGCTTGTCCGACGCCTGGTTTCGTTGCGTTTTCGCGGCCAGATGAGAGGGGAAGAGAGCGAGAGAGAGAAACGTTAATGTCCGTGGAAAAAACCTGTGCCGGCGGCAGTTTCCCACGGAAAATTGATTTAATATACGCGCGGGGAACCGGGTGACGCCCGGTGAGAGCCGCGTCGCCTGTGCGCGTCTCGATTTTCGCGTTTCATGAGCATAACAAATCCGGTAAATCCGATTTCGCCTTCGCGGATGGTACCTCCCGCCTCGGACAACGTTATTTCGAACGGAAATTCGCGTCGCGTTCAGCGCTGATTCCTCGCCGCCTTTCGATCCCCCGTTCCCATCGTCGTCGTCGCTCCCGACTCTCTATACGCGTCTTAATTGCGACCGAACGCGTGCTTCGTTTTCTTTTTCCACCTTTCCCGCGTTTCTTTCCTCTTTCCCTCTCCCCTCGACGCCGGTCGGCTAGACGCGACGAAGGAATACGCGGTTGCATCGACCAGCAGGAATTCCGGGACGGAATCAATCATTCGCCGAATTCAACGTTGCTGCCGCGTTCGAGAGGGACGACCCCAGACGAACGACTCTTCACGGTCCCTTTTCACCGCACTCCCCCAATCCCGTTTCCATCGGCGGGAAAAATACGTAAACGAAGATAGGAGCGGTGCAGGCAGATAGGATCGGGGAATACGCGGATCCTCGACGTCGGCAACGAATCGTCGGATGTTTACCGACCGTACGGTATAAGGAGCTCCGTTTGGTGTCGCGCGATATCTCGTCGAAGGTATTCCCGTCAAATGTTATTAGGGCTCGTTTCTTTGAGCGTTTCCCGGGAAATATCCGACGACGGTTCCGCGACGGTTCGGGGAATTTGCAAAAATTTCCGTGGCCGAGATCGAGAAATCTCGAAGGTTCTCGACCGTGTAAGCGGCGTGTAAACGGTCGTACGAGGCCGCGGTAAAAATATCCTCTTATATTTCGCCCCTTCGCGACGGCTAGAGGACGTCGGTAAATGGAATACGGCGTACGCTTACAAATATAGCGGGTGTACCGTAACAGGTGGGGCAATCGGAAAAGAAGTCGACACCGCGTGGAAAAAACAAGTTCGATCCACGACGTCCCTTTCGGTGAAATTCTTTTCCCTCTCTTTCTCCCCGCCACTTTTTTCCCATTAGTTTTCCCTTTCCCGTTGTTTCTCCCCCCGCCCCGCGGGTCCGCGCGGCATGCGTATAATGCGGGTTCCGAGTTTAACTTGTTTTTTCCGGATTAACGCATTTTTATTAACGAACCGGAATATTTGAATTTCAATTTAAACTCAAATATTTGAATTTACGAGAGCTCTCCTGTTAAACGTCAACGATATTCCCGCGGAACAGCGCCATTCTCCGAATTAAAACCTCCGTGAATTATGCACAAACACGACAAACCCGATAGAACGAAATCCGATAAAGCGGCCGTTAACGAAGGGTGTGCTCGATCAGTTTTTAAACCGAGTTCGTCCACGCATACCGTAACGAACACGCGTGTTTCCTTTTACCCGATTCCAGCACTGGTCCTCCCCCGCGACGGACGATCGGCGTCTGTATCGAAAGCGATTCGAGCAATGGAAACAATGGACTGGCCGCGTACCCGCGAGGAATAGCCGCGCAGCACCCCGTAGGAATTGGCCGGAGCGAACGATTCGTAACGACCTCGACGTTTAAACGCGCCGTTGCATCTGCTCGCGCAAAATTAGGGGCGTCGACGCGATCCTCCGCTCTGCTCCGTTTGATTATCGATCCAGCCGTAGGAATCGGCCAAGCATCGTGGTATCGCCGCGCAGCCACGTCGGTGTGTACCTTTGCTCTTCCTCCGTACCTATTTTCCTTCGACTTTCCATTCTCTCTTCCCTGCCCCGCGCCGCGCCGCGCCGCGACGCCCACCAGCTTCCTTGCGCCCTAACCCCGTGACTAGTGAACCGTGTAAGAGGCTGCTTGCTTTTTCTAATCTACCTCTACCGGGATTGACGGGCCGGATCGAGCTTTAAGCGTCAATTTACATGTAAGTTTCCGGCCGGTGCCTCGTTCCTACCGTAATTACGTTCGCACCAGGGGTAATCGTCGCCTGTCTTTACCAGAAAATATACCAGGCGCGAGTCGCGTCCGATGATCGCGTCTACATCGCCCGAGAGACGCGTCTTCCGAGCCCCTGTCGAGGGGATTTTATCGATTCTCGGTCTCTCGCCACCCTCTCCCTTTAACGAGCGATTCGACGCGACCGTGTCTAAAACCCGATATAGGGCTCGTTTCGCCTCGCCGAGGAATCGTTCACGGCGCGTCTAACCCATCGCCGGATATTTCGACGATTCCACGATTCTCGGGGTTCGTCTCGAAAATTCCACCAGCGAGTAGCCTGTTCGCCGGCTATTCGCGAGGATAGTCGCGTCGCAACCACCGTTAAAGCCGATGGGATCGAGAGAGAGAGAGAGAGAGGGGTCACGGCGAACCATTATTCGTTATTTCAAGAGTCCTATTGTAGGGTTAATTGATCGCCGAGATGCAGGCGCGGCCTGTTTGCTCTTCCTCTTCTACCGGTGCTTCCCGCGTCTGCACTTTGTCCCCCGTTATTGCACTCTAATAACCGAACGTCTCCGAGTCGACGTAGCCTTCGCCTCGAACTTTTTCGAACCCCGAGAATCGATTCCGCGACCGCTTCGCTCGGCGTCGTTCGATTGCGTTCGAATGATGTTAAAACGTCGTCAATATGCAAAATGAGCGTGCCCGATGATCATCATCGAAATCGCTCGGCGTCGTTCGATCTCTTCTCTCCACCCTTCCGCGCGATCTTCCTCGTCCTCCTCGAGCCCGAGGCCGACGAATAATTTGAACTCGCGAGCCGCGGCTGAAAATTCCTCGGTGATTCGCACTCGCCACGGTTGAAACATTCTTCTCGCGTCGCATTTTTAATTATTTCGGTCGCGGCCCGAGCCCGAGCCCGAGGCTGCGCGCACGCTCGAGGATTTCATATAAATACCCGACGGTCAGGAGCGTTTTATTAAAAAGCGAAAAACAGCAACGGCAGACCGTCGTGGCATCGGAAATCCTTGCAAATTAATTTCTATCGCGGGGCACAGGGCGGTATCGGTGCACCGCTGGCCCGATTCGCGGCAATATCGGTCGAACGGAAACGGGGAAAAAGGGAGGGAGAGAGAAAGAGAGAAAAAGTGGAAAAAAAGGAAAAAACTGTTGACCATGGTCTACGGCTGTCCTGCTAGAATAGGTATCCCTTCCTTTTCATTTCGTTCTTGCCGCTGTCTCTGATTTGCAGCTCGTGTTTCCATCGGTCCGGGCTGCGAGGCCCGGTGCAACCCCCTCGCGGTGGAAATCACTCGTGCATCTCGCGCGAGCCATGCGCCCTTCCTATCGGTTTCCAATTTTTCTACGTGCGCGTGACTCTCCCTATATCCCCTTTATCCATCCTTCTTCCCACCCCTCCGCCCCTCTCTCTCTCTTCTTTTTCGTTTGTTTTTCCCTTCCCCTTTCCCTCTGCGCTCTTTTTTTTTTACGCTTGCGCTTCGCTTCCGCTTTGTTTGCTCCCGTTTGTTTCTCGCGAAAAAGACGACCCCGGCTGTCTAATCGCCGATGGTCGACATCGGGAGTGTTATCGAGACGAATTAGACGCATCGCGAGAACGTACGCGACGAACAATGGATTCGTTAGCGGGCACGGCTTACCCTTCCGACTGTCCTTTCGGTCGAGACGCGCGCGAAAAATTTCACCGAAATTGCACGCGTTTCGTCGAAAGGGATAATCCGAAAGGAAAAAAAAAAGAAAAAAAAAGATGAGAAAGGAAGAAGAGACGAGCTCGGGCGAGTGCACGACGTGTACGTTTCGCGAGAGAAAAGAGGTAACTACGCGAAATATCATGCGCGCTCAATTTCACTTTGTCGAAAGTTTCTTCGTAGTCCCGGTCATTACAACGGCGCTTTGTTATCCATCGCCTCGTCGCGTTCGCTCGCTCGCTCGCTTGCACGCCGGTACACGCGCTCGTAGCAGGAGCGAAACTTGCCGAAACAGCTCGCGGAAAGGTTGGACGACGCGACGACGGCGAGCGGGCTGCGTCGTTTCGGAAAAAAGAAAGCTGGAAACCGAAGGTAGTGTAAATTGAGCTTACAATCCAATCAGCCGCCCCTACCGCGCCGCACCCCCGCCGCCTTTCCTTCCCGGTGTCTCGGGCTGCTCGAGGTTCGTCAGCTCGAGAGGCGGAAGTAAAATGGGAGAAAAGGGTGGTAGGAGAGGAAGAGAGGGCGAGAGGGAGAAGAAAAAAGCGGACGAGAGGAAAAAGGAAGAGCGGTGGAAGATCACGCGAGGAGGAGAGGGAGGGTGGAGGGAAGACGGGGATGGTCAGGATCAAGGAGAAAAGGGTGGATGAGAAAGTGGGAGCGTAGGGCCGCAGAAATAGCCCCGGAGGGTTGATACAGTGACAGCCAGAGTGGCGAGACAGAGAGGAGGAGAGGATCGAGAGAACTCGGGAGCACGCAGATATTTCCAAGTACATTTTTGATGGGATTTTTAAATGAGCCCCAATTGCGTTAAACGCTACGGTGCTCGACTTAAGGCAAGATTTCCTTAAACGATGTTTCAGGTTCTCGGGGATTCTCGTTGGGCCGCCTCGTTAAGGGATGAAGATTAAGCCGACGACGTCTTGTATTTCTTCTTTCGTCGCGGCCTGCTCTGCGGCTCGTATTAAGCTGTCCCGATTTCACCCTTAATCTATTCGAAATCGCACCGGCCTCCTTTCCACCCCTCCGCCGAGCTCGGACCGTCGAACGATCGTTGGGTGAAATCGTGACCGGGATACGTGACTGGGAGAGCTGCGATATCTCGAGAGAGAGAGAGAGAGAGAGAGAGAGGGAAAGAAAGGAAGGAAGAGAGAAAAAAAAATCAGGTTCGAATAAAGGGAAAAGCGTAACGGCGTGTAACGAGGGTCGGCGTCGTTGCGCGAGGTCCGTGGCGAAAAGTTGGCGCGTAAATCGCGAGATGGTCAACCAGCCGATGCTTCGTCGCCGCGAAATCGCCGTTATACTTTGTACTTTACGCGCCGGACGTGTGGGAGTGAAAGAAGAACCCGAAGCGGGAAGCTCCGAGAGGCGGGCGGAGAACGCGGACCATGAACGCGCGAGATAGTGAGAAAGAGAGAGGGAGAGGGAGAGAGAGCGGGAACGACGTAAAATAAATTACGGCGAGTTTAAACGCACTTTTACGGCTGCGATGGAGCAGGTTTTACAACGAGAACTTTGAAACCGGCAGTCGGAGGAAAGCGCGGAGAGATACGAGGAGGCGGAACGAGGAGCATCGTTTTATCCTGATGAGCGCGAAAATTGACGCGTCTCGCGGGGACCGTCGGGGCTCCACTGACGCTTTCGTCGTTAATTTAATCGCGAAATTCTGTCCCGAGTAAACACGAGCACCGCGCGAACAACTTTTTCGTTCCGTTTCAGTACGAGCACGCCGCCGCCGGTTCTTTCTCCGCGTACCATTATCCCGGACGGTTGAACCCGTCGAGATCCGTTCAAAACCGTGTCCTTATTTATTTCCGTCTCGCGATAAGCGGGATTTCCAGTTAAATTCGATTTCCATTACCAGATTCGATCCCGTTGCAACGTACACCCTCGCCGTCGTCTTGGAGAATTGCGTCAGGCACTCGGCGGCTCACGGTTCTCCGTCGCCCGTGAAAACGGATTTCGCTCGACTACCGTATCATCCGAGCAGCCTGTTCCACCCTCGCCCCAACCCCCGCACGGATAAAAAGGGATACAGAAAATTTGTCCGTCGGTGTTTTCCACGCGATACGAAATTCCTCGCGGGTAATCGATCATCCGTGGCGTTCGAAACGCGTCCGCGATGCCAGCCACCATAAATTCCACGGCCCTCGTGGGTATATTATACTCGTTATGCGCGTTCGATCACCGCCCCTCTCCCCTTCTCTCCGGTTCTCTCCCGGTCTCTCCCCGCTCACCCCGGAGACTGGTCCGGTCGTTAATAGCTACTTATCGAATTAAAAGTTCGGCGTGCCACGCAATCTCGCGGTGCTAAGAACCTAATTGGCATTTAATCCCGTTAGCGACGGGGGATGTTAACACCCCTGGACCATCTCTGACCGGTCCCTCTCCGCGTCGGTCCATACCCGCGACGACGGTTCGCGGCCTTTCCGTCAGGCTACGGTCACGGCGAGCCGTGTACCGTCGCGGCCGCTGTATTTTCCCGAGTAATTAATTCCCGGAAAACCAGGCTAACCTCGCGAGCGGACCAGCCAGCGAGCGGGCGGACACGTATACACACGCGCGCGTACCAGCGTGTACGCGTAAACTGCGAGTCGATGAAATTGTTTAACGATGCTTGGCGGCGCGCGCTACGTGCTTCCGGCGTCGCGGACCGATACACCGATGCGACATAATTATGTTTGACGAACTTCAACGACATCGTGTCGCGCAATTTACGCGGCGACAAGCGTCCAAATATGATACACGCTGATACCTAGGCATATATTTACAATTTCCCGGCCAACATGCCAATATTCCAGGCTGTTCCGAAGGGTTATATCGCGGCACGGGGATGGATCTCGGTTATCGGCCAGTGATAGATAGGCAGCTGGATAGTTTGGGCAGGTAGATCGGTTGACCGTGGCCGTTCCTCGAGGATACTCCAGTGCGACAAGATGGAAATACGCGCGACGCGGCTCGCAACGCGCTCGACTCGCTAGCGTTCGTTACGCGCCGTCCCGTGGAACGCGATAATTATTCGCTGCTTAACCGCGCCGCGCATCGTCGAGCCGGCCTCCGCTCTATCGGATAACTATACGGATACGACGGTCGTTCGTTTTTCATCCATTCTCCTTCTCCTCTCCTCTCTTTTAGCCGAAGCGGCAGGTGTTGCTCGATAAATAACGCGATCCGACGATAGGCGATTAAACGCGACGACGAGGCGGTGGAACGGAAGGAAGGGAGGGTTCGATCGGATTGATCAACCGGACAATGTCAACTATTTTCCTCGCGCGTCCGTACGCGATCGAAAGCCACTAGAGGAAGTTTCCACGATCGCGGACGACAGAGCGCGGCCATTTCCTCGCGATTTCACAGCGATTCCATCGCGATTCCGAGATATCTGGGAGAGGAACGGGATCGTCGATAGCGTCGTCGAAACGGTCCGAGATCGATAGCGGAACGGAAGCGAACGGAACGGAACGAAACGAACTCGCGGCGTGCGATGAAATTTCCCTGTGCGTTGCTGGTCGGTATCGATAAACAGCGAAATAAACTGTGAAATAAACGCGGAAGAAGCAGGATTTATCGGGCGATAAAGAGAGGCGGAGGATCGGGGAGATTTGATCGCGCGACGCGGAGCGTTTACGCGACGCGAGTCGGTTATTCGGTTATCGAGAGAATGGATTCGTTCACGGCGAGATAAAACGTCCAATTGCTCCGCGAGCCATTACGTACGGCTAGACAGCGGTGTTTCGACGCTGGCGTTTATTTATAAACGCGGCGTCAACTTCTGTTTCCGATTGGTAATTGAAACGGCAGGACGCGCGACGCCCGCAGCGGTAGGTTAATTCCGGGGGTGAGAAGAGCCACCGTGCGAGCGTTTTCGGAATATTCGCGCGATGGTAGGTACCACTACACCGGCCGCGGTCCACGACGGACCGCGCAACGCTACGCCACGGTGGTACTGCCATCGACGAACTTGGACTATACCAATGATACGAGAGAGAGAAGCGTGATTGATTACCTGATCAATGGTCTCGGTCGTGTTCCGCAGCGGCGTTGGTTTCGAAGATCGGCGAGGAGTATCGGTGGATGACTCGTCATTCGGTCGATCTTGGATCGGTCTCATCGGTTTTATCGGCAGTCACAGGCTAGACAGTGTCGCGCGTGGATTGGGCGAGATGGGGAAAGTCGGTGACGAAGGTGTACGATGATGCGTGGATCGCGGTGCCTCTGGGTGCGTTGCAGGGTGCGTTTCAGGGTGCCCAGGGAGCGGAGGGTCGAGAGGGTAAAGTGCGTGGGCGGCGAGAGCGAGGGGACGGGAGAAAAAAATCTGGCTGGAAGGTAGGTGCGGAAGCGCGTTCAGCCGAGTACGTGCTTTCCTTCGAGAGTTTGGCGCGCGACTGTGCTACTGAGGCCAACCCGAGCCACCATCAACCCTCTTATGGCTCTGTCCCTTCGTTCAAACCCCTCTTTACACCCCTCTCTCTTCGCGCCACTCGTCTCTCCCACCCCTACCGGCTCGCGCTCCCACCAGAATTCCCAGCGTCACATACTCCTCTGTTTCCCTCTCTCAGCCCCGCCGTGTTCGCCCTCTTCCTCCTTCCGGCTGGCTCTCGCCTACCCAGCCTCTCTTTCCCTTCCACGGACCGTTCTTCACCCCTTCTTCACCCCTTCTTCATCGACCTCTCCTCTCCAGCGTCCACCTCTCCGCGCAGCTTCATTACACCCTTTCCTCCGTGAGCAGCTTCATCCCCCTTGTCTCTGTGCCACCGACTATCCTACTCTCTCACCTCTGGCCACTTGCTGGGTTACCTACCCCTACCAGCCAATCTCTCTTTCTCTCTATCCCTTTTCGCCGCTCTTCGCCGCTCTTCGCCTCTCTTCGCCACTCGCCGCCTCTCCTTCCTTCCCCATTATCCTTTGTTCTCGCTCTTTTTCGCCCGACTCGTTATGTCTTTATTTCACTCTGTCGGCTTTCTTCTACCCCCGATGTTTCGCCGTTCGCCTCTTCTCCGCCGTCCTTTCCTCCTTTTATTTCGCTCTTTCTCGTCCTCCTCGTCCTCGTCGTCCTCGTCCTCCTCGTCGTCCTCGTCCCTCGGAGCCTCGATCGTCCTCCGCTTGGTCGCGACCGCCCCGCGTTTTCCCTTCGTTCTCCGTCCCGTGTCGCCGCACCGTGTCTCCGTCACCGCTACCCTGCAGCCCTTCCTCCTTCGACCCCCGCGTAACCCTGTCTCTGTCATGCAAGCAATCCCCTCCTTCGACCCCGTCGTGAAATCACCAGCGATGTGGACCGGCGGTTAGCGAGGGTGCGCGCGCCGCAATTCAAAACTGCGGTTAGAAGGGGTCGTGGAAGATAAGGATGAGCCCTAAATATAGCGACATGGTGCTTAAAAGATCCTCACCCCAGGCCATCGGCTGCTTACCTCGCCTTACGTGCTCCTTTTAGCGCCGCCGCGAGTCCTCCGGACTTCCCGGTCGAGTGACCGAAAGCCAATAACCCGTTCGACACGCGTCATACGTGCTTCGTAAACGGCCAACCGCTTTCCTACGTACGCTCGTTAATTTTTCCATCGACTGCTAATGGCTCCGCGTCCGAGGGCTCCGAACGAGACCTCGCGAACGCCGACCCGGAGCCTCGAGGCCCAGGAGCCTGGAGGATCGGTCTAAAGATCGTCTAGAGCTGCTCGAAACTGTTGGCGAACTGTCGACGAAACTGTCGGCGAAACTCGCGTCGACGTTGGTTCCCTGGGAAACGAGGCACGCGTGTTTCGCCTGTTAAGATTCCGACCTGTTGAGCCGTGGTCGGGCAAAAACTCCGGTCCGGGTTGTACGAATCGGTCACGTAGGGTTATACAGCCGAGGAACTTGGCGAGTGTTTCTCCGTCGAATGGGAATCGCTTTGAAATAAGGGAGGCTTCGAGACGTATATCCGATCTTGTCCCTCCAGCCGTAATTCCACCGGTTCACAGCGGTCTGTGATCAAGCGAGGATTCCGTTGCAGCGATTCCGCCGATGGACAGGCGTTAAACGCTTCCGTTGATGCTAGAAGTGTCGGCTGTGTGACGCGCGTCGCAGCGTGACGCGTGTATAAATAAAGATCGGCTAAGCCTCGTCCTGCTCTGTAATTACGATGGAACTAAGCTGGGTATTCTGCGGATCGGTGATCCTTCGTCCTGGCCGTAGCAACGCCGTGGTATCTCCGCTCGGACGAAACCAATTTGGAATTAATGTAACGTCCTGCGAAATTAACGTGATGTCCTTCCGGATGGAAGCAGGTCGCCTCCCGATCTTTCACGGCACTCCAATGAGATCTACTTTCTATCCTCTGCTCCTCTGCTCCTCTCTACTACGAATCTTCGGACGATCGTCAAGGACGAGGGAACTGGATTGGTCGCGGCGCGAATTCTACGCGACTGATACTTTCCGCGCGACGCGCGATTAAGACCAGAGGAGGAGACCATTCCCGAAGGTACAAAGGGCCTTTCAGGAAGCAGCGCGAGTCCAACCGCCATCGCGTGAAAGTACCTTTATCCGGGTAATATCAAAGTGGCCTAGAAGCGAGGCTAAGCCCTATTATTAAACCTAATCTACCGCTATCCGCTTCCAATCGCGAGATCAAACCGTGCGCGAAGGAGATAGCCACCGGACGGTCAGATTCGCGTGGCTCGCGCGAAAAGTCTCCAAGGCTTTCCGCTCCAGCGAAGAACGCGCGTTAACGCGATCAATCCACCGTTCTCTCGCTCTTTTCTCGCTGCTAACGAATGCGAATCACGCGGACGCGTGTGATTCAACGCGGTGGCAGAGTAAGGTCAAGCCCGCGTCCACGGACAAGGGGATTACTCGCGCGAGATTAGATACTGGATCGCGGTGCGTTAAATGAAAGGCGACATCGGAACAATAAGTACTCCTCTGCTGCTTCACGTACGTGTGCTGGACGCCAAACACTCCTCTACTCGTTCTATCTCTTCTCGTTAGCCCGGCGGACCGCGTGTTTCACGTGCCATGCGCGACGATACACCTATCCGCGCGCACGAATTAATAATCCGGCGAACCGAGGAAGATTTATGTCCGGCTCGGGCAATGTGTGTGCCACTTGGGGAAAAAAGAGGAGCGAGAGAGAGACGGGGAAGAAAAAATGAAAACAGGAGAGAAATCGGCCGACGTCGGAGGACGGATAAGCGATGGATAGGCGAAACGCGGAGTCGCGGATGACGGTTGGGTAAAATATTAGCGCGTCGCCCGGGAAATTTCCCTTCGTCAAAGTCGTTTTTCTCGTTCTCGCGGAATCTGTAGGCGACTCCGTGGGTCGGCTGTCAGGCTGAATCGCGACTAGAACGGGCAACGTCTGTGGAATGTCTAACGAGACGCATTAGAGACTCGGCGAACGTCAAACCGTACCAGATTCCAAGCAACGAGCAAGCAACGCGGCAGAATGAAGCCAGTTGGCGGAAACGCAAGAGGCTGGCATCCTATTTCGCATTAGATAGCTATTGTTTCCAGGACGATTGTCTGTGGCAGAGCGTCGACGGGCAGGGGATGAAGGGAAACGCATTTTAAATATTCACCGATATATCCACGGTTACTCGCGTGGCGCTGTTCTTCGTTCCGCGGGATTGCCAGGCATCGATCGACTCGCGATGCCCGTTTCGTCCGGAGGAGGCCACCTATCCGATTATGCGGACACGCCGATCGAACCGCCGCGACGCGGCGCGCCGCTCCGAGCGTCGCGTCGCTTCGTCCGCGGCACCGTGTCACTACGGCCGCGTATAATCGGCTGCACGCGCGAATTCTAATTAGAGCTCGCCGCGTTTGCGCCTCTTTCGCGGACGAATCGAGGTTACCGATGTCACCGTTCGACAAATTGCGCCGCGGCGCAGTCCGAACTGGACCTCGCGCGTTAATTTCCCCATCGCTCGGGGTCTTTGTTCCTTCGGTTCGTCCGTGAGAAATAGACGGAATAAGCAACGAGGTAACCTCGACGAGCCCGATCGACTGGTGGAACACCGCGACTAGGAGGAACGCGAAATTAGGAATATAAAAGGAAGAGAGAGAGCGAGAGGACGAGGAGGAGAGAGGTGGAGCGGCGATGGTCTGGCCTGGGCGTGGAGAAAGAGAAGAAAGCGAGACGAAAAGAGAGCCGGCACCGGCTACAACCCTTGCCGATAAACCGACACGTACCAAACCCTTTCCCCCCCGGTTGACAGTTTACTCGCGGTTCACTTGTCATCGGCAAAGATACAAAGATAATTGGTCATTGGGGTATGCCGTGGCGCGGGTCGGAGCGAGATAGACGTAACCAAGTACTTTGAAGAGGACAAGCACTTTGAACAGATTTGCTTTGGCCGTTGTTTCGGCCTGGTATTTTAGTTTAGATCAAAAGACTGACGCTACTGGCCAATTCAGCCGTATCTAAGCTGCCGACTCTCGGCGTCTCTCTTCCGTCACCGTGTCGCTCCGTGTCCCGTTGTCTATTTATCTCTAACTACGTTTCTCCGGATCTCCACTCGCGTTCGCGCCATCTATTCCGGCTCCGTTGCATATATGGAATATGCACTTTACGTCTCGAGCCTTTGACGCCGCGCGTATAGCACCTGCGCTGAAGGCGGCGGGCCGAAGGGACGCATCGAAATCGGACGAAATCGTTTGGCTGCTGGACCCGGCGCAGTGGCGTTAACAAGATTTCCCCGTTGTCCGACTAATAGCCTGGATTTCGAGTAATGCCGGCATTCGTCTCGTTTCCACGGCGAGGAAAACGCGCGAAACGCGGCTGGCAGACGTGAGCGAGATAAATTCGATTCCAGAAATCACCCCGGTTGTCCTTGGATCCCCCGTTTCTACGCGTTTTTCTACGACCAGGTTCGAGGTTGATTCTCCTGTTCCAGGACGCGATACCGTCAGACGATCGAGCGACTTTTCAGTCGGCGAATATAATGCCGAGGAGAGAAAAGACGCGAAGAAGAGGGAGAGGCGAGGGCGGGAATGGGGAGATGAAAATGGTGCTACGAATGACGACGAGGTTCGGGAGGCGGAGAAGCGGCAGCAGCCGAGCCTAGGACATGCATGGTTCGCAGATTTGCATCTCAATGGCAAGTAATATAAATTACACGTAATTACCCGGCCGTTCGAGAGAGCCGTGAATTTTATTCCGCGCTATTTCGAGGCGCAGTCACTTCGCGTGAACCGTGACTGCGCGGCGGGTTCTGGCCGAAGATCATTTCGGATCTCTGAATTCAACGAAGGCCGAATTTAATCGCGTCGAAAGATTCGCGGAATTTCGAACCGTTTGTTCGCCGGATCGTTCGGCCGACCACGCGGCCCCGGCTTGGTTATTTAACGCGTCGATTTACGATTACAATCGCGGCGACGTCTGCGGCTTTCTGAGTTACAAGAAAGTTTTTCAGCCAGTTAAACCATCCAATTATTGTCCGCGCTTTCCCAACTCTAATAATAAACATCGAGTGCGATAACGAACCCCATTCCAGACGCCGAGTAACTGTAGCGGTCGAGCGTCTTTCGCCAGTAATGTATCTAGACTGCGCGCTCTGCTCCATTGTCGCTCTTTCCCTTCTAGTCTCCTGCGAACCGGCGACGTGCTATTATTTATAAGCAACCTCGTGGACGTCCATAAACGGAGAACCAGCGTCCCCTAATCCGGCGCTTTTAACGCGACGGATAGACCCGGTTCGTCGCTCACGGATTACAACCGTCCGCGTGTATCGGTTTCGACCTCGATACCTCGACGTTTAATCCGCGCCGCCAACGAAGACAGAGCCCAACGAAGGTAACCCAGAAAAATCCGCGCTCTCGCGTCTCGCGATTCTTCCGCTCGAGAGGAAGCTTAAAGCGAGCCGCGTGTCTGGTCTCCGGTGAACGGGGAGAATCGGCGAAAGGGATGATGCACCTCTGAGCTAGCCTGCGCTGTTCGCCGTCCGTTTCGCGTCCCGGGCGATAGCATCGCGTGGCGTTTAATCTTTCAACTTTTTCCTCGAAATGCCCGACGGTGGAAGTTTTCCAGTTTGCCGGGAGGAAGTAAGCCGGCTGAGCGGCCGCTAACTTCGATGCTCCGACTCCTTTTTAATGTTTATGCTTTCGAGGCGCTTAACGCGCCGCTTCCATGAATATGGCTGCGAACGAGCAGATGGCCGCGGAGTTTTACTCGCCACGGGCCGCGACTGAGATAATTAGAGAAATATCGCTTAATAAAGTTCACTCGATGTTCGAGCAGCCTGTACCAGGGGGGTGGGTAGCGGGCTAGAGGCCCGGGGGTTGCACCTGATCCTGGCTCCGCGCCGCTCCACGCCGCGCCGCGCCACGACGCTTCGCGCCGCTCCGGCTGGCTAGGCCGCCGCGACCCGTGCGCGCCTCTCTTATTTTGCCCCCGTGCCGTGCACTCTCTCTTTCTCGCGAGCCACGACGATGCCAGGGTTTACGCTGAAAACACGCACGCCGGAGCACAATCGAAACTTCGCTAAGTGCCTGCCAACGGCTCGGATTAGTCGAGCCCGGTTACCTTCTCCGGCAGGAAACACTTGTAATTACACGAAACTCGAAGTTTCTCTTACTTTGATTTCAATCTAGCCCGCGTGCAGCGACGCGTAAGGTGTCGTTTAGCAACTTCCAAACGAATAATCCATTCTCGGCCTCGTTGCGAGATTATTCCCGTTGCTGCCCAGATCGTTCGTTAGCGACGCGAATCGTTCATATTTTGTCTTTCCTCCCCTCTCACTCCCTCTATCTCTTTCTCATTCTCCCCTTTTATATATATATATATACACATCTCCACCTTCACCTTCGTCTCTGGTTCCGCTTTTTTGTCTCCCCTTTTCGCCTCGTCGTTTCTAGATCAACGCATAACACGTTTAAACGACGGGATTTTAATGAGAGTTCGCCCGGCGAAGCGGGGCAAGACGGCGAGGAAGGCGACGAAGGCGAAACAAGGATTTCGAATGGAGAAGCTACCGATTTTAGAAGCTATAAGTCAACCCCGACGCGCAATTATCCCCCCTTCAGGCGTCAGGGACCCTCTCTATCATCGTTCGCCACGGGATTCCTGCCGTGATTCGACCCCGCAGGGTTATAACTTGTGAAAATGACGAAAAAAGAAAGAGAAGCCGAGGTAAATAGAACGCGGGGAAACGAGAGAGAAAGAGAGAGAGAGAGAGCCGCCTTACGGAGCTCGATCTCCGCGAAAAGTCGATCGTTTCGAAATCGCGAACATACCAACGATATATCCTCGCTCGAGATCGATGGGATCCGCTCTTCTCGGAGAGACAGTGGAAACTTCGAAATTTTTACCGTCGACTTCGTTTCCCTATTCAACAGGTACTCGAGATTCAACTTTCTATTTATCGATCATCCTCATAACGTATTACTTCGGGCGTAGGAGAGGCTTTAACCGAGCAACCGGCAAGGAAACTTTTCTTATAGAGGCGCGATATAGCCTCGGCGGATTTATCGCGGATAAAATTCATCGGAGACCAAACGACCGACCGAGGTGCCTAGAACGATCAAAGGCACGAAGGAACAATTTATACGGCCGTGTTACGAGCAACGTCGGAGCTATCGCGTACGCGGCAGGAAGTCCTGGAAACGCGTGCCGGTCAGCATTGTCCCCGTGCTCGAAATCCGAGCGCGTGAGCCGCCACCCGAAAGGGTCATCCCCGATTCCAGGTCGAATCTCGACGGAAAGGTCTGTAACGTGGACGCGTGCTAGCGTGACTACCGCCACTGATATCGGCTGGCAAAGTAAAGGCTTTGACCCAGGCTTCGTATGTAAATACGCGTCGCGGCCTCCTCTCGCCTACGACCGTGCCCTACGACCGTGCCTACGACCGTGCCTACGACCGTGCCTACGACCATGCCTATGACGCCTTGCCCGGACTCTAGGGTTCCTTATCGATCTAGCAGCGCGTCCGAGTTGCCGCGAATCCTAGAGGAAGAGGAACGAAACGAGTTACCGGCTCCACCGAGGATTCGACGTGCTACCACCCGGAGATGTACACCTGGAGACGTCAGTCGGATTTCCTACTAGCAGGATGCCGCGAACGCGCAGCGAAATCGTTCGATCTTTCTCCCCTTTGGAAATTTTCCTAGTCGCTGGTAAAAGCGAGCCCGGTCAAGGACCAAGGCTCGCAGAGTGCCAGGCACAGCTCGATCACGCGGCTAGTCCCGATTTTTCGGTTAAAGCGAAAGAACGTTTCTGGTCCAGCGGTTGGAACGGTGCTCGATTAAAATTAAACGAGGCCGGCACGATCGATCGGTCGGTTTTTCGTGTACATACGTACAACTTCGGCCTACGTGTCGATGAATCGCGTCCTATTTACGGTCAGTTTGGAGGCAACGAGGACGAGGGTCCGGCGCAAAGGGCGAAAAAATATGTAGGAGACGATGACGACGACGACGTCGCCGGGAACGAGCAAGCACACATTCGTCCGTGGAACTAACCGAGGGGTTTAGTGTATCCATCCGGAAACGCCTGGACGGCCACACTTTACCCTGCCTGCGTCATTACGCTCGCGCACCTTTTCTTTCGCACTTCCGTCTAATTGCTTTGCTTACGTGCCAAGGGTAGGGGGACATGGTGTCACGTGCCGCGGCTGCACGGCAAGCAGTTCCATTACTTAAAACCGGATCGCTGGAAAATTTTCCGCGCGTTCTCTCTCGTCGAACGCTTAATCGCGCAGACGGACGTACCTTCGATTCCGCTCCGCGCAGCTCGCTCCCTCTTCTCTCCGCCATCTTCCTCTATTTCCTTGCCGTCTCGCGACCACCGTCGTCGTCTCGAAAAGGGAATCGAGAGGTCGATCGGCTGTTCCGACGCGACGCGACGCGACGCGATGCCGAAGGATCGCGCGGCGATCGACGCGTACGATCGACACGAGACGTGTCATCGGGTCAAAGGACAACGAGAGACTGACCGATCCACCGGTGCCGGCCGTCGTCGACGACACACCGTTCTTTGGCAATAAAACGTGACGCACTGTCGAAACGCAGAAGAATCGCGCTGTGCCCAGAGTGCCACGGCTCTGTAACTATGCCGTGAGTAACCGTGACGGGAGCGGCCTTCCGGGTGAAACCGGATGTTCGCTCAAGTCTATTACGCGTCGCTGTTCAACATTGTGCAATGTCGCCGTTCCGAGAGTTTGTCGAAATTTAACTGGAACCCGAAGAATGGCAGAGCGGCTCGTTGAACCGTGCTCGAGGAATTACTCCTGCTCGATTTCCCTTCCTTCTCTCTCCATCGTCGACTACTTCGCGTTGGACCTACGTCTCACCGTCGATTTTTCTCACCAGCTCCTCGATGTCTCGAATTTTCCTTCGCTCCTTCGGGTTATCCACTCCCTGCACAGGCCAATCTGTTTATTATACCGAGCAGAACAGGCAACGTCTCGCGTCTTGGCGATTCAATCAGGAAGTGTAGAACGGCCCGGTTCTTCCTCTGAAAATTCGTTAAATCCGCCGAAGAGGGGAGGGCAGGTGCTCTCATTACAGGTGTACAGAAAAGTTTTGCCCGTGGTAATTTCCTCATTTTCCCGGGCGTAACGCGCATTAAGTTATCGGAGAGGGTGGAGGAGAGGACTTAATACACGGTGCTAATCCACTCGAACGTAGGAATTTCCGATTTCTTTTTTTTTCTTCTCCGTCCTTTTTCCCTCGTTTTACATTCTATTTTTTTTTTTTTTTGCCCCTCGGGGCTTTTTCCTTTTTTTTTCTTTGCCCGATCGAGCATTCGGGACGAGGAACGTTGGAATTGGTCGAACGAACGAGAAAGATGCGGCGATAGAGCCGGGCACACCGGTGGCCGTGCTCCTCCGTTATATACACTGTCACAAACTTAACCCGACAATAGATCGAACTGACGCGAATGGTCGGCAGGAAGCGCTTCCCATTTCGTTTGTGAATAGCTACGCGCTCACACGTTTCGAGTTCTTGTGTTATATCGTCGAATGAACGTAGCGAACCGGATCGCCCTAGAACCACGCATCTCCGGGACCTATGTTGCGGAACAAAAAAGCCGGTCATCCGATTTGATCATCCGCCATCGGTGCGGGCGCCTTTCATAATCGGACGTGTCGCGCGCGCACGCCGTCAGGTACCCGTGTCCTAATTGGCCAACGCCGAACAAGTCGTTCATCCATTTGCCCTGATTCTGCCGGCTAAAAACTCGCGATGTTGCACGAGGATTTGCATAACGTCTGCTCGTACGCGGCGCGCCGACTGAATCTCGATCTTTCGCCGGAGCAGTAGTCACGGCCGGAAGGCGGCCGTCGAAAAGTAGCAGCGATTCGAAGTGGCGTCGCGGCGGGAGTCGGAGTTTTTAAATGCAAACTTGATAGCATGAATAAAAGATTTCGGCCAGGTCGCTGGGTGCGCGAATGCCAATGCGATCTGACAGCAACCTAACCGCATTACGGACAGTAATTGCCGATGTAGAACGAGGATGATTGTCGAGGAGACGAGAGCGTGTACGAGCGGCTCTTGTTTTCCCTGCTCCTCTTCCTTCTTTGCTTCGCCACTCTCGGCTCTCGCGCGCGTGTTCAAAGACCAAGAGGACCGATCGGGTTCGATCACCGATACGCCGATCCTTTTTCCCGTGGAAAGGAAAACGGCGGCGAGAGCGAAGGTTTAAATTGAAGTAATTAAAATCCAGGCATAAGAGGGGAGTCGGAAAGTTGGCTATTGTCAGGAGGGAGCGTGCGCCTTGTTAAATTTCTCGGTCGAGCGCAAGTCTCTATTCCAAGTGGAGCGAAACGGATGGCCAATGGCCAATGATGACGCTGCGTCCTTCTTCCGCTTCCGCGGCTTCCTCTCCTCGTTTCCCTTCGTCGACTTTTTCGGTACCCTTTCTGCTTCTTTTTTAAGGTCTCCTTCGCCGCTTTCTCCTCGTCGTCGTCGTCCTCGTCGTCGACGTAGTCCTCTTTTTCCTCCCGTGGATACCATCTCGTGGGAAATCCCTCGAAGAGGAAGCATAAAGAGCGACGCGACCAACGTACGAAAGCAACGCGGCACCTCGATTTCCGGAAAATCCTGCCCGCGGGTCGTTCGAATTTTCGAAATTCGCGGATCGGGAGAAACGGGGAGTCAGCCACGCGCAGATCGATCGAGAGAGGGAACTTCTTCATTCAGCTTCGATTTTAAGTAGCTTTAGCGTTAAGCCGATGATTCCATGTCCCTGCTGTCGTTGGCAGACGGCAACAGGACGCCCGGCCTCTAGCGATACGTTTCCAATATTCCTCGACGCCTCGTTTGCATTATGTCGCTCGCGGAACTATTGACATCGACAACGGGGACGATTCGTTCGTGGTCAAAGGAATCGGTTGGATTGACATCGGATCGTGTTATTTGCTATTTATTATCGTCGCGCTGAAAGCATCGCTCGTTTCCATTTCGCAAAGTAGGCGAGCGAGCGCCGTTAATCATCCGGCTACGCGAATGGAAATCGCTTTCGAATCCTATTTAACCCACGCCCCTGCTTCCGCTTTCCTCCATTTTTATTTTCTCCCCTTTTCTCCCCGTCTCTTCCCTCCTCCCTTTTTTTCCTCTCGTTCCGACGTGTCCTTGTTTTTCAAAATTCCGCTCGTCGCGCGACGTTTTATATTAAACACCGGCTGTTTATTCGCAGCGATACGGGATGATGAAAATAACCAAACCCTCTGCCCCGTCCCCGTCCCCCCTCCCGGCGAATATTATCGCCCGACGGATATTTCGTTTTCCATCGCCGATTGAAGTGCGCCCGTTGCTCGATATTCGCGCAAATAATGATATCGAACTGGCGCGTCAGAAATTTCTCGCAGTCTCCGCTCTGTTCCGCCGCGGCTTCGGAGGTTAACCCTTCGTTTCGTGCGGGGTGAACGGCGTACGGGCAGGCGGTGAGGCTTTTGACATCGTGTCATCGACTGGTCGTATCGGTTACACGCGCGCATTTCGCTCGTTTATAAGCGGAGCGGAGGCGAGAAATTCCGAAATGCCGGACGTCGTTGGATTTTTCCTGCTTCTCTTGTTATTCGGCCGACATTCACCGCTTCGCAATCGGACGCAATTAAAATTATTCATCTCTGCTGGTTCGATTTACAGCGCCGAAACAGCGACAGGCGAAAGAACACGAACGTTTCGCGGAAATTGAAATAATTCCTACCGAAGCGTCGGTGTGATGGAGTGGATTACCTCGCGGGGTTGTTGCCGAGGTATGGCTGGTTCGAACGACGTGGCGGGCTGGTAAAATCAATCGAGCCTAAAAGTACAAGTGTCCCGCTTTCCGAGATAATAATTCGATATTCCGCGCGTTGCGGGGAAAATAAGGAGCGCGAGAGGTGATCAGCGCTGCGCGATGTCACTTTATACCGTTGAATCGTCATATCGGGGTATTCCGAGACGTCGAGCAGAATTTTTCAGCGATAAATTGGCAACAGGTGATAAAGTAAAGTCAGAGTGGGTAAAGAATTTCTTCCGTTTTATTGTCTCCAGTTAAATAGTCGTCAAACTAGTCTGATAAGTAGGCAATCGGAAGGAACGAGGGTGTAACAGGTCCACCCCCTCTGACGCGAATTTTCACAAGCTCGTCTCTAAGATATTCCGAGTGTCAACTTGTCAGAATCGTATGGTACATCTAGAAACTGAAAATGGCGTCGTTTTGGCATGAATCGGAGATGTCAGCTGGTACGACGATCTACCGTTATGCTTTGATCGTTCGAACCAACTGTAGGGCTTATTAGAACGGCGTAGGAAAAGAAGAGTAAGGGAAACTAGACGAAGAAAGGCAATTACAAACGGGGCGTAAGAGGATTCAGGTGCATCCTCGACGCAACGTCGCGGCGCGTACTCGACGATCGCTTTGATTATCCATCGTCTTAAGCACGACGCGCGCGCGTCGCGGCACAAACGTCGAAACGCCGAACTGATAAGCGAAACGGGATGGTCCGCGGGAATCCCGTCGCATGANGTAGGGCTTATTAGAACGGCGTAGGAAAAGAAGAGTAAGGGAAACTAGACGAAGAAAGGCAATTACAAACGGGGCTAAGAGGCGTTTTCGTCGCCGTTGACCGCCACTCTGAGACTCTTGATTTGATTAATATCCAGCTCGAGATGCGCGAACGTCTCGTCGTCCTCGGTCTGTCTAAGGGTTTTGATATCCATTGATACGATTTCCTTCAAAGCCTGCGGCCGTGGTACCTGTAATCGGCGAGTAAGAGGATTCAGGTGCATCCTCGACGCAACGTCGCGGCGCGTACTCGACGATCGCTTTGATTATCCGTCGTCTTAAGCACGACGCGCGCGCGTCGCGGCACAAACGTCGAAACGCCGAACTGATAAGCGAAACGGGATGGTCCGCGGGAATCCCGTCGCATGATTAATAACGTAGTTACCTCTGGATGCTGCTGAAGCCATTCGACGAAACCTCTCACGCTTCTTAAATCCATTATATCCTTCCAAACCACCTCCATCGTTTCGATATCCTTCGGCACGTTCTCGCATTGCAGCCATTTCTTCCGTACCTGATTATTGGGCGGCACGAATCGAAGCTCCCAAGGTAGGGCGGTGCCGAAAGCTTTTATTTCCGCGGGTCTTTGTTCAGCTTTCGCGTCCCTCATCACGTGCCTCTTCGTCATCGCGAGCTTGCTCGCGCCGGGACGGTTTCTCGTTAAGGCTACCTCCGTGGGCACCACCGGCATTTCTTGGATCGACACCTGTTCGAAAAGGAGGGGAAAGGAACGGGGATAGGAAACACAAAAGGGAGACACAGGGAGAAATAAAATAGGAAAATAAGAAACGAAAAGCAAGAAGTAAAGTATTCAGACGCAATTAAGCGAGACAGCTGAGCAAACTTTTCGCGAGATCGGAATGGAAGGAAATGCTTCAACTTGGAAACGTGCTGTTCAAAGTAATTAGAGATACCCGTTCCGATATTTAACAAGAATTAAATATTCTTCGATCGCGCAGAGTGCTCGCCGCCGTGAATAATCTGTTCCACGAGCCGGGTAAATATTAGGCGGATTAAAAGCTGTCTCGATAGACAAGCGGATAACGGAGCATCCGCGTTATTTCTCTTTAACCTGCATCGCTCTGCTCGCATCCGCGCTGAAATCGATTTCGAACATATCCCGGAGAACCTCCTCGTCGATGGTGTTATCTGTCCCGCCTAAAGTTTCGACCCACTGGCAGAAGTCCTGACATATCTTTTTCATCGAGTTGTCGGCTCTCATTTCGAGCGTGGCGTCCGGATCGTAGCCCTCGAGATCGCGTTTCGTCAAAGGACGCCAAGTAACCACCTGCCACCCCAACATATTACTTCTCTTATTTTCACCTCTTTCACCTCTTTCTCCTCCACTTCCTCCGCTCCTCTCATTCTCCCCCCGCTCTCTCGTTACGAGATTACTCTATCAATCCTATATCGCACCTTACGTCTCGGTTTCACCAGAAATAGAGCGTAAGGATTGTATCTACGACGACCCACTTTCTCCTTGTCATCGAGCGATTCGGAGTCTCTCGGTGTCGGTGGATGCACCTTGGTAATTATAAAAAAGGCTATCTTTAAAAAGATGAACCGAAGTGGAGCAACTTGTTGAACTATAAATAGTGAGCTCGTGGTCGCGTGCACGCTGCCGCGTCCGAAGCGGACCAAAGGCGCGAACGTACCAGCAAACTGTCGCGAACCGACGACAGATCGTCGTCGTGCGGCGTCTCTACGGTCTCGTTCCTCGAGTCGCGAACCACGGCCTCCATTTTCGGCAGAATCTCCGGCATCCCTAGCAGAGGCGCCACGAGGTTGTAGGTTTCTAAAGGTAGCACCCTCCTTAGGAGCCTGGTGTTGCAAACGGGTGGCTGATCGGTGGAGAAGGCTAATTGAGAGGGGTACTTGTCGGGATGCAAATAACGTTTGGAATCTACCAATAACCTCGTCAGATTCGCTATCCTGTTATTACGATTTCTCGCGCTCGAGTCATCGCTCTCGACGTCCTTCGTCAGGCGTTCCGAGAATTCTTTGCACAAGCTGTTCAACATGTCCGTGGACGAAGCGTTCTCCTCGAGGGTCGCGAGCAACTTCATCACCTCGTCGTCGCGTGTAAGCGGTAATTTCGCCGGAGCCACGGAGGGATCGCTGGCGAACTGTGTTTTTAAAAGGCCATCGTCGACGGTCTCGTCCAATTCTCGTAATGCTTCCTTTGACGCGTCGCGATACGTTTCCGCGCTATTGGGAGCCGGCTCCGTTGGCACGGAAAAGCTCGAGAAGCTAGCTTCCTTTCTGAGCACGCGTCGCTGCTCCTCCGCGTTTGCTTCCGCTTTGCCAGAAGTCAGTTTTTCAAGGACAGACTTTGCCTTTGTCAGAGGTGGCACGGCTCTCTCCTCGTTCCCTGTTTTCTTCTTCTCCGGAGCTTCTTTCGCCACGGATCTCGGTTTCTCCTCAACGTTCTCTTGATCGGCCAGCGAGGCGCTTTTCGTCAAGGTTGTGGACTCGAGCAACGCGATTCGATCCTGCAGAGTCGTCGGTTTCCTGTTCCGCAGAGCTCGCAGGGGTTCTAAACTCGGCCTGAAGTTGGTGGGAGCGTGACAGGGTACCAGATACTTCGACTTGGGCTGATCGTCAGCGATCGAAACGGAGATCGAATCGACTTCCTCGGAGCTGTCGCTGTGAAACGTCGAAGGAGCTCTGGCTCTTTCTACAGATTTATCCCACGTCACGCATTTCGCGTCTTCTAAACTTCTCGATATCGCGTCATCTTCTCGTCGATCCTCTTTGGCTCGCTTGGTAATCGCGTTACGCGAACACTCTGACCCTGGAGCACTTTCTTGCTCCGCTGCGTCCGCTAGTTGTTTCTGCAGCAACTTCTCTCGGACAGAGGAAGCGGCATCATTGGCTACTTGGCATTCGGGGACGATGCATTCCGAATCGGTTGTCACGTTTCTGGCCTCGTCCTCGTCCATCGAAATTTGTTCCGCCTGGTTTTTAAAGCTCGGCACGCTGATCGAACTAGAGTCGCTGGTTTCGAGCGAGTCTTTGGACGAAGCCACTCTGCCGCGTTCTGCATCGATGATCCTCTGCAACGCGGTTCTAGGAAGAGATATCTTTCGTTCCAAAGGGGTCTCGAACGGTTTGTACATGCACGCTAAACACCTGTCCCGATTCTTCCTTGGGAATCCGGATAATTTCGGAATCGTCGATAAAATCCGATCCGAGGGAGCCTCGGTGTTATCCGGGAACGCGAATTCGGGACTTGGACCCGACGTGTAACGCGATTCCGTCAGGATGGTTCTCGATGTTTCTCCGTTGGATCTCGATTTTGCGCTTTCGACGTCGCTGTGCGAAGGTTCTGTATCCTCCGAAGACTTTTGCTCGGAAATCGTCTGTATATCGCGCATGTACGAGGATTCCTCGTTTCTTTTATACGTGTCGAGGCTCTCGATCGTTGGCAGATACTCCTTTTCGTCGGCACACGCGAGGAATTCGTCGCGCGATCTTAAAAACGACTTCTTTCTCGAACGATCCAGCTTAAAGTCCAGGTTTTTGTTCTTCGTTACACGCTTCAATGCCTTGTAAGCGAAACGCGCTGAATATTTTAAAGAATCTTCATCGGTTAACGTCCTTTGAGTTTGCTCCTTAATTCGATTTATCGATCGATCCACCGAAGGTTTCTTATCCCTTGTCTCGGTGATTTTACGTCGGGACCGTTCGCTGATCCTCCACTCCTTTTTCTCCTGTACCGAGTCCTTTAATCCCAAATGTTTCCGTAACTTCTTCAGCGTTAATTGGGGATCCGTCGTCCCGGAGTATGTACCGAGAATTGGAAGGGTCGGGGAACTTTTGCCTTGTAACTTTGGTTCATTTTGGACAGTGAAAGAAGTCCGAATATGATCCACTTTACTACGGGGAGTTTTGCGGAAACTGGGTTGAGGACCTTGGGTATCTAATTTCGGGATTCGTACAACTTCAGACGGTGTTGCAAGATAGCTCGTTGTATCCGGAGTTTTTCGAACATCGCGGTACGATGTCTTTAATATCGTTCTTGGCAATAATTCAGCGTCTTCGCGATCTCTCGTCGATCTAACTGTCGATCCTAGGGGAAGCAAGTTGTGCAAAGAATTATCGGACGCGTCGCGATCGTCTATACGAGAGTCAAAGGAAGAATAACAATTAGACACTTTGTTCTCTATATCTGAGTTAAGGTTAAGAAATTTGGAATGGTATTGAGGAAAGAAACGATAGGATAGTCGTTGGAAAGGATTTCTTACTACGAACAGTTTCTTCTCCTCGTCGTCACAGAATTTCTCCCAGTACTTCTTCGATTTTGGAATCGGATATTCCCATCTATCATGTTCGTATCAAATAAAATCATTTACCGTGAAATGGAATTTTTCTTCCGGGATTCACGTACCTTTTACCGGCGAGTTTTGGGCTTCTGTCACACTGGTCGTCCACTTTATGTTCTCGTTTGCAAGAGATACTCATGTTGCAGGAATTTCGCGCGAAGTAAATGCCTTTCAGTTCGGCAGATGCAACAAATGATTACTCGAAGGAAATTTCTTTCTCAAAGCCAACCGTGAACTGAACATTTATTCCTCTCTTCGTATTTCCACTATCGATCAAACAAATTTTGACTAAATTCAGGACATGCGTGTACCCAAGAGTGGTCTAGGTTGTATTAGGTAATGTTACCTCGCGTCGATAAAGAGCTGTAACTCTCTAGCTTACCGACGAAAGTTCAAAGTTCTCGATTGCAGCTGCAATAGTTTCTCTGCTTTGGTTTCTAACATCGTTGATATCTTAGCTTTTCCAGCGTTACCGGAATAAGATAGATTCAACGTTGGTATAACAGATTTTGTACGGTAAGAGTAAAAATAAAGTGACGGTAAAAAATTATTGCGCTGCAATGGTTATCAGTGATATTACATTGCAAAAATTAAAAAAAAAATTTATAATTTTAGTTGAATAGTAAATGTATAAATTTAATGCGTAGCTATTATATTCCAATTATCGAATTTCTCAAAATCTTATTCGATATCGATAAATGTACGGTCTGCGCATGCGTGAATCCCTATCCAATCGCGCATGCGCATAAGTCAGTCTCTGCGTTCGTACCGTTACGAGATTTCGCGAACGCGTTCTGAAAAAGTTTTGGTAAAATGAAACAAATTTTCATTGCGTGAACGGAAAGTGGCGTGTTATTGTGTTGTTATCGTATTGCTAACAACGCGAGGCTGCTCTGTCACGGTAAAGAAGTCAACGAACGGTGAGTTTGATTAACTTTTTGATTGCTTATTTCATCATCGCGTCGTGAGACGAACAGTTCGAAGCAACGCTAGTAGCCCATTATATTTTATCATTATTATGGCGATAACAGAGCAAACTACAAGAAAAGTACGAGTCTGAGAGTATAAGTATTAGAAATGGGTCAATTTGATTGAGTTCTCCTTTATAACTTGTTCATATTATTCCTATATTGCATTGGAAAGAGACTAATTGTTCATTTATACGTATCAAGTAGCCATTTTTATTCATGTGCGCGCGCATCTAGGCGGTTAACGAAATAATATATGAGAAATAAAGCATGGAAGTGCGTCATATTTAATACGTAGTAACTATTGAGCAACAGTTTGATTCCTGTTGCTTAATTTTATGTCAGTATCCTAAATTTCAATTGTGGATCAGGATATTTTAGTATCAGAGTGGTGGGAAGACAGTTTTCTAAAAGTTTTGCCAGTTTTATTCGATATTAACGGCGTGTTTGTGAAATACAGTGACAAGAGCGCAAATCAAGAAAATCATAGTGCGTAGTTTGTGTGTATTGGCTTATACATTCTACATTTCGCTTGTGAATCAGAATTTTTTGGCGTAACGCGTAGAGACGACTATTCTTTAAAAGGACCTACGGTTGTTTTCGGATTTCAGTATCAGATTTTTGAAATATAGTGAGTGACTGGTGGAGGTGTACGATGTCGTACTACGCATTTGACATTTTTCGCTTATTCTTTTCAGAATTCGCATTTGGAGTGAGATTTTTTGGTCTATTCGTGCAGAGGGGACTGTGCTTTAAAAGGATCAATGGTATTTTTTCGATTCCAGTGCCGGATTTATGAAGAATAGTGAGTGACAGGTGGAGGCGTCGTGAGGGCAACTACGCATTTGATATTTTTCGCTTATTCTTTTCAGAATTCGCATTTTGAGTGAGATTTTTTGGTCTATTCGTGCAGAGGGGATTGTGCTTTAAAAGGATCAATGGTACTTTTTCGATTCCAGTGCCGGATTTACGAAGAATAGTGAGTGACAGGTGGAGGTGTCGTGGGGGCAACTACGCATTTGACATTTTTCGCTTATTCTTTTCAGAATTCGCATTTTGAGTGAGATTTTTTGGTCTATTCGTGCAGAGGGGACTGTGCTTTAAAAGGATCAATGGTATTTTTTCGATTCCAGTGCCGGATTTACGAAGAATAGTGAGTGACAGGTGGAGGTGTCGTGGGGGCAACTACGCATTTGACATTTTTCGCTTATTCTTTTCAGAATTCGCATTTTGAGTGAGATTTTTTGGTCTATTCGTGCAGAGGGGACTGTGCTTTAAAAGGATCAATGGTATTTTTTCGATTCCAGTGCCGGATTTACGAAGAATAGTGAGTGACAGGTGGAGGTGTCGTGGGGGCATCTACGCATTTGACATTTTTCGCTTATTCTTTTCAGAATTCGCATTTTGAGTGAGATTTTTTGGTCTATTCGTGCAGAGGGGACTGTGCTTTAAAAGGATCAATGGTATTTTTTCGATTCCAGTGCCGGATTTACGAAGAATAGTGAGTGACAGGTGGAGGCGTCGTGGGGGCAACTACGCATTTGACATTTTTCGCTTATTCTTTTCAGAATTCGCATTTTGAGTGAGATTTTTTGGTCTATTCGTGCAGAGGGGACTGTGCTTTAAAAGGATCAATGGTATTTTTTCGATTCCAGTGCCGGATTTACGAAGAATAGTGAGTGACAGGTGGAGGTGTCGTGGGGGCAACTACGCATTTGACATTTTTCGCTTATTCTTTTCAGAATTCGCATTTTGAGTGAGATTTTTTGGTTTATTCGTGTAGAGAGGATTGTTTTTAAAAGGATCAATGGTATTTTTTCGATTCCAGTGCCGGATTTACGAAGAATAGTGAGTGACAGGTGGAGGTGTCGTGGGGGCAACTACGCATTTGACTTTTTTACTTTATCTTTTCGAGAGTTCGGTTTTGAAATGAAATTTTTTGGTGTAACAGTATAGAGGGCACTGTTCTATAAAAGAATCAATGGTTCTTTTTCGATTTTAATGCCGGATTTTAAAAATATCGCGAGTGATAAGTGAGGTTGTCCTGCGTTGGGCTACGTACTTTTCTATTTTCACTTATCCATCCTATATTTTGCATTTTCCCTGGGACTTATTACTATCACAGTGTCAATAAGACAGTTTTCTACACGTTTTACCACTTCTTTTCGATTTTACCCGTGCACTTGCGAAATATAGTGACAAGCGTTTAAATCGTGAAGAACCTACTGCGTAAAATAAATATTTAAACTAATTAAATTAAAATATTAATTTAAATATTTAATTTAACAAAACTGACATTAAATGCTTAAACTTCAAGAGCATTCATATCGATTTATGCAGATTATACGTATTTTTGCAATATATTTCATTGTCCTTTAATCGGATCGACGGTTTTCTCGATATTTCAGCCAAGTTCTCCGATTTTCTTTCCCATCGCTTGAAATACCGCGCTGGGACTTTCCTGCAGATTTTTCCGATTGACGCTAAAGCCAAGAATTCGAATAGGAAATTACAATTAAATCGTCGAGCGATCCGAAGTATTACGCAGGCATGGTTTCCGGTCCGCTCGCACTTTAAACTTCTTCGCGAACATTTATTTTATCTTCCGCTGTCTTTTGTTCAATCAAACTCAACTCTCGAGTCTTCGTTCTACAATTACGTTTCTTGATAAAAATCACCATCGAACTCGGTAGTTCGTTCAGCGTCTTAATAAATCTCCAGTCCTTCAGAAACGTTCAATTCCAAACTTTTCCGCGTCAACTTCGACTTTCGTTCTACGTTCGATAATACAAAAACGACAAAGAGGTAGAAGCAGGAATAAAATAATTACAGACATCGCAGATTTGAGGCAAAGCCGAAATTTGTTGGACAGCGCAGCCAACCGTCGGTGTTTTTCCAAAGATAAAACGAACGATTGCCGTCGAAATCGGTACTTGCACCCTCGTCCTTCGTCGGTGCTGAAGGTAGTTCACGGAGATAAGATTTGAGAAGTTGGGCGAAGCTCAATTGGGGTACTTTAGCCTGGATGAAGTCGTCCTTTGGTAATTGACGAAGATTCAAGTGCGAATTTAACGTCGTGGATTTTTTGGGAGGAAAACTGCGTGTATGAGAAAGTTGATAAACCTAAACGTTCGTGTTAAAATCAAGAGAACAGATTCATGGATAAATTTACAAGGAAAGGGTGATTTCTATATACACATTTTTAATTTATAGAATACTTGAAACAGAGGCTCGCAGGGCTTAAGCTTCTATGGCTTCGTTGATTACAATGATAATTCTTTCGGTGCAAATAGAGAATTAATTTAAAAATATCGCCATACATTTTCGACGCGTTATTCCGAAATTCGTTCGATCCAAAGTGCATCCGTAGCTCGTCGGAACTAGGAACCAAGAGGAGTTAAAATCAAGAGAACAGATTCTTGGATAAATTTACAAGAGAAGAATAATTTCTATATACACATTTTTAATTTATAAAATACTTTAAACAGAGGCTCGCAGGGTTTAAGCTTTTGTTGCTTCGTTGATTCCAACGATAATTCTTTCGGTACAAATGGAGAATTAATTTAAAAATATCGTCGTATATTTTCAACGGGTTATTCCGAAATTCGTGCGATGCAAGGTGAATCGGTAGCACGTCGGAACTAGGAGCCACGTGGAAGAGGTAGGAAACGAGGATCCGGGGACACAGCTTCCTCTATTCGACGTCCGAAACTCGATTCCACGCGAGAATCAGTTCCTTCCAAGTTTTTAGACCGAATTCCTACTCGAGTCGGAGACGTTTTATGAAAAGTGCCGAGTTCCAGGAGCAGGGCAGGAGACATTTTCCCGTTGACGCGTCGCGTTTTCCGCTCGATTCGTCGTCGGGGCTGAAGCGGGATCGGTCCGACTCGTTGAACAAATTGCGCGTGAGCGTCGCGATCTTCGACTTTCCGCGGCCATGTTCAACTTTTCCGAGGAAATCCGTGTTCTAGAAGTGTCCCGAATCGCAACGTCGATTCCGGATATTGCACTCCGCTCCCGGAAGCTTCGTCGATTTTGAAACTGACGATGTCTCGCTGGATCATGGGTAGATAGGACGTTAGCTAGAAACGATTTGCAATTGTCTAATTTCTCGGTGCGGGAAATTATGAAAGAAGAGAGGTTCAAAGAGCGATTACTTTCTTCCGAATGTAAAAAAGTAGGAATTCGAAGAAACGAGTTTCAGCCTGGATAGTAATAATTCGCACGCGCGTTTGTCATTAATTTCGTATTTTCATGGAAACAGGGAATCGGGTGAAATGGGAAGCTCGTGATTCACCGTTCGTAGACAATAATATGAAATTCAACAAGTTGCTCTTTTATCCGCTATCACTCCGCTCGTTCGAATTTTGTCTCGATTTGTCGAAAGTCTCCGGGAAGTCTTTCAACATTGCTTAAGGGATGTGATATAAAGAGGTCAGAAACCTAAAGCTTCTTGTCCCGAAAAAGGTTTATTTCACGCGAAGGTCTCTCCTTGACTAACCGCTGATGACTCCTTACGCGTAAAGGCTTCTTTCGGTGCTCTTTGCTCTTAATCGTTATGGAACGGTTGAGAGTTTTCAAAAGCACAGATAAGACCCTAAGACACGTTTGACAGTGACCGTAGTAGTACGTTTCACAGTGACCGTCAAAATCCGCTTGTCGGTGATTTTCTTAAAATTAACACAATAAATTATTTAGACAACGCTTTTCGTTTTCGTAAAACGAAACTACTTTTCACGAAGAGTAACAAAGTGGCGTGGATAAGGTAGGAGCGTTTAAACACGTAGATAAGGTAGAAATTTATTATCATAGGTAAAGTAGAGCTACACGTGTTGGTAAGATGCGCGTATAAAGGTAGGTAAAGTAGAAACGTGTGAACGGATAGATAAGCGAATGGCAATGAAGAATAAATCATGGAAGAATCGTTTCGTTAATTGATATCGCGTGCTCTAACGACGCAACAGAATGACTCGGAAGCAGCGAGATTGGATCGTTTTTAAAATACAAATTTCGACGGATAAGGCGAATTCGTATAATGAGCCGAGAATGGTGAATGAAACTGGCTGTTGATACTGCAGCACAAATTTTATTGCCTTTATTCGCGCGCGATTGTGAAAGCATTACGAGTGACTTGTTCCTTTTATTTCGCTTCTATTTCACGCAGGAATTCCTCGTTTCAAAACATTTCCGTTTCACCGTATTTGTACTTTTTATTTTTAAACAGTCTTTTGAAGAACGTTTAATCGCCTTAAAATCATACCGCACTAAATGCTTTAATCCAGTCAAAGTACTATCTTCTGGCAAAGAACATCGCATTAATAACTACACCGCATTAACGGTCATTAATCTGTTAATTAGTTGAGAATACGCGATGCCTTCGTGGCCTCTCTCAATATCTAGCCATCGGGCTCCGTTTTCGAATACGTCGAGATAGGCAGGAATAATTCCGTACCGATGACTCGCAGCGATCGTTAAAACTTTCCTAATATCTATTACCTCGTCTCGCGTTGAAAATGTACGACCGAACATTTCCGTCTGGCATTCGTCGAATTATCGTTCCCCGTATAAACGTCCCCGTATTCATTCGAATATGAAACGCATAACGGGAATCAAGTTTCTACGAGACACTGCGCGAATTAAAAGCGTCCACCCCGCAGGGGTAGGAACCAACGCGATAAAAGGAATCTTTATTTTACGGCTCGCTATGGACGAGAGAAATTTCGCTGTTCGGCACCGTCGATTAATATAGCACTGAGAGGGGGGAACACGAAACGACGTTATTAACGATAAGGATAATAATTTATTAATTTCCACTTACGTCGGATGTTTAAACTCCTCGTGGTACGACTCGAGTTTCAATGGCACGCGCCATAGCGAACAGCACAGCCGATCACTCGTCAAGGTGTTTCGAGAATGACACGTTACAAAGAAAGTTGTTTACGTTACGACCTATCTACCTGTTCAGAGGATTCGTAGAGTATCAACACGCTCGAGTAACGCCGGTGAGAGGCGTGGTTCGCGAACGAGTTCGGATGTAAACACACAGCCGCGTCGAACGTGCTAGCGGTTAATTTTCGACGATGTCCTTCTGCCTCAGTTACCTGTTATTCTTTCCAGCGTACGGACGTAGTGTCTCGACGTGGATCGACCTACCTCGGCGTGGCTTGGTGTTATTTGGCGTGGCTTGGCGTGGCTGGTGATTATGGGACCCGACATGGGATCGTAAATCGCAAGGTAAGCGATTAAATAAAAAAATATTAAGAAATACTAGTAATTATTTACCCATATCCCCTGACATGAGAACAGTGTGGGTGTCTTTGGATGAATGAGAGATTTCTAGAAGCCTATAGTGTAATTATAACATGCGTAGAATCTTGTTTAGCGTACAGGATGTTTTGAAGAATGTTCTAGAACAGGTTAGTCGTTACAGAATAGAACCGATAGGTGAAGCGAGGTAAAGAGAGAGTGTGCGTATGCGTGTGTATGCGAAAGTATAATATCTTGCGTTTATTGCGTTATCTTCCGCGTAAATATACTTTGCGTTTTTCGTTGATAGGTAAAAATATTGTGGTAGTTATTTAGAAAAGGGGGGAAATCTACATTTCGAAGAACTCAGTTTCCGATATTTTTTGCTGAAAAAGAGAATTACAGGTATGATTGTCCCGTTGGACCGGCGAACAGTGCCGGTACCATAATCGAAAGAACGTAATTGATGGAGTAGAGGGTCGGTTCGATTACGCTGTGCACGGATTTCGAAGGTACTCATCCTCGGCTGATTCGTCCTCGCGATTCCCGCAGCTCGAAAATATTTTTCTTCAGTCCTCGTCCGCTCGTCCGCCTGTTTATTCTCAATTTACCACGCCGAGGTGGAAACGGTGGCACGAGTTTACCGTGCAATTTTCTATTCCCCCCCTTTTCTCCCCGCCGCGTTCCGGCCTCGCTCCATCGCCCTTTGCGCATCCTCCGCAGCCATCCGTTCGTCACTCTCCATTATTTACTACTTCGAAACGTCGTACACGCTCCTTTCCGCTTGGCTGTGCCCGAAAAATTCGCCCGCGCCGCCCGCCCGACGCCAATCCTCCGCGTTTTCTTCTGCTCATGAACGACGAACCGACGAACTTGTGCATTCTAGGAATTCGTGAATGCGAAGTGCAGTCGATATCCATTCATCGGGATCGATCAACAGGAATCCGGGGAATCAGTCCTTTGTGTTGCTCGTCATTGCGACCCGTAGCGTTAAAACGGTGTTTCTCGCGCTGCAGCCCGCCCGTTCGGTCCTCCGTGCACAATTCGCGCGAATATCGACTATTTTAACTATTCTGTTCTTCAGCGTGACGCGTTTGCTGTACATTGTCCCGATTCGGATCGATCTGTATCGAAGAAACACGAACAACGGCAATTGCACGCGTATCCGCCGCGGATTCGCCGCATTTTATCAACTTTCTTACGTGCATCCGCGCGCGACGCCGTTAATTAAACGGGACGGATCGAACGACTCGACGCCGGCTATCGATTTTAGATACCGCGAGGCGCGTTAATCGCTCCGGCGCATTCGGGGCCAATTTTCCTCCGGCCCGGTCGATGAAAAATTAAACGGTTTTTCAAAAATTAATTTCACCGCGTTATAATACCCCGTAATACGCGGCCGGGATAACAATGGTGAAACAGAATCAACGCAACGCCATAAATTTATAATCGAATCGCTGGTGAAAAAACGAGCAAGCGTCCAGCAATTTTTTCAGCGGCGCTGCATATTTGCTAGATCCCATTTATCCGTGGCCCTATCCGCGAGATTGTATCCCCGGTGTTTGAAACGACCACCCGCGACGTGTCAATTACGAATTCCTCGAATTCACGGTGCTCGAGGAAATTTTTTAATATACCCGTGAACCCGTTGTCTCCCCTTCGACACACCCCGGTTTCGCCCTCGCCTTCCAACTTCCCGTCCTTTCCCGAGAAGGTGCGCCGCGGCATCAGGGAAGTTTGGCGCCGCGTCTCGATATAACCGTCGGACGACGTCGCGACGCGGTGGTTCGAGGTAAGACGGTGGAAAATGCGCCGCGTTCCGAGCTCGCGTCATCCCGCGCGCGCCGCCCACACCCCCGCGTGCAAGTACCCGTGACTCTGCGAACAAGGGATCGGGGTAGCAAGGGTTCGGGGCGAGTGCTTTTGTGTAGACGCCGGCTCACGTGTCGAACTTATGAAAATTAAGAAGAAAAATTGCCCATAAATTCGAGGTCTCGTTCGCGGCGGTCGGGCGAGCACATCCAGCCACGGCAATAAAATTAGAATTATGTCGGTGTTCGGCCCTGGCTGTCAGCTCTCTGGGACGAGGAAGCGCCGGGACAGGCCGTGCATGCCGTGGGCGTTTGTTAGCGACGCCGGAATGTGTCCTCCGGTTCCTAACGTATGACTTACCCCGCCAAGATTACGTCCATGTCTTACGCCATGCAGGCACCCCCGTGTCAGGGCCTATGGTTATTAAATTCTGCGCCTCCTATCCACCGACCCTCTCTCGATTTTCTTCGCGAGCTGCCGACTTATCGCCGCGGTGCGGCGCCGACGACGACGACGACGACGACGACGAGACGCGCCGGTTTTGCTTGGAAAGCGAAGCAACGGCCGGGTGTTTGGAGGTGGCGGAGGAAGCAGTGGGTAGGCAGTGGGTAGGCAGTGGGTGGAGAAGTGGCGGGGAAGGGTGGAAAACGACCGCTTCGCGTCGCAGTTTTCATGAATCTTTTAGGGGCACGAGTTTCCTCTTAAAGCGGACGATCGTAATAGCGGTATTGCGTTTAACGGGCAAAGAGACTCGTTAAGGGATCGTCCAGGTGGAGGAACGTTTAACGTGAACCAGTGTGCGCCAGGAGGGGATTAAATCGGTTTATGGGTGATGCGAGTCGTGAGCAGAATGCGGTTCGCTCTTGTTTCAAGATAGTTTTAAAAGGAACCGAGTGGACCTGATTCCGGTCGATCGACCGCTTAATTACCGGTCATAGTTTCTTCTCGGCGAATAAATTGCCACGGTAGTCTCGTACCTCGCACCGACTACGCGATCCTTTTTCATCCACCGTAACGAAGGCTCGAACGGTTGGCCGACTCGAAGAATCGAACGGAAACCTTCCATTTACCGGAACAAACCGCGTCACGTCAACTCCTCCATCCCGTTCCGAGCATTCCAAACGACACGTGGAAATGCTGTCGAAACATGATCCAGGTGAAACCGATGTAACGACGCTCTGTCCCAGCAATGTCGGTGGCAATGTCGTTTTCGTCGATTCCGTTTCATCCTGGCAGTCGTCCGCCCCCCTGCCCCTGTCGGCCGACCTCTCCTGCCCCCTGGAATCAACCGAAACGTCATTCCGGTCCGGGAATCATGTGCAATGGCGGTTCTCCCGATGACAAAAATCCGTACGTCGGCTTATGCGGTTCGGTGTCGTGTACCAGCTGACCACAGACATCCTGCTGGTACGCGTACGTATAATGATAACAGTGGTCAGGTCTGTTCGAGCATCGAATCGTTGACGGGCTGCCAATCGCGAAACGGCAATTTAGCCGTGAAACGCGGGGTGGCGCGACCGTGGTCCCGCACGGCCGCAGATCCCACCGAAATTCTCTTCGACCACTTAACCCCTGCGCGGTTGTCCGGCCAGCGACAGCCAGGAAAAGGCAGTCGAGGGTAAAAATGTCGGGAAACGAAAAAAAGAGCGAGGGCGGGCAGAAGGAGGGAAGAAAAGTAGCGAGTCCGCCTCAACGATCCAACCGTGCAACCGAAATCAAAGAATCCTCACATCCGACGTGTCAATTACATTTCTCTCTTACGTTCTGTCCGTCCTTCTTGCTTTTCCGCTTGCTTTCAGCCTTGTTCCCGTGCTTTTTAATATTTCGTTTCTCCTGGTTATCGCTTTTTGTTTCGACTTCGACGTTGCTTTTATCCCTCCCTCTGTGCCGGGGGTCGTAGGTGTACAGTTTATAAAAATTCTACGTCAAAATGGTCAGATGTATATTTACATGGGTACCGTGCAAGCGTAAAAGCGCAGTAACGCGGGTATTACGTAGTTTTAAAAGACACGAAGAACAAAGGGGATCGCAGAGAGGGAGAGATAGAGAGAGAGAGAGAGAGGATGGCGAGGATCGATTGGAATAGAAAGCAAGCTCATCGGGAATATAATATCCTTACGGTGTATTATTTCCAGACAAGTTTCATCCAAGGAGAATTCGAATGTTTCATATTCATTGGCCTGGAAGTAGTGTCGCGCTTAATGTCAATAGGATCGCGTTCAATAAGCTCCTACGAACCGATGCCGGCATCCCCGGAATCCGGACGTCATTGAAAGAAAGGAAAAAGGAAAATATCGGCGTCCGAGATTGCAGAGCATACGAAAGATGTTATTGAGAAGTTTCGTCCGATAGAGTATCCGTGATCTTCATCGTCCGCGGAGTGGATCCTTTTGAGGAAGGATATGACTGGATTATAAGATTGTCGGACCTTAAAGGAGGATAGAGGGCATCGTTTTAACAGAGAACGATACGGTATAAGAGGGTAGACCTTAAGAAGCTTAGCCTGATGACAATGTAGACGTTTCGGAAACGAGAAGGTAACAGACCCGAGAAACGAACCTTCGTTTTCCTTTCTCGTGTATTAATAATCACCGGGTTACCTACCGTCGCGGCGCTTCCGCGAGAAATGCCATCTCGGGTAGGCGTACGAACTCGAACGAATGCTCGTTTCCTGCCACGGGATTATCGTCGGCCATGAATTCCTAAACGGAGACGAAATTAACGGAAGTCGGGAAGGAATCGGCGGCTGAGAAGGATGTTTTCAACGCGGATGCGCGGAAAACCGTGACTCGAGACCGAGGGGTATATACCGGGGATGAATTTAGCCGTAATTCTTCCGGCGAACTTGATAACTTCGAAGCAATAACTCTCGATCTTCGGATCCCGCATAAAACTGCGATTCCCTGTAACAAATGCCACGGAATTCCGGGAAAGCTGGCCATTTATCAATCGCTATCTATGCGAGGCAATCTCATCGATTAGACAAGAATCGCTGGCCTGCTAGTACCATCTTGCGAACAAAGAAAAAAAAAGGAAAAGAAAAAAGAAGAAAACGGCGGGGGATAATAAAGAAAAAGTCGACGAGACTCACCTACAAATGCCTTAACCCGAACTCGACGTCCAATAAATCTCGCCATCCGCCATAGAGCCGCTCCTCTTCCTAGCCATCCCCGGTTCTTCCAATTTGGCCATCCTCACAAAGAGGATACCGCGCGGAGCGGCCTCTGAAATACGCGCTCGCGATTAATGATAACAGGTAACGGAGAAACGAGGCGGCAAGTTCTCCCCGAACGGGGACACGTTCTTTTGATGTCGTTCCCTCGGTGCAAAGGGGCTGCGTCGACGTAGACGGCTACAACGGGGGGTCGGGGGGACGGGGCCGAGGTCGGCGCGAGGGAAAAGCTCGACGATACCGACGCCAGTGGGCACATCGACGATGATAATGAAGCTTCCGCCATTGGTTGACCGATAAGGCGATTTACGCGAGTAATATTCACGCGCTCTGCCGTATCCATTAGAGGCCAAACGGTTTTTTCGCTTTCGTTTGCACGCGCAAATGGCCTAGGGGTAAGTTTGCGCAATAAAAAGGCGGCGGAACCGGGTGCGCGATTGAACAGGAAGGAAGGCGGGTGGTAAGATCGCGCGGAGAGGCGGCGGGAAAAGGCAAAGCGTTGTTTGTTAGCGATCGTACACGCACGCACTCCGACACGCCTGCAGGGAGTCCACCTTTGTCCACGTATCGCGTTACTCGCGCCGCTAAAAGCGGCACGTTTCACGCGATTCTCTTTGCGATATGGTAGTTAACGATATTTAACGAACTGTCGGAAAAATTGCCGTCGCCCGCTTGGTTCTTGCGTTTATTACGAGCTGAAACGTAAGACCCACCCCCTCGTCGAGTTCGTTAATTTCTTGCCGCGTAGCCACGCGCGGTTCGCTCCATTCGCCCAATTCCGCTTATCTCCGTCTTAAGCTCAGCCTGTGAGGACATCCTGGAACCCAAACGTACCTCGAGCTCTTTGGAAAAAAGAAACTCCGGTTTAGGATTTAAAGGATCCCGAAACTCGCCGACGTCGATCTAGGTCTAGGAAGGTGGTAATCTCCATAGGACAGCGATTACCGGAGGGCGCGTGTAAAGGAACAGAGAAGAAGAAAAAGGGAGGAATGGTTGGAAAGGCGCGTGCTGAGGATTGCGCAGGCGGACTTAGCAGGTCCGAGGAGGAAACCTGCCTGGGCAAAAACGAGGGAACACGTGCTTGGTCCTTTTCAGTTAGCGGTGTCGACGAGACACCGGAGGAGGGTGGAAAAGAGGAGAGGTCTGGAGAGAAGGAAGAGCGTACGGGGATGCGGGAAGCTTTGCCTAATGGCTTGGATCACACACCGCAGATCACCGGATTCCTAGACCTGGGTTTCTCGTCTCCGTCCGCCGCTCCTTCACCCCCTCTGACCGAGCGATCCCTGTCTACGGATCCCTCGATACCGAGAATCCTAACATCCCCTGACGACGATTTGAATAATCATTATATGCGCGGTCGTACCTCGCAAATGAAACCGTCGCTCGTCGCGTTCCCTTTTCCTCCAGGATCCGCGGGCCGGCTGAGAAAGACGCCGCCCCGAAGATGGACAGGGCACCCGCGGGATTACCGGGTAATTGCGTGGACGTGAGACGGTATAATTGATAGTTGCAGATGAATTCCGGATAGTATCTTGGGCCAGTGGCGTTTCGTTTGCTAAACGCGGCGGTTTCGCGCAGCGGTCTTTCCACCGAGTCGTACAATGCCGTTCGGAATTCATTCCGACCGAATCTTTTAAACATCGGCAAACAACCGTGGTCATTTACATTTGTCGTTTCAGTTCGCTTTAAAAACAGTCTTTCGTATGTAATCTTTCGCTTCGTTTTCGATTTTCACTTTGAATTTATCTCGCTGTATCTTAGTTCAGGCGATACTTGCGGTATATTTATAGTCTAAACATCTTCTAACGAAGCATCTCTTATCGCGAATGATTTCCCTTTATACCATTTTTTGACAGCTCCTCAGATCTGAAAATGAACTGCTAAGGAATAGGAAAAGCGATAGCCACGGGTTCGCGATCGCGAATTTGGGCTACGAATTCGTTTTATCGGTATCGCGCTGTCGCATTGGCTCGAAATAAGGGGAAAATAATTGACCTTGGTCAGAACGGAGAGAGAAGATCGCGGGAGAAGTACAGTTCCTTAATTGAATCCCGTTCCGAGTGGTCGATGCATAGGTAATCCTCGTGCAGGATGGTCCGCTTTTTTGTTATTCATGGGGAACATTTTCGGGTAGAGGCGGCCCGACCCGACCTAATCCCGTTCAAATTTCCGGCCCCGAGGCGCCTAAAGGAATTAGCATTCGATCTCGTCGCGCGGCGTCGAGCGGCGTCGAGCGGCGCCGAGAGTCTCCTGGGAGTCGCCGGCCGCCGGAAAATTCTCGTCGCTTCACTTTCGTCGGGTACGCGTCGATTAGGTTTGTCTTTCGTGTCGGTCAGGTACCACCTCGCGGAAACATAATTAAGCGACGTGTATGGCGCCTAATTTCGGTCAAATATTCCCGCGCGAGCTATCCCGGGAACAGCCGTGTGTCCGAGCTTAATTTATTTCTCCTATCATCCTTTAATACCCTGTTTATTATTTCGCCGGACGATTTATAATATCGCGGATATTACAATCTCCGCGGGGTTCTGGACTGCGAAACTCGAAACGAAAGAACGGTGATCGGGTATATTTAACAACGACACGTATCTCGCGTTCTTGATCAAGTAGCATATATTTCTCTCTTTCTTTCGCTCCATTATTCTCTCGTCGCCTTCGATTTACACGGATTTACACGCGAATTTTTGCGAACCTAGATCGCAATCTGAGGTACCGGTGCGAAATTCTTCCTCCCCTCGATCAGATCGCCCGTCGAGCTTAACTCGCGCTAGATAGACTCCGCTGGATATTTGAAATATTACGAATATTCGAAAGGCAATCGGTTCTAAAAGGGAATACAGCTATTTCAGGAACAATCTCATCCAAAGCGCAGCACGAGCATACCGTGCTAAATCCAGCGCATAAAATCAAACTTGGTATAGCGCGAGCATTCGATTACACCGATCCCCGGACTCTAATTCGTCGCGCCACGAACGAACGCTGCACGATTCTCGCTCGACTTTCCACCGGGGGAGTCCCATTTCCATTTTTTCCCCCGATTTTTTTTTTTTTTTTTTCTCCTTTTTCCTTCAAATCGCGCAGTCCCGTTATTAACTCGCGACAGAGAGGGCGAGCTAGAGCGAGAGGGGCGAGCGGCGAGCGGCACAGAGAGACGAACGATAACTCCCGGCGATCAACCCTCGGTCGTTCTCCACCTGCTCTTTCCTCGCAGTCGTTCTGCCAGGCGGTGGCCGTAAGTTTAATTTCGTCTATTAGTCGGAGTCGGGGCCGAAGCGCGTAGCGGGATCGGAGAGTTGGCGTGATTCAACGGCATAATCCGCGAATCGAAAGGAGGCGGGTGGCCGCGCGCGTGTAATGGCACCGAGCCGAGATAACGACACGGTCCGTCCGGTAGACGTTAGGTAACAACGTTAGCCTATCAGCCATCGATTAGACCCTTTAGAGCACCGGCGATCGCGCATCGCGGCCAATTATTCGAATCGCGACGACGATTAGCACAGGGATCGAGCCAAGAGTGCGCGTGGAAAGGCGAACGTCGTTCTCGTTTCCCGTTAACCGGCTTACTCGACGACGCCGATAGAGATAAAGAGGATGACGCGGCTCGCGTGTCAGTTACCGTCATCGAGCGTGTGGAACGCGCGACGACGCACCTGTTTCGATACTCCCCAGTGGAGTGGCTGTTAAATATTGCAGCCGCGACACGCCGTCTTTGACTACTTACCGGTCCATGGATCACGGAAACTTCCGCTCGGTGGAAACGCGTGGTTAGCGGTGGGAATTTTGAAGTTGCGTGGATCGAGCAGAGACACAGTCTCTCTCTCACCCTTTTCTCATCGGCGCGCGCGCGGGATAATGGAAACACGGTTCGCGTTGCATTCTGCCGCTCGGATCCCCGTCGTCGGCGCTATTCTTGGCCGGTTTTCACCGTTTAATTCGCCGATCCGCTAGTCTGCCGAAAATTTCGCAGCCTCCGCGGAGGAATTTCGGCGTGGGATGCGGACGAAACTTGGAAAGTTGGGTCGGCTGCCGGATCGGTTTGGGAACGTCGGCTGAAAGGAAAGACGACTCGGTGAATTAGCATCGACGTTAATCGTGCCTGGTGGGACGATTAGGGAGGCGGAAAGTGGCGCGATTATACACGCGGTGTAATAAAGTTGCGGCTTCGCGGGAGAAGCGATCGGTTCGGCGGTTTCGGGGGTTGGGGCTTGATGTATGCGCGACGCCCGAAACCCGGCCCGGTATATATTTCATTTCCATCGTTTTTATCGCGGACGATGATATCCAAGGATAGACATTCGTGTTCACCCCGTATTAATGTAAATGAGTTATGGACGGCCATTCGGTGCACGTACGTTGCAGCCGGCGAGATCGACCGGCAGATACAGACGAAAACTGCTTTCGCAATTCGTTCTCGTTGTTCGTTGCGCAACGCCGCTTAACGCCGCTTGTCATCTCTTCGATCCCCGTGTCCCGCAGACTTATGCCACTTTTATCGCGCTCGTTTCGCCTGACAGTTGCTAAATTGCATTACCTATTCACCGGGCATTAGGATTAATGTTTGAAGGAAGGCACGGAAAAAAGAGCCTGGCGATTCGTTCGGTTATTTTTAAACTTCAATTTCGACGAAAATTACGGACAAAGGAGAGCTCGTCTGTGTCAAAGAGGCGACGTTTATAAAATTATTATAGTCGCCGTTACGAGACGGAATTTAATTATCGTTTCTGAATCGTAGGTGACTCGTGAGTATTCCGCGAGTAAAATTATTCAATTCCCCCTACGGTTTGTTTCAATTACTTTTTGCCTTTTTTTTCCCTCGCGCTTCTCGTATCGCGTCGATCATAAATAAATCGCCGGGCTGTTTGAAAATGTAGCGGGGGAAAAGTTTCGCCGCGGATGGTCAATTTTTCACTTTCGATTCGAGTCGAAATCACCGGCTATAAATTACCATCTTTTCTTCGCACGTTATCGCCGAACCTGAAAGAGAGACTCCTCCGACTCCGGGATGCGGCATCAGGCGAAAGAGAGGTCAAACACGCGTGTCTGTTCCCTCTGAAAACATTCCGCGACGTATCCGTTATAATATCTATTCCATTGCCGCGACTCCGAACAACGCGCTGTGTCTACGTAAAAGCCGGCAAACAAAACGCGAGGGAGGAGGAAGGGGCGGGAAAACAGAGGCAATCGCAACGAGGCCGAAAGAAAGGAGGAAGAAGGGGAGTGGGAGAAAAGTGCAACAATGCGCTCTTGGAGCGTGTATCAACGCGAAAGGGCTGTTCGTCGAGGTGCATACGCAACCGGCGACGTCGGCACAGATTGAAAAGGGGTGGGTGAAGGCGGCCAGGGAATTCGAAAGAGCTACGGGGTTGCGAGTTATGAATTAACTGTCACCGCTTCTTTGATTTCCGATGTTTCTCCGCTCACCCGCCTTTCCTATCCTCTTCCATCCCGCCCGTCCTTCTCGCTCCGTCCACGTTTTTACCACCCTCGCGCCCCATCGCGCACCCTTTTCTTTCCCATCGACTCGATTTGCCTCCGTTTGATTGATCGAGTAAGATCGAGCTCGATTTCAGCGAGCGGCTCTGCCACCCTCTCTTCCCGTTCTCTTCCCTCGTTCCTGCTCGCGCAATGGGACTAATAACGCCGTTAACGTCCTCATAGCCCCCGGTTCTATACGATTTCCTGTCCCCGTCTCTCGACCCGACCCGACCCGTCCGCTCGCACCCGCTCGGCTCGACCGGTTAACGATACCTCGGCGAACTTCGCGCTGGAACGAAATAAAAACGAAAACGAGATCGACCAAGAATTCTTCCGCATTAAACTTCTATCTCGTTAAAGATCGATGCAAATAAAACACCGCGACGGGGCAACGAAGGAGAGGGAGTGTCGGAAAGACGGAGACAGAGAGCGGAAAAACAAACGGATGATGGTTAAACGACATTTATCCTACAATTATGGGAACTCGAAATGGAATTTGCAAGATTAAAAGGATTCGCTGGAATAAAGAGTTCAAAGGGTAAAAACAAGGTTTTTCCCCCGGCGGCTTCCGCCTATTTGCAAACAGCCGCGCGAAATCGCCAGTCCATCGGAAGAGGCAAACGGAAACGGTGTTAACTGGCGGGCAGAGTCGAAAGGTTCCGTGTTATTTTCACCGATACACGGTCGATCGTATTGCCGAACAGTCGGTGCTATAACGAAACAGAAAGCGGCCGAATGATTGATAGCGGGAACGTGTTTCGGCCCGGGGACCCCGAACTTGCCGCTTTATCCGCTGAATTTATCAGGCTATCCGTGACACGGCCTGCTAGCCTCGTCCAACCTTCCCACTTGCTGTCGCTCCTCCGAGACGTCGATGTTCCGTTCCACCGGGCGCTAATTAGTTTAGTTAATTATCCCGGAAGTTTTAAACCGCCGGCGTCAGGCTCGCGCCGCGATCCACCGTCTATCGTCGATAAAACGTGTGCAGGTGCGCGGCGGAGTCACGGGATCGCCATAAAATCCGGCCACCCGACGAATTCCCCTCGTTGCAAACTTTCCGAAACGGTCCGCCGGCTTCGTCGCGAGTTTCGATCGGCGGATCACGCAATTATGGCCCGTCGATTCCTACCCTCTCGCCCGTCTCCTAGGAATTTTAACGACGGGAAAGGATCTCGTTTAACGGCGGCAGTATGTGTAGCGGGCGATCTTCCTTCGGTTCCCGTTCGTGTCGCCGCCGGCCCGGGCAATTGAATCGGGGAGACAGAGAACGTTGTCACCGGGTTTGACGTATTCGAAAAACCGACCGGACCGACGTAAAATTCACCGTGACTCTGGAGGAATTTTCCGGCGTATCCCGCGCGTATCGTTTGTCACCACGGTTACACGCGTGATGTTCGATAGATTATTTTCCACCACTCGTCGCTACGACTGGACCATCGTAAAACCCGAAATATCCAGAAGTTCAGAAGAGGAAGAAAAGTGGCGTTCCTCGCGATCTAGTCTATCGAGATTCGCGACGCGTGCGAGAGAGCGGAATTCATGAAAGCCTGTGTTTGGTACCGAGAGCCTGCAGCAGCTTTTCTTGCGCCGCAAAGCGAAGTGGAAAAATGTTGAAACCTCGCGTTAGACGGAACGCCCGGTGGAAAGTATCAGAGAGGATGAGAAGGTCGGAGGTCAAAGTGTTCGGCGCTTCGTTTAACGTTAATCTCTCGCGGCGAGCGCGCTTCTATGGAGCGAGCTGCGGGGGTTCCTTCGAGGTAATCCAATACAATCTGCCCCGTAACCTCGAGGAGTCAGACTGAAAAGGGATAAGGGCTACTCTATGCCCGGCGACGATTATCGGCCAGGTTTAATAATTAATTTTCTCCAACGACGTCGTTAAGGCGGCCCGCAGTCGGTAAAGCCCGGGAATCGGTTTAATCCGGCGGGTCTTGCGAACTTTTCAGCTACCATCGGGAGCCTCGCGTGTTTCCCCGCGTTTTTCGCCACATTTTGTCCCTGCAAACTAACCTCGTTCTCGGCTATTTACCCGCGGAAACGAGACCGACGTAGGCGCCACGGCGATTTAACGATCATCGCGCTGTTTCCATTTGTACCGCTCGGAATCGAGTCGGATAAATCGAGGGAAATGCAAAGTTTCCGAGCGTTTCGAGTACTCGGGGACTCGCGATACCGCGGATACTTTGGATACCTCGGCGATGCTCGGAGCACTCGGAGCACCAACCTTCGACTTAATTTAATATCGGCCAAACGCTCGAGAAATTTTCACGGAGCACTCTCGAGCACTTGCACGATTCTGCACGCCCGAGCGAACCTTCTCTCTTACAGATTTATCTCTCGACTTTCCACTCGCGTTCCCGGAACGGAACTAATGTAAATGCCACGACGATTCGACGACCATTATGCTCCTTCCATTTGTACTTGGGCGTAAGTCGGATAAATCGTAGGAAACGCATGCCTGCGCGAGCATTTCGAGTATCGCTCGCGCCTCGAGAACAAGACGAGTAGTCGGCACGTCTCGAATACTTGGGATACTCGGCTCACTCCAAGTGGCCGTCGTCTAATTCGACGCGTAAACAACCACCTTCCCTCTCGATAGATGATCGACACCGCGAACGGTGGAGGAAATTTTTTCACCAGCACCTTCTTTCTCTCGAGTACTCGGACAATTCCGTCCGATCGCTCGGACCCTTTACCTCCTATAGATTTATCTTTCAATACACGCCTCTCCTCCGGAGGCGGAGGATGCCTCTGCTCGATTCGTTCCTCGAACACGGCCGCCTCGGACAGCCTCTATCTCCGCGCGCGTATCGACCTGAACGGCTAATTCCCTTTTCTACGCGATGTTCCGCGAGAACAGAGACAGCGGCCAAAGGAAGAGCGGTCCCAATGGCAACCGGAAATCGATGCTCGCTCGCAGACACGTGTCACGCAAAGGGAACGACGTCGTTCCGTGCGGCTAGACCGACGTCTCGGTTTTTCTCCTTTTGCGCCGGGCCACGCTCGTACGAATGCCGGCGTTGCGCTGGAAAGAGAGCATCGAGGATCCAACTCGGCGGAACGAGCCGAGCCGCGAAGGGAAGAGGGTGCCAAGGGGGTTGTTAGCATGATGTAGCGAGAGCTCGTGGGTGGGGGAAATAATGCGGGTGTTACCGGAGAGTGGTGCCCGACAAAATTACAATTTGGGGGATGTAATTCCGCTCCGGAGAAATGGCCTGCACATACCGAGCCGCGGGGGTGGCGGTGGCACGATGGGTGGTTGAACATAGGGGAACCGGCAGTCGGAGGAGTCGCTGCAAAGCCATAGGTGGAGGGGGCAGAGGGTAGCAGAGCGGACAGGGGAACCGAGGTGGGAGAGATTTATCAACAGCTCGTTCCGCACTAACTAGACGCCGGAAACTCGAAAGATATTGCATCAGCGAGGCGATGATAGCGCCACGACTACTGGCATTAAATTGCATCCGGTCGTTGCAGGAATTTAGCCGCCATTACGCCGCCCCTCCCACCCCTTCGAGGCATCCTTCGCTATTCACCCCCTCGACCTTGCGCCCTTACCGCGTGCCTTCGTTCCTCCGCAACCCCCTTCCGGAGTCGATCTTGATCGACGATGATTTTATACACGCGTGGGCCAGACCGGGATGCTACGCGCTCCGAGCCGAGTTCCCCGGATACGCGATTGATACCGCGTGTTCCGCGAAACCACCGGAAGGCCAGAGTTTCTCCCGCAAGTTGCTCCAACGCGTTTCCGTTTCGCCGACGATCGGCCAGGTTGCAAGTTTCGCGTTCTCAAACATCCTGGGATTCGCTGAATTTTTCACGGAAATTCGACGTTCGAACCTGACGAACGTAACCTCAACACCTCGATACATTCGCGTCGCTGAATTCCAGAGTACCGAGTCTTCGTTAACCTTTCGAAACAGGGACAAAGTGACGGTAACGCGTAGATCTTGACAGCGAGGAACGACGAACGAGACGCGGACGAGACGGGAGATTGAATCGGATGCCGGGAAACTCGAGCGATTATTCGCGCGATTAAGACGTTTCGCGGTGGCTCGTAAAATTTGCATCGGCCCAGCGAACCGTTGTACCGCGCGGTATAATTAACAGGACCGCCACGAGCAACGAAATGCACCGGGGATCTCTCGTTCGGACTCGTAACGTCCGCGAAAGCGTAGGGAAACCGCGAGAGAAACGAGAGACCTCGAATTTCACGGCGATAACGATCCGGAAGAAAGCCGCAAACGAGTGGAAAAAAGATCACCGAGCCCCGGAGACAAATTGCTCCGTCGAACATCGACCTCCGTTTCCTCCGATCTCAGACAATCCCTTCCATGCCTTTGGGAGGGAGCCGCTTGCGATCCTCGAACACCCCTTCCGCCGGCACAATCTCCTTACCTTGCAAACGTTTGCTCGATCCACCCTCTCCGTCCTCGAGGCTGCTCGCGAAGCAACAACCTGTTATAGCGGCTCCGTAATTTGCATTTACACTTTAAACAAACACGCCAGCCAATGACGACGTTACCGTGGTCTCTGGGAACCTCCACCGGCTTGCCCCTTTCCACCGAATCCTTCGTGGTCTCCCTTTGTCTCTAATTCTTAACCGTTCCCGAGGGCAGGATAGACGAACGCGTCTGGCATCGGGTGGGACGTGGTCGATAGAGGATCGATTCCTTCGCGATACTCGCTTCGAACGTGGTCAAGAGCAGGGAGGGTAAGGAATTTTCGCAAGCTGCCGGAGAGTGCCGCTGGCTCGTGTTCCGCGCGGATCCTCGCATTCGAGGATAGACCCAGCCGGGTTTTTCCTCTTTCGCTCGTTCATTAACGACGTAATAGAAGAAGATCGGCAGGTCGAGTGTCTTTTGTAACCATAGGAACAATCACGGTCTCGAATGACACTTTGCACAGGCCAGTGGAAGTCCGTGGAGCCTCGTCGAAAGAATTCGGACGATACCTGCGCCTCCACCTCGACGCGAATCGCCAACCAACCCGTTTCAAACTTCCACCCCATCCACTGCCACCGATTACCTTACTTCCGGCATCTCGTTAGAACGCAGAATTATTGGATATTCGATACGTCTCTCTTTTGCGGGATCTCTCGCGAGGAATTGCGCGAATCGGTCGCGTCGCGTCGCGTCCGCTGGAATCGTCGAATCTCGATAAATTCGCGGCGGGCATCGGGCCAACGGGAGATCCGGAACGGGGAATTTTCCAACGGACTCGTCCCGGTGGTAAAACTAATTACGCGTACGGCCATCGGCGGTAATCGAACGAGTGTCCCCCGGCTGCCGCGGCGTCGTCCGACCCCTTTTTGAATATGCCCGCACGGCCGGCCCGCGAAAACCAGATACTAATTATAGCGGGCAGAGGCGCCTGGATAGCACGTGGTGCGTGGAAACGTCCAGGATGACGTAGCGCGACGCCAGCTTTCGCGTGGCACGAGTGCCGCTAATTCGTATTTAAAGCTTTATCGGTCGCGGGTCGCGCGACAATTTCACGCTTCACAGAATCCATCTGACAGCCTCCGCCTCGGTGGCCCGGCGCATCCGCCGCCGCTGCTCCAGCCCGCACCCCCGTTGTTGTTTCGCGGCCGGCGGATGTCGGTGATGCGGAGAGCGGTGCCAGAGAGACGCGAGAGAGGCGCGAAGAGAGAGGTGCAGGCGCGGAACGCTCGGGCGACGGTAGTCTTAAGCGGAGGACAGAAAACTGCAAGCGTGTCACGTCACTCGAGCACTGTGCAAGTAATTTAACTGGCGAAGTACTCGGTAATAGTCCCGGGACTATATAAACAAAGCGGCTGGTTAATTAATCAGTCTCGGAGTCGGAGCGCGGTAATGGCTCCTGAATAGATTCCAGATTAATTATCCTGCCGTTTCTTTGAGACGCTTCCCCACGCCCGTCGTCCCGGCGGAAACTTTCCCGCTTCTGATCATCGTTTACGAGACGAACAGCTAGAAGACAGGAGCGGCCGAAAAGGCAGACGTTCGGAAATTCCGCAAGCGTTACGGCGGAACGTTCGTTTCGCACGGAGAGTTTTAGTTCGGCACAGAAGGCGGCGGGAGTCGGTTTTTAGCACGGCAAACCGGCTTAATGACGCGCCGTCGATGTTCTATACGCGCCGCGATTATCATCCGCGCGAGGTCATTATCATCTGTTTATCGATGACCAACTACACCGACTACACAGCCCCGATGCCTCGTTAGACCTCTAATGAAGCTGGCTGCGATGCTCGCGTTACACCGAAATTCTCTTGCGAAAGGACACGAATTTCCGTACCCCCGGCTGATCCCTGGAACCTATCCGGCGCGCGTTGCTAACCCAAAGGATGAAACTTGGCGTGTCGCGTTGATTAAACGAAGGAAGGAGCCCGAGAAGGGAAACGAACGAGAGAGATCTCTCGTATCGATGTTAAATTTTTCGCGAGCGGCGCGAGGATCCGAGGAAATTTACCGGCGATGCGGTCGCAGGCATTTTCAGCTCGTTCCCCTCCGGTGTTCTTGGATCCTGCTCGTCTTAGGGTAATACAAAGGGATCTAAGAGGCATTTTTCATCCGACGAGTATTTTTTACTCGGCTGCTGCTAATTCACACCGCTTACGTTCCTTCTCTCCTTCTCTCTCTCTCTCTCTCTCCCCCGACTCAACCCACGCTTGTTAGATTGCTCCATCCCCCACTATGCCTCGAGCCTCGCCATCGTTACCCCCTGAAGCCTGGGCAAGAGTGGTCGGGGCCGCACTTTGTTCCCTTCTAGCCTGGATGCAATTTTAATCTCGAATTCCGAGAAAATTACCTTGCCGTCAGAGCCGTTTAAGGGGCTACTAGGTGAGATTGCCCCTGCTACCTGTCAGGCCGCTTGACATATACTATATTATGTAGCGAGATCGGCTTTTCTTGAAACTATTTTCGTTTCGCCTAATTTCGCCTCCGTTATCGTTTATCGTGCCGTCGTCTCGCGGCTGCGCGCCGGCACTTTGCCCCGCAACGGAAATCTATAGGGAACTCTGGTCTTTCCTCGTTCCCCCCGTCGATATTAAAAACATTAGTCTCCGGATGGAACGTCGAACGGCTTTTTTTTCTCGACAGGGAAAAGAGATTCCACGGCGGTGATATAAATTAACCCTGGCGTTTCTTTATTCGGCGGGACACGGAGGAATTCCTCCAACGACGATAGACCGATTCTCTCCGACCTTGGATTTATTCGTACGCGTCGACCTTGATTCCTCGAAAAGAGAACGCGTTCTCTTTCCTCCGCCGAGGATCGAGTTCTCATTCGATCCGAGATTATTCGTCGTGAATTATAGATAGGCAAAGTTACATGGTACGTACCTGCCGTCGCGCAGCGTGTCGCTACAGGTCTTCTGAAATTCACGAGATAGGAGATATACGTTTTACTATGTTTAATAATAATAGTAACAATAACGACTTTATTGCCACATACATAAATAGATGGACATGGCCGATGTACAGCGTGCAAGCTGGATCACACAACCGGATCCTTTTACAGTGAACTACACTTGCGTCTCCCTTTACCGCAAAACACGCTCCAAAATAAAGGTTCCTCTAATCGCGACGTGTCTCTCTAATCGGCGTATCCGGAACCGGGCGAAAACACACACACACACACACAAACAGAGATCTTTGCGCGCGCGCTAGAGACTATAGTTTTAATGCGGCAGGGTACACCTCTTCGTACACGCACCTCTCTCTTTCTCTCTCTTTCTCTTTCTTTCTCTTTCTTTCTTTCTCTGTTTTCAACTCTCGTTCAATCGGACTCAAAGGAACTGCAAATCGTTGCCTATCGACTGGCCACGCGAACGTTTGCGCAAAGAAACCAGCAGGAGAGAATTGGGCGGGGAAACGACTCGACCTAACGACAGGGCAAGGACAGACAGGAACGAGATGACGATTAGATTACCAGCCGTTGACTACCGATAATCGGTTTCGTTAATATACAAGATATACATTCACTTTAGTAGCTTCGTCGTTTGCCGATCCACCGATCGGGAGGACTCTATTTTCCCCGGCGGTTGGCTCTCTGTCATCGGACACGTTGCCGCTGACAGTGTCTTTTCCTACGCGAGGCGTCGCGACGCGCTGCCTTGGTCGGATCCGGCGGGATAAAACAGCGAACGCGGTTCTAAACGCGATGGGAACCGGCGTCCACGCGTCGCTCTAGAACGGAAACACCAGCGAAAAGCGAAAGGCCTCGGGCGATTTCGGGACATCGATTATCGTACACCGCCACCTGCATGGATGTCTACAACTTCCCGCGACAATTCCGATCACCAGCTGGTTGTTCCGGTCATCGTTATGTCGCGCCCCAAGGAAGGGCCGGTGGTGTCTTCTGTTGCGAGGCTGGTTTGTTACATTTTTCAACATCGATTCGCGTCTAGCTCCAGTCTGGTATTAGCAAATCGATTTATCCGCCTGGCAGGTGCCCTCGGACCTGGCCAGGAACAGTTTGCCGTTAGCACAGGCACACAACTGATAGATGGTCGTGTCTCTTTGACTCTGATGGCCGGACGTCCTGGACGAGTGCTGCTGCTGATGCTGCTGCTGCTCTCTCGACGAGTGACCTTGGCTCGGGCTGGCTATCTTCAGCCCTTTCATGAACAGGGTCTTCGCGTCCAGCTTGATGGCGCCGTGCACGCTTTGAAGCTTCAGATCTGTCAGGCAGGAAGCCGAGATCTCGTTGGCCCAGGACTCGATCACTACTCGTTGAGGTGCGCTGATCTTGAGAGATCTGGTCGCTGACTCGAGTCTATAGACAGAGAAACGGCCAGTTTTATTAAAACCGTTCGTTCCCGGAGGTTCGAGCCACACGGGTTTAACGTCTGTCGCGATCGAGATCGAGTTTCCGCAAACGCAGAGAACCCTGTTGAATTTAATTCGTTCCCCGGTTACCGGATGTAAAGAAAGACGTTAATACAGCGGAGAGATTGAATCATCGCTGGAAAATGCGGTCGCAGCCCGGAGGGAACAAACACGATCGAAAACTCGCAATATCGCGCGACAAAATAATATGGCAACTAGTCGAGTGCAACGTCAGACTCGCAATAATCGATCCCTCTTTCTAAGAAGTGGTAAAGCAGCGTCTTCGACCGTGCCTTCCTTCCAATACCACCCCCTCCCATCGTCCCCCGGCCCAACCGCCCCCCTCCGTCATCGTCGTCGACCTATTGCTTGCAGCCCCAGCATCTCGCTCGTTCGGATCCCCGGTATTTCATATCTGGCATAAATCCAATCCTATGAATATAATTTTCCGCGCGAGCAAAGTTTTATTGTAATCGTAAATCCGTCTGTAAATTGCCCGACACTATCAATAACCGCGGTACCAGCGCGCCATCCGCTTCGTTCTTTCGAGCCCCCGCGATTTCCCGTCCCGTAATACCCCATCTTCCTACTTTCCAGGACCGAGTCTCTCGCTGACGTTTTAGCCGTGAAGTGGCTCGGCGAATCGAGAAATCGATACCCGTAGCGAATGTTTTGAACTCCGTTCAACGAACTGTTTGAATATGATCGCGCAGATTGAGGGGTACTCGCGAACGCGATTGGTAATACGCCGCGGAAAGCATCCCGGAGACGGAGAAACGTTCTTTAACCCCTCGAGCGTTTACGTCCTATATGCGCGTCACGAGCAAAGTCGATTCACAGCGAAAATGACGTACACCTGGGTCTCTTTTTACACGGTGGCTACGTACCTACCGTGTAAAGAAAATCCGTACGAAAGAAAACCGCGTGGAAATCCGAAAAATATTCCACGCGCAACGAAGCGCGGAACGAAGGAAAAACAACGGGAAAACAACGTGATATTTCAGTATTTGTCGATTTCCTGGATTTTCAGAGGAGAATAATATCATAGCGGTGTTAAAACAAACCGTGATAATAACTCATGGAAATGCGGCAAGAATAAGAGAATTCTCGGGAGAATATAAGCATCCGGAGATTTTCCAAATTATCGCACGTCCGGCGAGAAACCGTTGGCCAGTTTGGATAACTGTGAAATCGGTAAATAGAACGTGGAACGAGCGCGAAATATCGAAAAGTTGGAACGACGGACCGTTCCTCCGCGTTCATTTATCTCTTATTGGTCGCAGCTGAACGATAGCAACAAGTTTGATCGTATTGCACGTAGAACGATACGGCACTCAATAAGAGCGGCGCGACACTTTTGTCAACGGTCCTTCCCATCAATTACGCGATTTCAGTCGGGACCCCGTCGCCCTTTTCGTTTGACCAGAGCCATATATTTAATGCGTTACAGCGAAGTTTAATCCCGCGCGAGTGTCCGTCGGGCTGCGATTCCGTTCGATTATTTACAGCCGTAGTCACGGGACTAGGAGGAAAGTTGATTGGAATATCGAAACGCCGTTCGTATCCGTGCTTGATATCCAGGATGATTATCGGACAGATGGAGAAACCCGGTCGAAAATGTTACGCCGAGTTCGTCGAAGTAGGTCGAAGCAGGTCGAAGCTAGTTTTAGAAGTACCAGAAATAAATATGGGACGCAGCCAGCGACTATTGGCCAAAGTTGGAGTGCAACAGAGGTCGTTTCTTCCGGTATGCGAAATATGATTAACCAGAGCGAATCGATAACGCGACTCGATGGAAATTAGATTTCCGTACGATCCTCGAAACTTGCGCCCGTTCTTGGCTCTCGGAAAGATCCCGAAATCGGACACGTGCTTGACATTTCGCGAATCGAGCTCCGAGGCGGAATTCTCCGCCGAAGAGTTTAAAAGGGACACGCCGCGTAACCGGCAAATATTTCGCCGCGTCGTTTAAGGATAAACGTTTGAAGGGATTGACACGGGCGCAAACGAGACATCCGCTTATTTCGATTTCCCTTTTACGATTACCTGAGGCCACGGCCCGATTCCCCTCTGACCAGAGGCGTTTGAACGCTGCCCTGGAAAACGGCGCCCCCGTCGCCAGTTACCCTTAGCATCTCCGCTCCCACCACCACCTGCTCCCTGTCCGCCGAGAAGAGAATTCCTCCTCGAGGGTCGGTTATCCGGAAGCCTCTCGACACGCAGTCCACGCGATCCTCGCCTGCAAAGTGGACAAAAGACACTCGTCTGCCATTTGTCGTTTTACAAAAGCGGGAAAATCAGACCGGGGGAGAGAGAGATGGGAGAGAGAGTGAGAGAGAGAGAGAGAGAGAGAGAGAGAGAAGGGAAGAGGGAGAGAAAGGGGAAGTAATTCTTCAACGGGACACGAGCTCGTTAGAAATCGACCGGAATCGGGAATCACGTCTCGCTGAATGTTCCAAAGGGATAATGGAGTTTAAGTTTACCGTGCCACTGTAATATGGAACGAATCTTCGTTTACGTATTTATCGTACGTGCCCCGAATTAACCGGCGGTTCAAATCTCTGCCACGAAGGGCGAAGAATTAATTCGAATCGTACAGTTCCGTAGATCGAGAGCCGACTCGCGTATCCATTTACGCGGTTAAATATTCGAAGGAGAGACGAAAGGATCGATCGCGATGCTGCGAGAATTGTTCGTTCTTTCGGGAGAATTCAACGACTTTTGCCCTCTCCGCGGCCGCGTACGCGTAACTGTTTGGCATTCCGATCCTCGCCGACATTAATACAGTTGCATCGGAGCCTTCGGCACGGCGATTGTCGCGCGATTTAGTTTCATAGCTGTAAAATCGATGTGACTGGAACGGCCGTGTCCATTAACGGACACATCTCACTCCGTTACCCCGCTCTGCGTTATCGATATCCGTCTCTTTGTTTGCCGGGAGGACACAAGACAAAAATATCCGGTATCATTAAAAAAAGCCGGTGAAAACGAAACAAAAAGGAATACTCGTTCGCCTTTAAAAGGAATTTTTTTTATCCCGAAATAGGATTTCATAGACAATTACCGCGCGATCCTACGAGCTTTTCGCAAAACTGTAATTCCATTTTTTTTTTTTGGCAGAATACTCGTATCCCCGGAGCGGACAAGGCCTATTGTCGCGATCTCGCGCTCGGAGAGGCCTTTAACCTCGAAGCAGTTGAAATTTATACCCGCACGCGTAAAATTGAACGCGGTGGGCGAGGAATAGGAAAATCGCGATAAACTCGATCGACGTTCGTCGTTGCTCGGTTCATCGGAGATTAAACGGCCATCGCAGCCGCGCGCGCGCGGAATAATGCTAAATTAAGAAATTTCTGGGAACGAAGTTGATCGAGCCGGGGTTTCGAGTGGTCCGAATACCAGCCGTCGATTACATGTCGATTTCCAACATTCCGCGATTCGAATTAACTCCGACCGCGATTTTAAATCGACTCGTTTCCCTCCACCGGTTCCGAGCCGACCAACAACGCTCGTTTACATCGAAACGCAATGAACGAACTCGCAAATCGAGTAACGCTGTCGAAAGTTCATTCGCCGTGGATCGAAGCTCGACCGGGTATGGTTTACGTTGGAACTCTCTGGTCGGTCGGAAGGGTCCGAGAGATCGGTTTGTCGGGCGAGACGCGAATGGCGAATGGCGAATCGCGTCGGAGCGTGTGCTCACCGACGGTGAATCGGGCGAGTAATCGGCCGTCGTGCGACCTGGCCGAGGCGGTGAAGTTGCTCCACGACTCGAGCACCAGATTCTTTCCCTGTCTGGATCTAAGGCTGGAGGCCACCAGGGCATCCAGTACGGCGGCCTGACCTCTGAGCTCGATCCCTCCGGGCACCACCTTCAGGGAGCCGATTCCCTTCTGAAAGAAGAGGAAATGACTGTCAGGAAATAAACGAGCCTCTCTGTCGGGGCTCTTTCTGGGTCGGCCGTTCACGATCGTCGAAGGAATATAGAGAAGCCGTAGGCCTGCCGCGTTAAAATTTCCCTCGCCATTCGATTCTAACTGCGCTTCCGTTTCCTTTCTTCTCCGTCACCCTCGCCTCATCTCATCCTGGACCTCGGTTCCCCCTTTTTCCTTCCATCTCTGATACCCCGCCACCCTCCTCCTTCGCTTATATCTCTCATTTTTTTCTCCCATTTTTATGGACCATAACGCGGGAGGGAAAGAGAGAGAGAGAGAGAAAGAGAGAGAGAGAGATATTTTGGTACAGTCTCGCGCTATGATTCAGCGGTACGAAAATTAAACACCGGCGACCGACGTTACTGCCGTTTCAGGCGGTTGAATAATAAATGCAGCGACGAGCTACGAGGCCTCGCTCCCATCCAGGCCATCGGTCCAACCCCTGCGCCTAACCATTGTGAAGCCAGGGGCTCGTTTGAAATATCTCCGGCATAATATTGGAACAGTGGCGCAGGCAGAATTTTATTTCGACCGGCTTGTACCGTATCGAGCGGAACATCATCGAGCGAAACGTGGAGCGGAACGTGGAGCGGAACGGTGGAGCGAGGCCGAGAGCTTAAGAGGCGAAACCGCCGCATGACGAGCCGAGGAACGCGCTATAAAGCGGACACGTAGCGTATACTCCGCGTCGTATTCGTCTCATAAACTTGGGATATTCTTCCGCCTCTGTCGCGACACGCCCACCAGCTCCTATCCCCTCAGCCGACGTCGCGACGCGATTTTCGGTCGACGAAATTCAATTTCGCGTTACATTAATTGCCAGCCAGACGTCGAACGTGCGTCTGGTCCTTTGTCTCTCGTTTTTCCAAACCGTTCAGGGACCCGTCCATCGTGATCGACGATCCGTTTTTACGTCGATCCAGAGCGGAACGTTCGACGAACTCGCGGTAATTGCGTTTCAAGCGTCGAGACTCCGGCTTATCGTCTCCGAGGAGAAAAAAGAGAGGAGAGATTGCTCGAACTTGAAACGCCAGCCACGAAAAATGCAACCCCATCCCCCATTCCACTTGCTTCGTTCTCTCTGCCTGCACGTACACGTCTATACACACGTATACACGTCGTCTCTACATTGGTTTCCGATGATTAGCCACTCGATTGGAAGCAATCGCCACGCGCTAGGCTGTTCCCGCAGTTTCCACTTATTATAGCGACCGATCGCTACGAAATGCGGCTGCTAGTTGGGTAAACGCCAGTAAACTCCACGAGGCTGCTACGAGTCTGACGGAACAATCGCGGCTTGGGGATTTTCTGGCTGCAAAACGCGTTTCAGGGGGGACACGGCCGATCGAGTTATGCCGGCGGTCGATTAGACTCGCTCGATATTCCGCGAACGGGTTAATAAAAAGGTGTGACGGTTTAAATTGCGATCGGCGCAGGAACGGGCGAGAGGGTGTAAATAATACCGGGACGCGAGCGACAGCGATATATACACGGCGGCGAAGCGAAAACGAATTTAGAAATGGTAATTTTTTCGAAACGAGCGCGCCATGCACGCAGGCGGGGGAGGAAAAAAGTTATACTCGAATTCGTTTCGCTGCTGGACGATATTAAAATCCGGCGTGACTTTCTAAAAATACCGCACGGGCGGTAACGTCGGTTTTAAGGTTAATTCCGAGCGGTCGTTACTTTCTACGAGCGTGTTCCACCTCTCAGGTAATTCTTGGACCCCTTTCTCAAAAAACTTCACCCTCTTCCCTCGCTGACCCGCCCCCGGAACAGCGTAGGAACTCGGCGTTAATTTTCGCAGCTAATTTCTAGCGGTCGGCGCCGTTAACTTCCCTCCTTTTTTCCTTCCCGGCCAAGCCCGTAAAGAGAATTTCCCGGCCACGAAAGCGGAAACAACCTTCACCGTCCAATAATTAATTCTTCGCCTGCTGGCTTTAAAAAAGGATAAAGAGGGAAAAGAAGGAACGATGCTCGCGAGTAGACACTTTGGCTGGCTTGCCTTCTAAATTCGCGCGCCGCCTCGTATAAATTAAAGGACCGAGCGGGAAGAGGAGCCGATGCCGGCTGCCCTCGAGAATCAACGATACGACCGGCGGCATCCCCGAGGCATTAACGATTTCAATCTCGCCTCCTTTTAGCGCGGCACCGAACTCGAATTAACCCTTAACAGCGTGACAAATTAAACGGATCGTGGCGCGGCGGCAAGAAAAAGAGCCGGCGTTCCGGGTACGGGCTCCTTGCCGTCGGTACGAGCAGCACGAGCTCGGATCCTCGGTTAAATTCCCGCAGCCGGAAGCGGCGGTGGCCGCCGCGGCGTTCTGCCGGATGCGCATAGCTGCGGCCGCGGCCCGGTGCCCCCGCTCTCCGTCGCGGCGCCACTCGATTAGCCAAATCGTTCGGAAAACGATACGATCTCTTTGCTCTGTACTTAACCGTAACCGTAAACCCCAATGGCGTCGAGAGGGCCATAGCGGTGGCTGCCTTTTAGAATCGTCGTACGCTCCTTCGACCCAACCGAATCGCCGGATGGCGGCTGCCAAGCTAAAGGACAAGCGTCGTTGAACTTTTCACGGCCTCTAGTCCCCTTCTACCCGTGGCCCGGCAAGACGCTACGAATTTTTGATCGACCGATACCCCCGCCCTGGCCGACTTGGCCTTTTCGCTCGGATTAAACCACGTCGCGGAAGAAAAATGATGGCCCCGGTGAAAAATGGGAAAAATTGCCGGCGCTCGCCGATGATTCGTGGCTATGAATACCGCGACGTTCTTAGTCGGACGATACGTCGAGATAACGCGAGGGTTCGATTTCGGAGGAAAGTGGCTGCTCCGCGCCGGTGAAACGGATATCCGGGTCGCGCCCCGGAGCGGCTCTCCCGACGTCTACCGCTATCTTTCCAACCGTGCACTTGGAATCTCGTTTCCGCTCGCGCTTGCCAGCCCAGAGTCGTTTAAATTCGATTTTTCCGGATACTTTATCCGGGACGTGGGTTTTCAGCGTTTCGAACTTGAACACGCTGCGCGGCCAGTTTTCTATCGAGTTACGGTCATCGGCGAACCATAGTCCTCGAGTTTGCGAATAATCTACCAAGTTGGCGTTGGCTAACGAGGCTGGCTTAAAAACGCCGCGTAAAACTCGAGGCCGCGATAACGAGACGATTTCGTAGAATAACGAACTTTGCCTATTCACGCAAAGCATTAGATAGATTTCGCCGTGCGATAACGACTGCGACACCGCGTCTCTTGTTTTGGGGGCTTAAACGCGCGTTCTCTGTCAGCCTCTCTCTCTTTCTCTCTCTGTCTCTCGCGCGGGACGACCAACGAATGGCCAAAGGTACTTTGACCCGGTGATGAGTGCTCGTTCCGCGTTTGTGACGCGTTTTCACGCGTTTTCGCCTTTTGTCCTCCGCTTTGAAAGCGACAAGTGGCGCGAAATTGGCCGCGCGCATCGCTCAGACTTTGGCTGGAAATGCACACTCGCGATATCGAAGCGGAATCGCGGACCCGCTTACCTCGCGAAACGTAAAACAGCCGAGTCTTTCGACGTGGCTCTCCCTCTGCGCTGTGATTACATCGCCTGGCACGAAAAGTCGACTTTCGTCCAATTAATCGGCTCAGATAAAGGCAATATCTCGGCTGGATGTGGCTCGATGTGGCTGGAATTGTAGCCCGAAACCCATCCAATAATCACAGTTATGAAAATTAATTTACCGACACGCGATCAGCCCGCTTCGCAACTTTCCTCCATTTTACCAGCGCCCCGCGGGGTAGGGGGATGAAATTAGCTCGATTCGATTTCGGCATGGAATCAAATCAAATCGACTCGATCGCGATTGCCCTTCCGCTCTTTCCTTCGCTATCAACCGCGTTTCCAGTTATTATACAATTCCACTTTTGTAATTTCGCGTTCGTGTATCGTGTTCTCGGTTAACAGCTACCGATACGTTAAAGCGTGCGTTCGCGAGGGCCGCGATTTTTTTTCGTCGACGAGAGCAAGTAGCAGCGAAACAACGTCGGATATTATCAGCCGGATGTTTTCCCCGTTCGGAGTTTGTCGGCCGAGTTTCAGCGATTCGCGGACGCGAAGAGGATCGTCGGATATTTCCTCGGCGTCCATAAATTAATACAAAGCGCGTTATTTACAGGCTTTCGAACAACGTTTTCACGGCCTCGCCAATTTACCCGCTGTCCGTTTTATTCTCATCGATCAATTTGCCTTGGGATTTTTTAACTAATATTAACGCATCGTCGCTATTCTATTTTTCCTTCCAATTTTGTATGTTTTTTTTCCACCCCCCAACACGCCCGCTCTTTAGAAGCCCTTCGTGTACAGGGTGTCCAACGAGTGGCACGATTTTTCCACCGATTTACGCGTTACCGAGGTGGAACGCGTTGATAAAAATTTATCACCGACGAACGGACAACGCGACGCGCAAAACAAGGATTTCGAGAATGCTTTCGTCTCCGCGAGGAAACCAAGGTCTGGTGAAATTTTTCGACCGCTTCCCTACGTCGCTTCCCCCGAAACAGCACCGCGTATCTCAAGCCGAACTTAACGGGTATCGTAATGTATCATTTTCGGTCGATATAATATCAAATTTACGATAACGAGGGCAGTGGTAGCCAAAGCGTATTCGGCATTGTGTACGGCTTTTAATGAAACACCAATTAAGAACGTAAACTTAGACAATGTATATTACACGAGTGCAATTTCTGTTATATCAGCGAGCCGCGATTTTCATTGGCATAAATATTCCGCGTAACGATTCCCATTTTTGCCGTACGTTATAACTCGTTAAACCGTTAATACGCGGTACGTTTGTTTAAATTTCGCGAATCACGGTGGGAAATTCGACAAACGGGAATCTCGCGTACTCCGTATTCGAACGGAGTTAACATCCGCGTGGAAAAATCTGCGCTTCGTTCCTCTCCTTCACCCTGTACGCGTCGGAAATTCGATGCAAGACGCGGAGAGCCGAGGACGGAGCGTCGCAGACGCCTCGATGAGAGACGGTCGAACGAGACGGGACCGGCGTCGCGAATTCGTGCGAAATTTCGCGATGCGACGCGGTCCTCGTTCGATAGATAGCGCAACATCGGGATTAGTCGAGAGTCGCATCGGGCTGCGAAACACGGAGGTGCAAAGCGAACGCGTTGGAGCGCACGCGACGCGGACAACACCCTCGAGGGGTGATGGAGAAACGCTTTCCTCTACGTGCTCTCAGCAACAACACCGGCATGCATGCACGCGCTCGTGTGGCCCCGTACGCGCGCGTAAACCGCACCAGTAATTATACATATGCAGCCGGTACGTACACCACGTTAATGCACCTCACGTAATTATCCCGAGCTGGACAGGAATCGCCTAACTTTTGCCGCGAGTAATCCGACTCGTAGTCCTGTCAGCGCACTCTACTCGGCCCACCCCTCGGCCTCGAGGACCACCGCCTTCATCGCCATCGCCATCGCCAACCCCCCGCAGTTACATCGCCGCGGCGACATTGCAATTTCGTGTTATTTTACGTGGCGGCCGACGCAAGGATTAAATCGCGGAGTGTACCGATGGCGGACGGTGTCGCTATCCGGCCAGGATTTACCAACGTCCGGTATGATTTCGTAGTTGAAACTCGGCAATACGGTTCACTGCCGGCGTTGATACATCGCCTACCTAGGGATTAGTTCGTTTCATTTCGTTTTCCTTTTCCTTTTCGCCTGGTTCCCGGCCTCGTTTCGGTTCGCCTAGCGCGCGCGCGCCACGAGGAGGAGCTCGGCTAGGAATAGCGGTGAGATTTTCCAGCCCGATGCCGGGGGGTAGTAGTACTAGTCGAGGGTATCGGTTCGTGGGAATTTCGGATGTCGCGGCGTTCGCGGGGTAATCGCCTGCGACGAGGAACACCGGGATTCCAGGGTAGAAGGTGTTCCATTCGACGGAAGGTTTGTCCAGCGTATTAACGCAGTTTTTCTGCGATCGCTGAAAAATGAACGACGCGCGCGTGGCAAACAGAGGTAACGCTTGATCACGGGCAATCGGTGATTTTTCCATGCATATTTATTTAAGCGTTTCGTTTGTTTTCCCGCTTTTTCCCTTGCCCCGCTGGTATCGACGATCTCGATATCGCGAATCGCTCCGATCGCGCCACGATTCTTCCCGACGCGTGAGTTCCTCCTCGCGAGTTCCTATCGATAGAACGATCTAACGATTTTCTCCCCCGCGATGCTGCGAATTCATCGCTGGTTACTTCCAATTACGGTCCCTATATCCTATTCATTATTCAATGACTATGCTAACCATTATTTCGCTCGTTAAGCGAGAATCTTGGGAAACAAGATAATCGATAAGAAGACGGCTTTAAAACGGCAAGAAGAAGAAGAAGAAGAAGACCATCGGTTCGCGATTGGAATAATAAAGGCAGCCAACTTCCCGGCCTCGTCGTCGCGGTTAATACCCGAATCAATTTTCCGCGATCGAGGCGATCGCGCAACCGAGCAATTATCATATATCGGCGTCAGCGAGCGAATCGTTAATCTGTTGATAAACCAATGGACGCGTTCACCGAGTGAAACGCGGTGGCCGTGTCCGCATTTCAACCCCTATTGTGTCGGGTCTATATATATGTATATATACATATACGCGGGTGACGTGGACGCGTGTGCACGAGTGGAACAATAAAACGCGAAAGATAGCCCGGAGAGATGGTCGTGCCGCATAATGAGCGGTCCTTGCAGATCATTTTCTTAAGATAACGAGGTAACCGATACAGAGCTACGCCACGGCTCGCCGTTTTTCGTCCTTATGTAACGATACGTCGTCTCCATGTATCCGAGTATATCGCGCTCGTATGTCGGGCTACATGTAGATAACAAAAAGATAAGTAAATAGGTATATACGCGTGTATATATATGCGCGTATATATTAGGTATACATTTTTTACACTAATGGGAACAATTCTTTATATAATTTACAAAGAAGATGCTAGGAGACGGGACGCCCTAAGGGCATCATTAATGCCGGTACAGTCTCGGCCCTGGCATCCTCCTTTATAATGCTGCCAGCCTTTTCCAGGTGTCTCGTTTTCCCCTTCGCCTCGGCCTCTTCGGTTTCCGTCACCGGCCTTGCCACTTTCTTCTTCCTCGATATAATCATTTATTGTATTCTTCGCTCTCTAATTAATCTCTGCCTCGAAGGTACTACTCTATCCAACGCGACGAAAGACACAGAGAGATACCTTTCGGCGGCCGGGTTACTCGCTCACTCTCTCTCTCCCACCCGCTCTTCATCTACTCGCCGCACCCACCGTACGACGTCCTGTTTTCACCCCTTCTCCATTCCTTTCCTTCGCCCTCCTTTTTTCCCCCTCCCCTTTCTCCTCGTTTTGTTTTGCGCGTGGGCACGGGGGATTAAAAATGAGGCAACGCGGAAAAAAAAGGACGGGAGAAAATAACGAGAAATATAAAAAAGCGGGGGGAGGGGCCCGGGAGTGGGAGAAAGGAGGCAAATGGTAGGAAAAGGGGGAGGGAGGGGGCACGGTAGGCTTTGAACGAGCGGCAAACGAGGCGACGCGGATACGCGGAAAAGCGCGGAAAAGCTGGTGAATAAACGCCACGCATCGGCCGAGCCACGGTTTCGAAACTTTGTCTCGGAACCGTGTCGGATGAAATATTTAAATGAAATTTTAGGTAATTCAACTTTACGTCGTGGCCTCTAGCTCGCGTTGATCCGAATGATACAAAAAGCCGGGATGACGGTGTATTCGGACATAATTATGCCGGAGTTTAATCTCGTTTCGTTATGACGCTTTTGCGTTATACTCTGCCTCTGTTTGCCAAAATTCTCTACTTGCTTGTTTTTTTTTTTTTTTTTTTTTTTTTTTTTTTTTTTTTTTTTTTTTTTNACAAAAAGCCGGGATGACGGTGTATTCGGACATAATTATGCCGGAGTTTAATCTCGTTTCGTTATGACGGGATTGAGAAAATAATTTGAAACCCCAGAGCAAGCTCCGTACGAGGGTTGATCATTGTAGCATCGTGATTTTTCGTCGGTCATTTGCAATATGGGCAAAAACGCGATTACAATTTTCCCTGCAAAGACTATCGCATTTCCAATTTGCAGTACGAAAATCGATTTCTGCTCGCCGAAGGGCTGTTTTCTCTCGCCGCGTGCCATTGAAACCTTTAATGTACACCGTAACAATGCCAATAGGTTTACTACGAAACGGAAAATCTCCCTTTTTTCCGCGTTTAATAACAATGGCACAAACGGTATTTATACGCTGCCAAAGCATCCGGGATTTTGCTTATCAACATCCAAATTCGGGCTTTTTACATTTCCAAATTTAATCTCTATTTTTCTGCGGAGTTCGTTGCACTTTGTAACAATCGCAGGATACCCAAAACTCCGCGATCCTTTTTCCATTTTTTTTCTCCACGCGTGAAACGATGCAAGAAAAATAATAGTTTTCAAGTTCCTGAAAGGAGATATTCTTAGCCAGTCTTTATAACAATTTTATAATCCTCTTATCGTATCGAGCATTCCGAATTGTTGCACCATTTTTCTAAAAACCCGGTTTATCCTTCGCTACGAGCCAGGACCTCGAAGATTAACCTAAAGGCATTTTCCCGACTATCTCGCGCAAGCCGTAAAGAAGGTGGCGGCAGCACGTGGAAATTTGCGTTGTTTGTTGCAGCGAGCGAGCGAGAGCGAGAGAGAGAGAGAGAGAGAGAGAGAGGCAGATGGGGAAGCAAAGGAGCAGGATATCGTTACCCCTGTAAAGGGGTTGGACCTGCGGAAACAGAGGCTGGTCGCGTTTCACCGCGAAAATTCGTACGAAAAGCTGTCGGGATCGGCGAAAAACCGGCGTGAAAACGTCGGAGGTAGGAAAGGTAATCGTCGTAAAATGGAAGAAAAAATCGCGCAGAGCTCCGCGGTTGAAATCCCTGGGAACGATAAACTCGGTCGGTCGGTTGTTCGACCCGGTACCACCGGCCAACAACTATGGCACCGGTGTACGTTCAAAATTCATGGCGCCGTGCCCGGTATACTGCACTTGCACTTGCTAGCCGGCCCCTGTAATAGATATCCTTTAATACTAACGCACCGTTTATATGTAACGTATACAGGGTGACCGGGGGCCATTTCTCACGCATTTATTGGCCGGTCGCGGCCAACTTTTCCGATGAATCAATATAGATATCCTTTAATACTAACGCACCGTTTATATGTAACGTATACAGGGTGACCCCGGGCCATTTCTCACGCATTTATTGGCCGGTCGCGGCCAACTTTTCCGATGAATCAATATCGATCCTCCCGTCCGTTGTCCTTCGTCGTTAAGCTTCGTTGTACGACAAGTTTTGCCACAGTCCCGGCCAAGATTCATCGGGGTCCGCTGTTCGCCGACGACCGCGCGAGGCTCGCGCGATTTTCCAGCTATCGCCAACTTTGGCTGTCGAGTCGGCTCTTCGCTAAGGTCTTATTCGCCGATGGAGAAGCTCGTTAACGGTTCGCACGAATCTCGGTGTCTCGATCTTGCCGCGCGAAGATCGGCGAGAATATATAATATAGCATGTTTCGCGACTCGTTCGTCGAATTTTTGAATAATAAAACCGTGGCAGCGTCTCGTGAATTCTCGAAGATCGATCCGCGATTACTTCCAGGAGAGAAGGATTACAGCTAGGAGAGAAAAACAAAGAGGAAAGCGAGAAGAAAGGGGAAGGGAGAGAGTTTGACGCGTTTGGCGAATTTTCGTAAACGATCGGCCAGCGATCTCGATGCGTACAATGGATTTTATTTCGTTGATTAAATCGATAGATAGGCGGTTCGTGTAAAAGTGGATTCGACTTTATTGCACGCTCCGGATAAAATTTTGTCCAGCCAGGCCGCGTGTACCGGTCATATTTCTCCGGGCGAACGCGTACAAATTTTCATCATTTATTTAGCCCGCGGAAACTGTTTTCGAATTTTTATCGACACCCTTGCTATTAACCCTCTCTCGCCTGCCGGTTATCGATTCGACGCCTGGCTACGCGGCGTATAATTGGATACTGGATGGAAAAATGTGGGGAAAGGGACCGCGATACGGGCTGCTGATTATGCGATAAAATTATTTTCCCCGCTTCGTATCCAACGTTTCGTCCAAAGTCCAATTTCTCACTTCTCCGCCCTCTGGTTGCTTATTTTAAACCCCCTTCTTCGGTATATTCTTTCTTGCGTATTCGGTACTTTGTTCTCGCCAACGCACGCGTGTAACACACGCTTATTACATCACCATTGACTCCCGAAATCGTTCTTAGCGTCGAAGGGAAAGGCGAAGGGGCGGAAAGGACGCGAATCTTATTTAAAAAACAGAAGGACTGGCGATTAAGCGAGCGAATATCGCGTAACGAAAGGGGCGGAAGGGGTGGCGGAGGAAGGGTGAGGAGAGGGGGTGTGTTGCTGCACAGGATTCACCTTGACACGCGGAACGAATGTAACGTGACCGTAGTATCCCCGATGCAATATAAGAGGGAGCCGTATACAGGTGAATTCTCTATGGATATACGAGGGTTATAGAGGTCGATTTCGTGAGCGATATTACGTAGGTGGGGCATCTGCTCGCTACGGTCCTGTATACGTAAAGCCGTTAGTGGCAATATAGTATCTGTATACGGTGCTGGCCGACATAACGTTTCGGGGTTATATTATATATTGTTCGTAATCGAAGATCTCGTAAGACCTTTCGATCCGGCGGAGATATTGGAAACGTTGCTAGTTATGAATTTTCCTTCTTACCGAACCAACTTTACGACGGACTTCGCGCAGTAAATTCTGTTTCTCAAGCGACGCGAACATCCGCGATGTAAGCGAACGAAATTTTACGAGTGAAATAAGAGGCGGTAGGGTGGCAGGGACGACCGGGATGATTCGCCGGGAGGGGCGGGTCGAATACAAAAGCGGGGGGTGGTCTCGATAAAGTTTAACCGGCGAATTATTAGATTACCGAAAGCCAAGGGGAGAATACGGGGATCCGAGGGAAGAATTTTTCTTCCCATTTCCTGGGCCGACGCCTACCCCGGAATCCAGCTGCCGGCCCGGCAAATTCGACTGAAATCGAACCGACGATTATCCGTTGCTCCGTGTATTTCCAGCTATACCTGCTTTCGATAACTTCCAACACCTGCTAGATTCCGTTATCCCGACGTTGAGGGCAAGTCGTGCCTCTTCGAACTTAGCGGACGTCATCGCGACCGATTTCGCTTTGAAACGCGAAACACGAGACGTCGGAGATTCCCGCGGAGAAATTTGGGTTAGGTTCTGCGAAGCGTTGCCGGAAAATAAGACTCGACGGGAACTCCCTAACGACGTCAACGAGGATTCGGGTTACCCGCTAAATCCCATTCGAACCCGCCCTTCTCCCGTTTCTTTGATCGCTCAGCTGGCCAATTAAAAGTGGTCCGATTGGTAAGCAATGAAGCGAAACGCGAGCCGCTGTCCGCTTGAACAGCGAGTCACCCTAATAAACGCACCGGTGTCAACTCGTCATTCGATCCTCGAAGCGGAAGCTAGCTGCTGCCAGTCAAACATCGGGTCCTTTGACAGGAGACTCACGGAGGAAAACGCTCCGAGTCGCTGGTCAATTATCCGAGTTCTTAATAGAGACGGGGAACGACTTAATTTGGCGAAGATGTTAACCGTGAAGAGGATCGGGGCCGAGGCCAGACGGTTTCGCGATGTGCCAGGGTAAAAAGGTTTCGGCGAACCAAGAGTTCCGCACTCGCTCATCAAATATGAATAGGCGGAAAAGAATGGTGGATAAGGCTGGCGGCTGAAGGGGGTTAGGAAAGGGCAGGGTATAAAATATTTCCTGGCTCGCGAGTGCATCGCGTTTTCGCTCGGATACGACGGCTAGCACACAAGGCTAAAGAATTTCCACCGTGGATATCAACTGCGCACGTCTCGAGAAATTTCAGATCCAGCAGACTGCACGATCCACGGTTCCCACTGTCGCTGATAACGACGCGATTTTTATAAACGGACTCGCTTTCGTGAACACGGCCCGTTCCATTTCACGCTTCAAGGATGACAACGTTTGCATTTTACCGTTCCGCGTTGTTCCTCCCGGAGTGGAGCGTTTTGTCGCGACTTTGAATTAGGAATGCGTAGTCGATTCGTACCCCTGGGCGTAACGGCTCGACGATACCGAGCAAGGGATTAAGAGTCGCGTGCAAAGTGTACGGCGGTCAGGGCCGGCGACATTTTTATCACCCGCGTCGATAAACGCGTTCCGCCGAATGCGTTCATTTGCCGAGATATCGACCAAGCCTGGGGAATCAATTCGAGAGGGTTACCCGCTCTCCGAGGTACCCCCGGGGTAAATGCGGTGTATGGCTGCAGGAGAATCTCGGTTTATGGTGCTATCCATCGATAAAGTAATTTTATTCCCAGCCAACGCGTTCCTCATCTTCTTCGGTCCTCCGTTGAAATATCGAGTTTACGAGATGGCGATCGGAGGCGCGTCGACTTAATCAGCCGGGGCCGTCTTTAAATACGAAGCCTGCCTCTAGGCCGCGGCTCGTTTCCCGATCAATCCGAAACTTTGCCTCGTCCCTTTCTATAATCCCGGAACGCGCGGCTTATTAAGAAAGAACACGCGCCGTCTGCCGGCGTGAACGAACGATTTTTCTCCCGGCAATAACGCTGATCCCGAATGTCCGCTTTATTTACGACTGGCGAACAGGGAAGCGACACACATTACTCAAGCCGCGTCAAGGAGAAGCGTTCGGGGAACGCGGCATGACCGAGAAGGGAAGAACGCGCGGCGAGAAACAAGGGATCGGGTAGGAACGGAGGAGAGGTTGCCGGTGGTGGTGGTGGTAGTAGTAGTCGGAGAAACAGGGAAACGCGGCGAGTGGGTGGTGCCAGAGAGAGGAAAGGTAGAATAGGAGGAAACGTAGGAAATCGGTGCAACCGGAGATAGCGGGGCTCCGAGGATAGCCTGGCGCGAGAAGGAACGAAGGAACGGACGAAGGAACGGAGGTACGTAGGAAGGTGGGAAAGAAGTAGCGGAGGCTTACATTTCCCACGGGGTATCCCTGCTTGCTCGCAGACTCCTTACTTACGGATTGATACTCAATTTCCAGCGAGTTTAGCCCCTATCGAGGGATCGTTGCGCCTGATCGCGGCGGCTCCTTTCGATTTCAAATAAATTCGATAATGGCGGATATATAGGCGGAGCGGAGGGGGTTGCTTGCTGTAGCACACTCCAACAGGGATATAGAAAGGGATTTCTCCATCGTCTTTACCTTAATCGACAGGGTTAAGGCGGGAAGACCTCGTCTGGCTTGTCGATGGATCTTCGACCCAGGATGGACGGTTCTCGGCCTTTCTAGCTCGGTGCTCGCGCTTTGGGCGTTTCGACGGAGAGGATCGAGGGAAAATCGCGGGAGCGAAAATCGGGACGACCGCGTAAACCGCGACGGGATGACCGGCGCTAATTACTCGCCGCTGTCGAAACTGCATCGCGACGCTCCGCGACGGTCGCGCGAGGCGAGTGTAATAAATGCAGGCCGGTGACCGGTCGAAATGTAACACCGTCCTCTGCGATATTACTCACCGCCATTAAATATCGCGTTTCACGCGGCCGGATTTCGGCAATAACGATAATGAAACCAACGGGAACAACCGTGGCCGGCAACGAAGCTTTTTCTAACGATCGCGAGCTCGTTTCGACGAGCTTGTTATCAGGCCCGCGGCACGTAACGAGCGTCCCCCAATTCGCCCGGCTTCCGTGGCCGCTCCAAGGGGCTGTACGAGTCGCACCGGGGTGAACGGGGCGCACGGGGAGCACGAGAGGCCTGTTGTTCTACCGGCGGAACTCGCGTGAAACTAATTTCCAACGACGTGACAGGAATTGATTTTATTAGCAGCGCGAGATAGCGTGGCGAACTTTTCGGTTGCGGGAACTTCCTTTTAAGAGATGTGGCATTGGTAATCGCGTACACGCGATTGCCGCGTGTCTGCCGAAGGAAAGCGGCGAGGACGCAGCTTGTTCCTTTCGATACGGACAAGTAGAACAGGTCGGAGAGTAGTCAAACACTTAGGAAGAGTGTCTACGTCTGATTTGTTCACTCGATCGGGCGTTACGTGTTTTTAATGCGCGTTCGGTCTCGACGAATTTACGACACGCGATCGGTTTCCGGCCCCGAGGATGGCCCGGGAAATTTACGACCTCTGCCCGAAAACGTCCAGGTCCAGAAGTTCGCGCGATAAGCGCGTGCACGCGCCTCTCTCTGTCGAGAACAAAAAATCGTGGATTGACAGTTTCTCCGAGTTAACAAATTCTGCCCGCGACTCGGGAAACCCGTCGCGTCGTCGTAAACGGGTCCAGGGAAGTTTATAACCCCGGGAAATTCGAGGTTTACAAGGCGAGGTTTACGAGACGCGACGGTGCGTCGGAGAAAAATCTTAAACGTGGAGGAAGACGAGAAAGAAGCGAGGCATAGCGCAACGTTTCGCTGCAGAGCTTAAACTATCTCGAGCTTGATAAACGTCCGACATGACAGATGATTCGATTCGTCTTCTTATCAGCCATAACGGGCTCGAGTCAACAATATATCACTCCATTCAAAAACCATCCGACGATATTAAAATCTCGAGCCTCTCCATCACGCTGACCCCTCCCACCGGTGTCTGAACAAACCGTTCCAGCTCCACTTGACAGACTAATCGGAATCACTGGAGGCGTTCGCCGTGGAACGGGCCACTGCTGCGCCATAGGTGCAACAAGCGGCGCGAGACAGAGCGTATTTGCATCGATTAGAGGACCAGCGGCGGAGAACGCGAGACGATTTCGCCCGAGTCAGGAGAATCAGGCTTCATTACCGGGTAAAAGCGGCTCAGCCGCGGATTTTCCTCGATGACAGTTGCCAGCCGGTGTGCATATCAAGAGTCGCCTCTCCCGTTCCAGTCGCCGCGCCGTCATGAACCAGCTCCGTTTCCGCGTTTTCCCACGTCGAATATCAAAGTCCGCGATACCGAGAACATCGAAACAACGAGAACGGACGCGTGCCAGCGTCGAGCAAATTTCCGCTCGAAACCTCGGATATTACGTCCGATTTCCGGAATAATTACAGCGGTAAGTGATTCTTCTTCGTCCATGACTGAATCGAATTTCAATTTTTCGCCAAATTTAGCCGGGTGTCGAGACGAGAGAGGATGAAATTTTAATTTCTCGTCAAAGTCTGGCGACGATATCGAGACGAATAAAGCGCGAAGGCTCGCGTCATCGCCGCGACTTGGTTCCTAAATACTAAGCGAGAACTGGATCGTTCGAAAATTGTTTCTCCCAGTTACTTGCCATCCGCAGCACGTGTATTCGTGAAATATAAATTCCAAGCTGACGAGAGCATTTACGGATTAACGTGTTACCCCTGCTCCTCGTGCATTAGCGAACGCGATTAATTATATAACGAGGTCGAATTTCGGTTTAAACCACTCGTGACCGAAATGCGATACAATCATAGCGCAGAGATTAGAGGGTCTTAAGTCGCGTATCGGTGAACGCGATAAATACGAACTTACCGAACTAAATCCCATGACTTTGAGCAGCCACACGGTGAGCGCCAGGTTCAGGATCGCGATCACCATCAAAGTCAGCACCAGCGAGTACAAACACCTTTTCCTCCAGCCGTAAACGCCTAACCTGAATCCACCTTTACAGGACGCGGTGCCGGAAGTGCGGTCCTCGAGGATGGGAGGAGTCGTCCTCGACGATGGTCCCGCCGACTGTCGCACGTTTCGACCTCCAGTCGACGTGCACGGCTCGTCCGACCAGCCTGCCTGCCCTCGAGACATCCTGAAAACGCAAATCAGTCAGCTCAGACATCGTGCCTCCTCGTCGCACGAATTTCAACGACGGTAAACACCTGCCAGATTTTCGGTGAGTAAATCAATCTTACGTTACACTTTTCATCTTTTCTCTTCTCTTCTCTTCTCTTCGCTAATTAATTCCGACGTCGATATCGTATCGCGGGTCGAAAAATTAGCGCGAGACTAACTAGTTTGCAACGATAAGATTGCGACGCGATAATTTTATTCGCGTCCTCGCGACGTGCGTGAGGATTCCGCGCGACCTTTGAAGAAGCGGTATCAACAGATGGTCAGGGATACTTAAACGGTAACGCATAGTCGGGTAGAAAAAGGCCGGGAAAAAGGCGAAACTGGAAAGCATAATAGCCGGCGATTAATAAGCCGGTAATTACAGGGTCATTCTTTCCCGATGATTTATCAACGATTTATGCCCCGCTCTGGCACACCAGCTGCGGGAAATTGGCCATGGGCGGGCATAGAAACAGAAGCGGGGAGAAGACTGATCTCCGGTTCTTACTTCTTGAAACACGAGCCTTCCTTTATACGTGCCTGGCGTCCAAACATCCAGCCGCTCCGCGCCGCGCCGCGTCGCGTCGCGAAGTCCATTTTCCAGCGGCGCTGCCCGGCGAACACGCGTTTCCTTTTTCACTACCCTTCAGCGCCGATTCCACCCTCGGCACGGACAGCTACGGATTTTGTGCCGCGGCAAAAAGTTCGATCGTGCGAAGCGTCGCGGGCAAAGAAACCGCTGAATCCGAAATTAGCGTGGCAAATAGGGGAGCCGGCAAAGCCGGCGTACAAAATGGCGTGGCGGCGGACCGGAGGATTATCAAATGGCAGATAATTAACGGCGGTCGGGACGGTCGGTTGGTCGGTCGCTAGTTCGCTCGTTCGCGTGCGTGGCCGCGTGAAAAATGAACGAGCGTCGGAGGAGCGTCGCGGACGATTAAAAGGGGACACGGAAAGGGGTGAAAAAGGGGTTGAAAAGGGGAAGCGACCGCGGTGGGACGGGGAATGTCGAAGGGAGAAGGAGCGTGGGAAGTTATGTAAATCTGAGTGGGAAATAGCGGACGTAACGCCGCGCCCTAATCTCTCGGCTGACTCGAACGAATCGTCTTTCACTCGCGCTTTCTTGCGCCTTGCCGGCGTCGTCTCTCGCGCGTTTTTTCGGAACACGGTCTCGGGGTGTTTGGTTTTTGCTCGGCCGCGTGCCGCGCGCGCACAGGGATCGTCGAGGGAAGGAAAACACCGCGGGACAAACGAGCCCCCAACCGGCGAAATAAAACGAAGACGGACGGATAGAGAGGGTGGCACAGAGGGAAAACGGCGCGGTGGAGGGACGGGGGAGAGGAGAGAAAGCAAGAGTGGAGCATGAGCTAAAATATTCAATGCTACCCCTTCGCCTCCTTGCGGATAATTATACCTCTCGTAGATATAAAGAGCTAGGTCGCTCGAAATTAAAAGCTCCGAAGATAAGCCCCCGCGGGGGAAGAGAGCCGCGCGCTAGCTTGCTTTTCACCGCTAGAAAGTGCGCGATTTTCACCAAGGGAACAGTCAGAAACAGGGTTGCCGAGGGAAAGGGTGGAAGAGAGGTAGAGAGGTAGGGAGAGAGGGAGAGAGAGAGCGAGAGAAGGGGGCGGTGGGTTAGTTGACGATTATAGGTACGCCGCCACAGCTGCACGCCTCATCGAAGATTGTATTTAACGAAGGTCTTTAATCTGGCGCGGTTTTTCGGATTCCAGGCGCGATTTTCGATATTAATTTCTGCCGCCGGCACCCCGGCGCCCGGGCGCCGTAAACAAAACGCGACCACACGGAAGTAAGCGACGGGGGAGGCTTGACATTCTAATTACCGGGGATCCGTGTGCTCCCGCGGAATATTCGGGAACTCGTGCACGGCCATTAGGAACGAACGACCGTCTCTCGAATTTATTATCCCGCGATCCCGATCGTTCCCCCGTTAAATATATCGCGCAAGAATTATCGGGTATTTTCAACGCCGCTCGTAAACTTTTAAAAGCCTTGGCTCGTTAGCCAAAGTTAAAATCATTCCGACGATTTCAGATCCCCCTTTTTCCTCTCGTTATCAACACGCGTATTGAATTAATCTAATCCCCGTTACCCGGCGTGTTCCACCACCGGTTCGGAGTGCTCTCCTCCGCCCCCTGCACACCGATAGAACCCCCGGTGCACGGGTTTCCCTTTAAAAACCACCGAAGCATAATCGCGGAAGCACGTTCCCAGCGAACACAGACCGATCGTTCTCCTTGGCCCCGTAAAACCGGCAGGAATATTTAAAGTCGTATCGAACGTCGCTGCGGGGGTAGTTTGGCGCGCATTCGAAAGTCGTTACGAGGGCGCACCGCGAGCCGGGACGCGGTTGCAGGGATTCAGGTTCAAGGGGCAATTACAAAGCGGAAATATACGTCGGATCATAAATAGCGTCGGACGTATGTTAAACGGGCGGCTGGAACTTTTGACGTAACGCGAAGTTAGCGGCGGATATCGAATCGCAGGTATCGACGAGGAACACCCGGCGTTCCGGGCATATCTCAACGGAGACCGACGGTTAATCGCGGATCTTGATTTCAACGGCGAATAGGAANCGCCATAATTTCACGGTTTCAAGCCCAAAGAGCATTACAAGTTGCGAAATTATCACTGTACTAACGTACGACCGTGTTACACGTTTTTTCCTCGCCGTCTCGTCCGCTCGCGCACCCTTCCCTTCCTTTCCCATCCCCTCTAACTTCCGTGATAAATAGCCTTTTGTTTAAAACGTATTAAACGAGTGGCCGGCTGCTTACGCGCTATAGCGATCTCTCTGCTGGAATTGCGGCTTTCGAATGCGGGACACGCGAACGGCCGCGCGATGAATTCCGAAGCGGCGACGGGGATGAAAATCTTGGAGGAAAAACCCGGATATCGAATCGCAGGTATCGACGAGGAACACCCGGCGTTCCGAGCATATCTCAACGGAGACCGACGGTTAATCGCGGATCTTGATTTCAACGGCGAACAGGAACGTTTTCGTGGTTGTCGCAAGACTCGATCGATAGCCGCGACTGCATCGACCCGGATATGCCATCCGTTTCGCCGCTCTTTTTTCTCGGTCGGTGTAATTTTTCAATCCTCGTCTCAGCGTTGATTTACGAGCCAAATGTCGGTAAACGATTGCGCGTCGCAATTTGTAACCGTAGTAGATTATCGGGATAAGGATAACGATAAATATTCAAGGAACGATTCGAAACGCGAGACGCGACCGGCCATGTCGAGGGAAATCGATCATCGGGCTCGATTTCTCGAGGAGTCGTCGGTCGGCGCGGATATTAGGCTACTTACTACTCGCGGACGGTTCCGCGAAGAAAGGACCACTGACAGAGAGACGTCGTATCGCGAGTTATTATTTAACATTCCACGTCGGACGCGAATAACAAATGTTCGAAGCGGAATAAAGTACGCGTCTAGGTATTCGTTTCCAGGGACGGGAGTCTGTACGGTTTGAATTTACGATATCCGCGGCGTAAGTTTAAGAATGCAATGCATATGAATTGTAGCGAAACGCCGGGGCTCCTCGACACGTTCATCGCGAGGGCGCCGGCCGCGAAACGATTTTTCCCCAAGAATATCATCGGGCGATCGCCTCGGCAGCCTTTGCAGAACCGGCTCGTAAGTTTCGCGATTAACATGTACTGCCGCATAGAACGCGAGCAGGAAGTTGGCCGAAACGCGGCCGGAGGAGAATAATTGCTGCTCGTGGAAAATTCGAAAGGCTACTTGACTCCATCCGAAAGGTCAATCTTCCCGGAAACTCGTTGAAACTGGGATAGCACAATGGAGGCAGCTTGGCCGATTACGATCGACAGAATTCCTTTGGACGGCTGGCGTGGCCCGAATAGGAGCAACGATCACGCTCCAAGGGAATCTCGGGCATCTGCCGACCCTCTGGAAACTATTAGTTGGAACGTTCGTTGTCGCGAAACACGCGAAAAGGAGCTCGCGGAATATCCAGGCGAATAATTCCCCGACGCGGACCGTCTTTTTCGCGGTTCTGTCGACGCGTCTGAAGGAAAGAAGGTAATCCATCGTTCTTATTTATCGTCTTTGAATGCGAAACGAGAAATAGTACACTCGCTGAGCCCGAGAATGGGCAGAGTTTCCGGCAGCGGAATTACGGATACATTTTTTCCGACCGGAGGTTCTTAAAAGGATCGCGGAATTAGGATGATCTTTGCGGGTACGCGGAAGCTCCGGTTTCCTCTGAACCAGAAAAACTTCGGGGAAATAAATTGGTCCATTCGTTTCGCCGTTTTCCTCTTGCGCGTCGGGTAGCTAATATCCTTATCACCGCTGCGACTCGTTTTGACTCTGGCAACGTTCGAAACCCGCTTACTCGACGAGAGAAATGATTCGCGAGGTCTCGCGAGGTCTCGCGAGCTGGCGATCAATCGTCGAAAGGAAAATCGGCATGTTGGATATTATTTTCGCGGAGACCCCGACGAATAGGCGCCGCTGCGGTGGTCGCGTCGCGACGAAAAGGGCAGGAACAGGGGGTGGGCTAGGGAGCATACGGGTTAATTATTCTTCCTAGCGGCGCTATTGCCGGAAAGCCGACGGCTTATCGGGTGGTTAGTCGAAAACCGCAGCTCTGCGGCGCTTCAGCGTGGTCGGAGCAGCGCAAAGGGGTGGATTGAAGGCGCGTTCGAAATACGAGAGGATGACGTCGGCGTCGGAGCTCGTCCTGCTCGGCGTCGCGGTCCTGCTGGGCGCGCTATTGCCTCCAGTCAAACATAGTTTAACGCGAATTGCCGCTAATAAAGACCCATCCGTCATGGGATCCGCGAACAGGCCACCCCTTCGAGTGTGCTCCCTTTCTTCGCGTCCCCTCCCCTATTTTCTTCTCCCCTCCCTTCCCTTCTCGCGTTCTCTTGCGCCTTCTTTCTCCCGGCTATTCTTACCCCGGCAGGACAGCGCGGAAATTGCTCGGCAATTTCCATGAAAAATGCCAGAGGTTTACAGTACGACCGCAACGAACCGCTGCGCCGCCTGTCCTCGTCTAGTTTGCCGCGGAAATTACGCTACCTTCCCCTCTTCCTACTCTTTTTCACCGTCTATCTGCCGGCAGTTCCCTCGCCCTTTCAATTTCGCCGCATCGGCCAGTTTATTGAAATAAAATTGCCCGCCAGCTGATATTCGACAATGTCTCGCGGCTGCTTCCCCGGCAACTGGATTACGCTTGTCAGGCAATTACGAAAATCTTGTCTGCCCCCGCGTGTCTCGTAATTCGACGCGTAACCGCGGGCGGGGTCTTTCTATACCCGCTGTTCGCGGATATGGAAAGGGGGGTCACGGGAACGAGGGAACGAGGAGATAATAGAGTCGAGCGTGCTACGGCGGAAGGAAAAATCGGCGAAAACGAGGTTGCCGCGGTCGTCGAAGCGGAACGATGGGTATTTAGGAGCGGATATTCGCGGGGGCGAGGTTACGTCGATCGCGTAATTCGCCGATGGTCTCGAAACGTCGAGTGCCGGATATTCCTCGAGGGACTGGTCCCTTAAGAATGGTCAGTTATTGCCTCGCGGCACGACCGTGAATTCGATCCCGGGAATCACGGTAACCTTTTATTCCGCGGTTACTCCCAAATCCGTACCGCTTGGAATTCCCTTGAAAAAAGGGGGAAAAAGAGAGAAAAAAGACGAGGGGGGAAAAAAATAGGAAAAGGAAGGAGAAAAATTCAGCGTGCCGGTAAAATTCCAACGAAACGTTCCGAGGGTGGCCATAGATAGTTGGTGGAAGGCCGGAAAATCCCATTCGGGTTTCGTCGGTGGTCGACGATCGGCGTGACGTATTGGTCGGCGGCGCGACTGGAATCCGCGTGAAATACGCGGCCACGGTCCCTATTCACCTCGATCGTCGTCGTCCGCGAACGATTTCGTAAAACGCGAATCGGCCGTTGATTTACGAGCGCGGGCCGAGCGTATATCCATTAAGGGCGGATCGACAGAGCCGTGAAAATAAACACTTTATCGGCGGAGATCTGGCATCGTACGATTCTGCCGGATCCGCGCGAACACGCGTTAACCGAGCCCGATGCGGGCCCCACGTACAACGCTGGTTATGTTTAACGGGCAGATAAGCATTTACAGGGCAATCATTCGGCTCTATCATCGATTTATCGGTGGAACGGCCGACGAAGTAAATTAAAAGGGCAGGTGCGCCGATTATTAACGCCCGCATACACGCCAACCGAACCGACGCACACGTACACGCACACGCGCGCACGCGAGCTTACACGTACCGGTCGGTGCTCCTCCTCTCGGTACGCTTTCGATCACGGCGTGCGCCGCTGGCCAGCCTCCTCCCGCTCGCGTTCCCGTCATTAATATCAATCATCGTCATCGGCATTCCGCCGCTTTTCCCGCGCGATAGTCCGCCGCGATGATCGATCGGTGGCCTCGATACTGTTGTCGAAGACAAGCTGGAAATAAACGTCGATTTCACGGCTCGAAATCGAGACGCTTTCCGACGCGCGATGCAACGCGCGCTCCGACACGCTCGGACGCGCGCGCTTCTACCGTGGCCGCGACGAACGAGAAGCGCGCGGTGTGTACGTTTTATAACTATGTCGCGCGGGTTAATGGTTTTAATAATGTCTTTTGTACGCGGAGCCGGAAGGTAATGAAAATTATAATATCGCGAAGGCAATCATCGGTGCATCGGTTCTCCGATGAAATCAGAGCAGAAGCGAGACCGGGTAAAATTGTTTGTCGACCCTCTGTTTGATCTGTCGACGTTAATAACGCTGCTCGATTGCGCTTCGATGTGCAACCCCCTACCTCTCCCTCTGTCTCTTTGATTGCTATACTACATGGATCCGGCGGAGCTGTGCCAATTTTTGGATAACTGGTATGCATTTTTACGGACACGCGCTATTTTCCCTTTTTCTCCGCTTTTTCCTTTTTTGCCCCTTTTTTCTTCCGGCACGGTTCGATCGGGGTTATGAAAATAAATAGACCCGCTGAACCTTTTAATTTCCACGTCGCCGCGCTTGCTAATTCGCGGCGCGGTTCGACGCAGACGACAGGGACGCGCGACGTCTCTGCTCCGGCCGTCGTCGAGGGACCTTGAAAAATGGCAGGGAAAATATGGGGGACAGAGAGGAAAGGAAGAACGGCGGATAGTTTTTGTAAACGGCCTGAAAGCATCCTCCGGAGAGCGGAGCGACGCGAATCGCAGTGTGTAGCAAACATCGGGAAGATTTCCCGGTGAAATCTGCTCGTCTGACAAAAGCGATTCGACGATCGACGGGAAGGGTCGCGAGCTACAAAGAGGCGTGAGACCTGCGACATCTGCCATCGCGAAATTTCTCCTCTCGACCACCGGCAACGCTCGCAACGGCACGGCCGACTAAATACATATCTCGCGGATAAACTCGCGACCAGCCTGTTTCCGACCGCCCTGTCCGTCCGAGCGTCGATGCTAAACTTCCGGCTGTGCTTTTGTCCGCGTTTCATCGATGCCTTTGAGCGGGAAAAAGGCCGGTTCACGGTTGTTAGTCCCGATTGGGTCGGAACGACTCGAAAACACCGTCACCTGGAAGCGAAGATTCCTCGTCGGAGCTCGAATCGATGGCTGAATATTATCTTCCGCTCGGGTTCCAGCGCGAGCCGCGACTGCTTCTTCTTCCTAGACGTTCCGCGCGCGTTTCGAAGAGTTTCGCGAACGCTTTCGGTCAACGACTGGGCGAATATTCGCAGCGAAACGCGGCGGATTAGCCGGATCGCGCGAGCAGTCGGAGGCAGTACTTCGATTACCGGCTGTAATGAATCCGCGTAAATTAATATCGATTAGCGGGACAAAACGAAACGATTATCGATAAACGCAACGAAAGGCCGATAGCCGGGCAGATTTATAGGAGAGGTTCGTTGGCCGTGGGACGAAAATTTAAGGGAGATGGTTATCTTTATTCTGTTACATATATCACCAGACGCGGAGATAGCGAAGTAATTGATATCAAGCCGGGTGAGGGGGGTCGGGTCGGGGTGCGTGGGGGGCTAAGGGAAAAAGCTCGTGGAAGAGGAAAGGGGGCGAGAGAAGAAGGAAAATCCATCGACCCACGTGGTAGGTTTCTACGAATCCAAGGAAATCGGTTTAGAGACCGGAAGGGAGCCGCTTTGATCGCGTTACCGGCTCGATCTTGCGGATTAGGGACGATCCTTTTCCACCCTCTTCTCTCTCCCTTTCACCCTCTTGCTCGCACGCTCGCGCCCCTATTTTGTTCTTATCCCCGGCCGCCTTTTCTCACCAAACTCGATATTTCGACTGTGACCGTAACCTGCCCTAAGGAAAGCCCCGTTTCCACTTAGCCTGGCCGACGGATAAACGGGAAATAAAAATAAATTCGTCGACCTGCTCTCGAGATCCGACTGCTCTGCGCGCGCGTCCATCGAACGACGAATCTTTGGGAATTAATTAATCGACGGATCGTACGCGGAACTCTCGGCGACTGCGTTTTTCGCGATCGTTAAATTCCTGCTGGAAAATAAGAGCGGGTCGTGGAAAACCGGTGAAACCCTCTCGGCGGAAATTCCCGGCGCGATTAAACGCGGCGCGCGTCCTTCGATTCTTCGAGTCAGCCGACTATGCCAGGCGAACGACGTTGTCTCGGGTAAACGAGTCCTTTGCTGCCACCGCTTTTTCACCCCGGCGCGAGCCTGTATTAAGAGTCTGGCTTGGTACAATATCAAACGATCCTCCAGCTATTCTAATTTATGCATCGTCCCCGGCCTGGAAACGCTGCACGGGGACGAACGACGAAGGATAATTTCAATCTTCGTCCCGGCTCAGATGTAGCATGAATAATAAAGTTCAAAAAGCCCTACGAAGAGCTCCCTCCGTCCCTGTCAGCCGGAGTAATAATTTTTGAGTCACGAAGACAGACCTGCTCGTAACCGGGCTTCCTCTCGGTGAAATACCAACCGCGTGCTTCGCGTTCCAGACATTCGACAAACGAAACGCGACGTCTCCCGCGACACGCCCGGGATATCCGTTGACTTTTCCCTTCGCTGTCGTTGACATTTCCCGTTGGCCAAGCGGAGACCTGGCATTTCCCATTCGAGACCGGGGCACCCGCGTCTTCCCACCCCGGAATGCCCGCGTTATATCCGGCCTCAGCCGCGGATATTTTATTCCGTGTAAAGTTCAAAGCGCTTAAGAACACTCGGCTGTCCCGTTTGTTCCTCGAATGCCAACACCTCCTCGTCGTCTTCGGCGCGTGTTACTCCTCGTCGCTCCGACATGCATTTCGATCACCGATTCGGGGACAGGACAGTTGATTAGCGAAACTGACGCAACGGGGTGGAAAAAGTCCGAGGGTGAAGTCACGAAGAGATCGCGTACCATGGAATTGGCGTTTATCGATTAGCGCGAGCGTTTGGACGAAACGTCAGGACGGAATTTCTATCTCGGAGCAGAGAGGAAACTGCGATATCCGTGGTTGGCCGCATCACTCTTTAAGCTGGCCCGTAACGCAAAGGCGAATCGTAGGAAGCCATCGGTGGCGCACCGTCGTATGGCAAGCGTCGTAAACCGTAAGTGCGATAGCTAGTTAAACCGAGTTTGCGAATAAGTTACGTGTCACTACGACGCGCCCTTAAAATTTCAATTAACGTGCAAATGACTCCGTGTATCGAACTGCGGCACGCTTTTGCCGCACAGGCCTCGTCCCTTATACTTATTCCGAAAAATATTTGCCTGGCTTGGTCCCCGTCCAAGCCGATGTAATTTACCTGGGAACTAGCGTCAAAGGAAGAATCTTTCCTTTACGGAGATTCCAAGTTTTCGCGTTTCGATGTCGTATTAATCGAACTATCTTCGACCCCAAAATTGGTAAACAAACGAAAATACACGCGTATGAAAACCCAATTACTTTAAAGAAACGATTGTAATTATCGTTATTCGCGTATACAACGATTGGATACGCGTCCGAAATCGGAGGGTTGGAATAAAACCGCAGGCTCGAGATCGGAAATAAATAATTCCGTCTTTTTTACAGGAAATCCGGCCCGAACAGAATCAACTATTCGGGAAAGGCTGTTGGCTCGGTTCGACTAGCGAATCGGCTTCGCGACTTGTGGAAACGCAGAGACGCAGAGAATTGAGTGGGTCTGTCCGCGCGCAAGCATCCTGGACACCGTAATTCAACTGTGGCGCTGCCGCTGGTAGCATCCCGTTCATATCAGAAACGCATCTATCCCGCAGCCCGAGGTCGTGAACCGCTGCCACCCCGTTCATCGCGACAACCCCAATAACGGCTCACGCTATCCGATCATCTCGCCACGCAAATCCAGCCTCGGCGTCGGCGTCGTCGTGATCGTCGTGTTCGTCTCCGGTACTCTGTAGTCAGTTGGCTGCTCGTGTCCAACGAGAGTTGAATTTATAACGAGCCGCGGCGAATTTATGAGATGGTCTTTTCGACGAACGAAGAGGCGAGCAAGCGGGTCGGAGAGGGGAGGGTGGCGGTCGTATCGGCAGGCTCGACGGCAGAGTGAGGAGCAATAGGAGGAAGCGTAGCAGGCGGAAGGGGTGGAAAAGAGCGAGCCAGAGGGGTGCAGAGTAGGTGCAAATGTAGACTCTAATCCGAGCGGTGGTGAGCCATCGACAGGAAGATTTATCTCGACGAGGCCAGCACCGTCGACTAACCCCTCCTCCTTCCTCCACGAACACCCCCGGCAATCCCTCTGCCGCTCGACGTTCTCCCCGAGTTCAGCCCGGGGAATTAAATTCGGCCGCGAGGCGGTTAGCAATATTTTATGTTCCGATTCACCTATCGCCCCTCTCGCTTCCTCGCGCTGCCGCGCGTGTGCTCGTCGCCCTCTGCCAGTCCTCTGCCAACCCTCCGCCAACCCTCCATTGCCCTCCGCAGCCCTTCCTCTCCGACCGTCAGGCGCGAGCGGATGGCGTCGCGACGAAGTTTACGCGTTAAATCCTGACCGATTGAACGATCGGCTGCGACTCCGATTCTTCGACAGTTAAATGGGTGAGACGGATCCTGATAGCCGGGGAAAATTCAGGGGCTGGATTTCGGTTGCCATTGCGCTCTTCCACGGGAACATCGGCCCGCAGTCTCGTTTCGAGTTCACTGCCTCCGTTCGCTCGTGCCGCGGACGTTTGCCCGAATTTTCGAATATTCATCTTGGGGATAATTTAGAGGAGAATCGGGAACGAAGTCGGGCGAGATCTTGGTCGAGGTGGTTAATCGAGGAAGGATCGGGAGGTGAAAGAGTAGCCGATATTTCGGAGAGATCAATAGCAGTGGCTACGCGAATCAGAGTCGATCCGGTATTAATTGTATTCCAAAGCACTGAAAATGGCGGAGTTCGGTTGGTTTCGCGCGAAACACGTACGTGTGGTATCCGCGCACACGTACAGAGACCGACAACTCGGCACACGGAAAATCCCACATCGTGCCTTTACTCGCCGGCGAAACTAATCGAATGAATAAAACAGCGGGCGTTAACGAACAGGTCGGTCCCTCTTGGCCCTCTGGCGCCGGTTCCCGAAACTTTGCTAATGGAATCGTGCCCGCTCGTAAAGGAAATATTAAATGCTCGTCCTGCGTAGTTCTGCCTCCCGATCCTTTTCTCCCGCGGCGTGCAAAGATCGCGGCAGACCGTGACGTTCCTTCGGATCGAAGACACGTCCCGGCGTCTTTCGGACACAGACAGAGTTATAGACGCCTGTTTGCTCGATTCGCTCCGATTTCCAAGGCCCCGGATAATTCTCCGACAAATGCCAGAAGGACTATTTAATTTCGCCACTTTGCTCCGCTTCCCTCTCGTCCCCGTGCGCTCCTCTGGCTCTGGAGAAATAAAACGAGAGCGAACGTGTCCGAAACTCCGTTAATAAACTCCGGCGCCGATAAAAGCATTCGCGTGAGCGATCGCGCCGCTGAAGGTTGTCGGGCAATAAAAGAAGAAGGTTCGCGAAGAGCGAGCACTCTCGGAGATTTAGGGTCGTCTATTAAGCGAGTCCCGGAGACGAGGTTTGCCACGAGGGACGATTATAATCACAAATTCGGCCGCGCGACGCTTATCCGCTCGGCCGCGAATTAACTCTTCGGCAATTGCAATTATAATTTCAACGAAAGAAACGACGGGCGACTTGGAAAGTTGTCTCCGGGCCGAGGGGGTAGAGGTAGGAGGGGTGTCTGTGAAAACGGAAATGCTGGTCGGCTAGCCGGGACGGAACCTTGGCGAAAAGTTTGCCGGGTGGGAACGTCTTGGAGGTGGACGCAACACCCACGGGGACAACGTTTGATTAATTTGGCACGAGTTTACGCTGCCGGCCGACGGAATTAGACTAAACGGATTGTCGTCCGGTCGCGGAGGCAGCGACTGATGCACAATGCGAGTACAATTCCGAAACGCTAACGCGTCCACGCTGCTCCATGCCTAATACGATTCCGTGCACAGCGAGTTGGGGTCAGCTGTCCGGTCCAACTCGACGCGTCTCCACTCGACTAGTAGCCCACTTCTGGCCAGCTTCGACCAGGTTCCCGAGTCCGGTTCGTCGCGGTTTCGGTCAAGTCTAACTCGAAACTAAGCGATACCCACCGCTTTACGCGCACCGCCTGGCACCGGTTGATGCTAAGTCAATAAACTCCTCGAAAATTGCCCGGGAAACTTTAATCCTGCTAATTACCGACTACCGGTAATCGGATTCTCGTTCACGCGGACCGGTTCCCTCGGTTCCCTCGTCCAGGTCCGCGGCCTTCCGTTCCCCGCGAAGAACCAACCGAACGTCGTTACGTCGCGGACGAATTCGGCAGCGAAGAGAATCGTCCAACAATTCCTTTCCTCGACGCGATCGAATCGAACAAACCGTTGTTAGTGGTCATCGTGTTCGCGTCGCGGACTCTTCATTTCCAATTTCAAGACTTCGTCATCTGCCAATTTCGAGAATCGTCGCGAAATTATACCCCGTTAAATTATCCAGGGAAACCAAAAAGGAAGCGTCGTAGGCTAATTCGCCTCGTCGGACGCTATCCAGGACGGACTCTCTCGGGTCTTCGTGAATTCTTTATCAGCCGGCTCGCGAGAGTTCGAGAACGGAAATGCCGGTGGTTCTTCTGTCTCGGTGCCGTGGATCGAACAACGGGCAACGTAACTAAAACTGCAACGACAGCGGAAGACAGCGATAGGTGAGCCGTGGGAAGGTGCAGACACGTGGCGTTGCGTGTCGGTCGTTCGTTTTCAGGGCAGCTGTCCGGCGACGAGGATTTGTACAGCGAAAGAACCGGTCCGGGAGCCTGGACTAAACTTTCCCGGGCAAGGTCAGAAGTCAAGGCGGTCGGGGTTGGTAAAACGAAGAGCCATGGAAAGAGAGAGGGGAGAGAGAGAGGGAAGGAGAGAGGGAGGATGGAAGAGGGCTGCAGGAAACGAACGGGGGCGGCGGGATTGAAAGACAGAGCGACAGAGGACCCAGCAAAGCGACATCCGAGACGGAACTCAAACATTGGTGTAGCCTCCGACTCGTGCCCTCTTCCCCGGTCGCCTTTCCCTCTTGGTTTCCCCGGTCGGCTGCTACGTGTATACACACACTTAGGCACACATTTGCGCGGGCACACCGCGGCCAAAGTCAAACTGCGTCGCCTCCTCTCCCTCTGTGTCTCGCTAGCTTATATTATCCAGTTACCCGTGAGGCTTACTAGCCAAACAAGCGAACAGATAGCAGTTGGATTTTATGATTACCAACCCTTCCGTTACTTTCCCCTCGCTCTTCCTCGCCGCCCCTGCTATTCCTTTCCAACACCCGCCACCAACCGTCGCTACCATATGCTCTTCCGTTTCTTTCGCCATCTACGAACATACGCAAACGCACGGTAACGTTTAGTGCGTACAATTCTTTTCACGGGTGATATACGCGCGTAGAATTGAAATACCACGACGCGCGTGACGAGAGGAAAGGCTAGAGATTATACGGGGAAAAATTGGAAAACGATCGCTCGCGACTTTTGCCACTTGAAGAACGTTTACTATTCGACTCGCTAAAGTAGTCATTGCAGACGCAACGCGAAACGTTCGTTCAAAATTCTCCTTTCCGGGGTATACTTGTTCGAGCAAATTCCCGGGATCTTCGGAGGATCCTGCTTCTCGCGGTGACTTTTATTCCCCGAATTTGAACTTTTCCGGGAAAAGTTTCTTCCTTAAAGCTCGTCCAGGTAATTATGAAAAACGTTGCTCCTTCGAATGTGCCCGGTTGCAGGAGGAAGGAAAAGAAAAGAAAGGTTGGCGAGCCACGTGATGTCACCCAGTTCCATTTAGTTGGCGAAACTTCCGTACCGGCAGGACAGCAGCGCGCATCTGTTTCACCCTTCGTGGAGGAACTTTCTTTGTTAAAGATTAAGGAGCCCTTCCCGTGAGCAGAACGGTCTCCTTGCAAAATGCACGATAGCGAGAGAATTCGCCGTGACTTTGAGGAAAACTATTCGCGCTTAGTTCTAACTCGGCCCGTCGCCGTACCCCAGGGGTCATTATCTCTTCGCCGCAACCACCGGTCCCGAGGGTGGTCCCGGGCTGCGCCGTCCGTTGCCATCTTCATGCATTGAACCTTCAAACGGGAGATTAGTTTGGAGTCGGCCGCCCAACTCGACCGCCAACCTCGTCACCCCGAGCCTTCCTTGCTTTCCAACTGGGTTATCTTCATTCCGGATCATCTTGCCAGCTTCTCCTCCGTCCTCTCGGTCCGCCGACAAAAATCTACTCTTCGTCCTTTGTCCCCGCCTCTCTCCAACCTCTCGAACATCTCGTTCGCCGGTGCTCGTAGCACGAGTTAGCCACGTTAAATACCGATCACCTCCGGGATGTTGCGAGGCGCGCGATCCATCGACTGGTCGAGTCTTCGCGACGCCGGCGAACGTCGCGACCGATTGTTGGCGTTGCTGGAATGACGATCTCGGAGGAAGACGAAGGCCGAGCGGCGCGCGATGACCGCGGGCCAGCTCGCTGCAACTTCGCGTGGATTTCGCGCGGAATGTCGAGGCGTACGCGCGAGCGTGGCGTCGATTGCGAGCTGGCACGGTGTCCCGAGGACGCGTTGGATCTTCTCGGGCGTAACCTCGGCCAGCGACCGAGGCTCTTGGCTTTTAGGTCGGTTCCGTGCTCTCGCACGGAACTTCCGTAATGCGTTAATCCGACAGGCACGTATCTACGCTGGAGATAAGGGGTCGCGCCGGTTCGCTCGTAACTGAATGTAGTAGGTGGAGAGGCCGATTCTCCCGGCTGTGTCTCACGGATGGACTTGGTCTCGGTTAGACGCCGCCTCCGCGGCAGATTCCCCTACGTGACGTCGAGTTTGCTCGATTTCCCTTAATCGAGTCTTTCAGCCGTCCGGTCGCGCCGGATTATACGGGCGCCGACTCCGTCGCCCCGTGTAACAAGCCGCTTCAGCCCCGAGATCGCCTTATCTGCGCTCGCCGCGAGAGCAGGCTTTTTGCAGCCGAGCCTGCCTGCCCCCTTCAACAGCCGGCCGGCCCTAGAATGCCAATTATTCCGCGAGAAACTTCCACCCTCGCGGATAGAATTTAATTACGCACGGAAATCTCACCCCGTTTCCTCCTGGCGAGTTTCATCGACGCCGATCCACCGGAATCATCTCGCAACGACCTGTCATCCTTCCACGAGACGAATTCGTCTTCCGCCAAGCGATTCGCTGCAATTTTTTCCCCATGACGCGTTGTCCGGGCCCGCTCGCCGAGCGGACAAAGACGCGGAGCGCAATGACCGCGCAGAACTGCGGCGTAGGTACTTGGCGCGCTCGCTCGCGAGTTTTTCCCTGGCTTCTTGCGTCAGCGTACGTCCCCGCTGACGGATATACAACGGTGGAAAAGTAATTCAAGAAAATTAACGAGGGAACGAGGTTTCTCGATGGACCGTGTTACCGAGCCGCGCATTCTTCACCTCGTCCTCCTCTCGTTGGCCCGGGGAATTTTTCCAAAGGTTAACAACGATCCCGGCGCAGTTTCTTGCAACCGTCGTGCGTCATCTATCTCGAGATCGTAAATTCGTTTGTCCAATCGGCCGAATCCGTCCGTGGAATGTAACCATCGGTCCGAGCCTGCTGTTCCATTACGGATTAAATATCGAATTTTTGCCCATTAATCATATTCTACCGTCCATTCGGAGCTCCTTTAACGGTAGACTCGCGCTAATTACCCGCACCGATAATTTTACGTTATTACGTTTAATCGAATTAATCATCGGCGTATCGGGTAATTTCGAATCCGATTAGAATCTTTTCATCGGAATCCCGGTGGTTTCTCCCCGGTATCAGCCACCACCGATCGTGTGTGTCCAAGATTGTTCCACGGGAAATTTTCTGCCGGCGAAGCTAACAATACGCCCTCGAGTAAATTGAACGATGCTTGGTCGTCTGGCGGATTCATAAGGCTGATGGGCGAGGTTCCTCGGGGCCCGAGTTCCTTTGAAGTTGCCGCAACAAATTAAAAGGACACGGAGCGATGTGTCTTTTAAGGACCAATATTCTCATCCCGGTGAAGGATGCCGCGAAGCTAACGGGCTCTGGCTGGAGCTGCACGCTGGAACCACGCGACCCGGAGGAAGCAATAAGTTTGGAGGAAGCATACGTCGAGCGTGTTCCCTCGTAAATTGGCTAGGTTGCCGGGATAACGTCGCGTTGCTCGGAGAAAAAATGATATTGGCCAAGTCGCCGGGGGTGAAGGAGCATTTAACCGAGCTGGCGGGTTAAACTCGACGAGATGAACGTCGGTTCGGTTCCGAGCTGGATCCGACCTAAACTTTGTTTGTCACCGACGCCATCCTGCCGCCTCTTTATTTTATCCGCCCATCCACTCCCTCTCTTTAACCTCCGACGACCCGCCCTGTTCATTCTTTGCCCCGGCTCAGCCAGCACACGCTCATTCCATTACCCGCCGTCGAGACGCCGTCTCGAGGAACCCGCTGGCGGTGCAGCGCGCACCATGGTCCGGGAGAACAACCGACGCCGTGCGTCGCGCCGTTAGGCGTCTCCGACTCTCTTACTTCCGCGACCTACTCACCCGGACCCCTTCCTGTTTATTCCTCGGCTACTACTCGTCGAGAGCGGGTTATCCCGGGGTTATCTTTTCGTTGCTCGAGATACGTACGCGACGCAGAGTTGACGCAGGGTATACGCTGTCAGCGTGCCTCGATCTTCTTGGCTAATCCGACTAATCGGGATAACTGAACGCAGCTGCACACGGTGTCGGGACATCTGCGTTTGCAGACTCGTATGCAATTATACGGACTAACGCTGATTTAGCCGTACGTAACCGAGGCGGTTGCGAGCGGGAGGGAAAATTTCGATTAGCTCGGTTTTACGACTCGGAGGAGGAGGGTTGGGGCAACGCGTGGAAGATCCGGCCGGAAAATCAAGTCTCGCGCGTCCGATGTAAATGTCTGGGCGGCATTTTCCGAAATCCCCCTGTAAGCTTTTATCGGTGACTCGGCTTCGGGACGTCGGCTAAGAGTTTACCGGATCTGCCAATACCGCGAGTAACGGCGTGACACGCGGCGAAAAGAAGAGTGGCGGTTCGTGATAGGGCTAAAACTACTCCGTAAGAAACGCTCGTCCTTTTTCCACTCGGTGGCAACGCGAAAAGAAACTGGCTGCTTTGTGCGCGTGTACGTGTGGCGCAAAAGGGGGCGCCAGGGTGTGGGAGAGGATACAAAGCGTGCCTCCTTTTACCTCCGGGGATCTCTCTAACGGACGTTCGCGGCCTGGGAAAGCCCAGAAGAGCCGCTATAAGACGTTTCAATTTTCGTGCTGGTCCAGAGAACGACGGCTGCTTCGATCCTGGCCGCTTCTCGCCCGGTGAACTAATATTCCCGTCTTTGGAAACTTTCTAAAGCCCGGAGTCGCTGCGGCGACGTCGACGCTAAGCGGCCTGTGTACACCGGCCGGCAAAGGATCGACGAAATCGAACCCATTAAATCTGTTATCGGCCATGAACCGCGCTGACGGCGGATCGCCGCGGATGAGGCACGACGTCGTTAAACTTTCCCGCGGCGACGCCGCCGCGACCGGTATTTTCCAGCCAGATTGCGCCGCGGTGATTTAAAACTCACGGCCTGCTGGGATGTTGCGAGTTACGGGATAAGGTGGCGTTATAATGCACGGGTAGACTAATCGCGGGGTAGAGGCGGCGTCGGCGTCGGCGGCGGTTCGGAACAATGGGATAAAGGAAACAGAACGGCGGCGGCGGAGGTCTGGCGGATGAAACTCGACCGACTTTTTCCTGCTTCGAGGCCGAAATTAGGGTGGAACAGAGGATTCGGCGAGGTCGGTTAATTAACGGGTAACAGACCGTGGGTAGACGTTTCGTCTAGCGAGACTCTCTCTCTCTCTCGCTCTCTCGGTGGCGAGAGTCGTATCTTCGGCACGGAGAGCGGCGGAGAGAATCGCCAGGGATAGTCGGTTTCTCGCGACCTCACGGGCCAAGCCTCTGGTTCGCGCAGGCCATCGAGGCGGCCAGTGGAAGAAAGAAAAAGTAGCCGGTGAGCCGGGGTAAAAAAAAGCAGGGAGGAAAGAAAGGGAGAAAGTAGGGGGAGGGAGAGGGGAAGGGGCGAGGGAGGAGAGAGGGAGAGAGAGAAAGGGAATAACGGAGTACGTCCGGATCCCGCAGGAAGCCTCCTATTTAGCCAGGGTTCCAGCAGGTTGCTCCGGGCGAAGGACAGTTTCCGGCCGACCAATTCGTTAGAAACTACTGCCTGCTCGGACAGTCGGTCCCCTTCTTCGCCTCTACGGCGCACAATGAAAATCTCGACAATGGCCATACGGTATCCGTGGACGAGGCGAAGGGGGCCGAGAGCGAAGAGGGTACCGAGCTCTGGATGGTCAGGATAGCGGTGCGAGAGAAATAGAGGAGGAACGTGTTTCAGAGAGAAAGGGAGGAGTTCGTTGTCTCGTATCGACGACGCCAGAAACGTTTTGGTAGCGACGAAAGTCCGTCGTGGAGGGTCGCTCGGTTGCCAGAGAACACTGAGAATAGTCGCTTCGAGGAACTTCATTTCGCAATAAATGCAATATAACTTTCGTCCATACCGCTGGACCTCTTTCCCGCTCCTTTTCTGCCCAGCTCCAGCCCCCTCCTGTTTCTGTTCCACGGCTGGCGGCTCCATGGTCGAAAATATCTCGTGGTAAATGAAACGGACAAATTCCAGCAACGTCCAAACCCTCTCCTCGGCGTCCCCCGGCCTTGCGACGCCTTTTCATGGCCGAGCAACGCGAACTCGTCGGCTGAAAGTGGAGCCAAGTCGTTGTTCGTCGCGGATAAAAGCGACGTCGAGCTGTGTTCGGTTCACCGTTCACAGGGAACGGATCCTTTTTTACCCGCTGGCTCTGCGAGGCACCCTGCCTTCCACCCCTTCTCGCCGACCCACCCTCGCGCGCCCCATCTTCGGTTAACTCGCTCCGTCCGTCCCCGTACATCTTTTATCGGTCCCCTCGATTAGTCCCGTGCCTGCGTTTCTCGCGATAACGTCCAATCGCGATCGCGTCTGCGACCACCGCCACCGGAAGCCACGGATTCCTCCGCGATTCCGCGACCAGCGCGAAAACCCGGTTTTTCACCGGTTTCTCGCTAGCCTCGTTTCGTCGCGACGCTCGATCCAGAGCGCGTCTGCGTTCCTCCGACGTCAGTCGATTCCGTCGTTCGCGCGACTTCCCTCTGTATATAAATTCCCCGCCCATCGATCTTCGAATGAACAAGAGCGACAAGGGGTAGAGAGAGAGAGAGAGAGGAGAAAGGTGGAAAAAGGGGGGAAGGAAAAAAATTGCCTCAAAGGATTTCACGACGCGTTAGCTATAAAGGGATAAACGATGGTCCTCCGGTGTTTGATCGCGCGGAAGCGAACGTGCTCGCTGAATGTCGGCGACTTTTTGCATAAAAAGCGTGCCCATTTAAAGGCGCGCGCGTTCCAAACTTTTGGTATAAAATCACATACAAAGTAACCGACAGAAAGGGAGACGCGGAGGGAGAGACCGGGAGAAAGTAGAAAAGCAAGTTAGACACAGGCAAGTTACAAGGTACGGGGAATTTCTTTGGTGTTGGTTGCATGGCTTGTCCGGCATCGCCATTCCGCTTCCCTTTATCTGGAAAATCTGCAATCCTACCCTCCCTTACCGACTCCGCCCCTCTCTCACCCCGCTCGCCCCTGCTCTCTCACATCGCCCACCTTTCTAGTCGCGTTTTATTAAATAAATACCTGAGCCTTGCCGTCGGTGGATAGGTAGGTGAGCGCGCGTGCTTCGCTAATAGAAAAGTGCTCTTTTACCCGGCGCCATCGCAAAGGGAAAACGCGATGAGCTGCTCGGCTTTGAGCCACCATCTCCGACAATCCGTCCCGGCCCTTCCCTGTGGAAACAGGGAAAAACCAGCCCGGCCACGATCAACAATGCGAGCGCCTGCGGCGCCGAGCGTCGTACTTCCGATACACCGGCCCACCGGTTCCCGTGCTTTCCCTTTTCCATGATAATTCGATTCCGTCGGTCGGTCGTCGTTTTCTGTACGCGGCGCGAGATCCTTTCATTCCATCCTCACGACGCGACGCGTGCTCGAAAATCGCGAAATCGTGGAAATCGCGAATCGAACGCGCGAGAGAACGATCGAAGAATTGACGGAAATTTAGGATCGCGCGGGAAATCGGGAATACGAGACAGTACAGTGGATACTCCATATTTGATAAAGGATCAAGTACGTAACCGCTTCGATTGAGCAATTCATTAGCAGATACATCTCCGAAGCTTAATGGCCGCTACATACTGTTTCCCAACGCGGTGAATATATTTCACGTTAGAGCGGACTTCTAAACAATATCCAAACATGGAAACGCGCATGATGGCTCGCTCGCATAGTTCAGCTGGCCGCTTTCGCGATACATTAGCATCAGCATACATCTTTCTTGCAAACATCATATGTATCCATTCGCGGGCGTATCAACAATGTTCGAAGGTCATTTCCCTGCGCCGGTAATAACGCGTATCGGCTGCGCGCTTATTGAAATATCGTTGAAACATTTGCACCGGCGCGTAAATCGCCGCGAACGTTGCTGTAATCGCGAGAGAAATTGACCCCCCTTTGTAAGCGCGTCGATAATAATTGGCGTGCTGGTCGAGAGCAGGTTTGCAATCGAGCGAACACCGCCAAATAAGCCCGAGTCTTGTCGATGATGTATCACTCGCCACGATGAATAGAGAGGTTCTTTGCGTTTCCGAATATTTAGACCGTGTTTACATCGAGAAATGCTATAAATTTCCGGCGACTGTCCCGCCATCTAAAGTCCATGATTCAACGACGAAAATTTGGCAAATCCTTCATCGATATTCGATATTCGTCGGTTATATCAGTTAGTTCGATCGAAATGGGAAAAGTTGCGCGAATCGACGATCAAAGACATTTCCGTGAATAGGAATTTATTTAAGGTCCCTCGAGAGTAAAATTTGCTGGAACACGAAGGCGTTAACGATTATCCAGGCTAATCGGTTGCCATGTCCGATCGTCTCGGAACGTAGGGCGCTAACTTTGGGGTAACTATGGCCGAGGGTGAAAGAAGATAACTCGTCGGGGAAAGTTAGAGGCCGAGAGGCGTCGGAGGATTCGACAAGGTTGTAAATTTCAGGAGCTCTTAATTAAGAGGTCGCGCGATTCTCCCGTGGAATGGCTCCATGAAAATATGGAACTACTAGGGGTCTATTGGTAACCGTTGCTCGTCCCGGCCGCATTCAATCCTGATTCCAGTCCTTTAAATAATTCGGTAGGGAAACAAAGCAGAAGCACCGCGGGAAGGTGGTTCTTTGGCAGTGCCACGTGGACCATTAACCTTTTAAAAGAGTTAACGAATTTATACACGCCACCTAATTACCGGTCCGCGGGCTGCGCCACGGGAAAAATAAAACGTACCTTCCGGTAATTGAAAGGCCGACAGGGGAACGCAAAAAGCACGGGAAACGTTCTGTAATCTGGATTACCAGGCTCCGACCGACTGCGTTTTTCGCTCTGATCTTTATCGGCCTCTTCTCTCTCTTTCTCTCTCTCCCGCTCTCGTTGCTTCTACCTCCGTGTAACAGCTACCCAGGAATATTAGTATACTTTTATTTAAAACATTCATTTCCGACTACCGCGCGCGCTTTCCTCGTTTCCCTCCTATCATCGAGAGTCCACCGAGCAACTTATCGATAATTGATTAATCTTCCCGGTACCGGAGCACAGGCGAAACGAAGAATTCCGTCGGTGTTTAATTAAAAATACGAAATCCTCGGGACGCGGCGCGATATCGCGATATTCCCCGTCGCCCGGCGCCGCCCAACGTCGCCCAGCGTCGCCCCGGGTATATCCCCCGCGCGATACGATCGGGAAAGAAACGCCGCCTTGGCGGAGAAGGACCGAGACCGAGGCGTGAAAAGGACATTAGTCCCGCCCCTCTCCATGACACTTGGCTCCCTTCGCCGTCGAGCAAATGCAACGATTTTTTCCCCCGCCGAATGCACAACAAATTTTTACGCGCGCGGAAAAAAGGACAGGCCGCCTCGAGCCGGCGATTAATCAAGCTCCCTCGAGACCGGGCCGGTTTTCAACCGGTCTGCGGCAGCGGCGTCGACACGAGCCAAGTATGCGCGTAGCGCACGTAACCACGCCGCCTGGTCGGACTCTGGGGCCGCGACAAAAAGAGGAAGTCACGCGAGTCGAACGGGACAAAGGCACACAATGGGGCGCCTCTAATTTCCGGCCAACGACAGGAACAGAAGAAAAATTGAAATCTTGCTTTGAAAGGTGCGCGCGGTAGGGCCGATCTGCTCGCATTATCGAGCAACCATCCAGTCGGCTGAGAAAGAGAGAAAGAGAGAGTCGAGTACTCTCGAGGCGCCGGTTCGTTTGGCCGAAAAATTCTCGCCGCGGAACGCGCCTAACGACCGACAAAGCCGAGGAGGAGGAGACGTCTCGAGGAGAAGATGACGTCGACCGATACGAGAGAATTTTCTCCGAGTCTCGAGGACGAGCCGGGTAGTTGCTCGTATCAGCGCGTCGAGAACTTTATCTGGCCCTCCGGTAGAAGACCGACGTCGCCATCGACGGCGTCGAACGACCGCGGACGCGGCGTCGCGTTCTCGAAACGGCGCTGGTCCCGTCTCCTCCTCGCCTAACCGCATGCTACACCGGGACGAGCAGAGAGCCAGAGACACGGGAAAAGTCGGAGAGGGAAAACGAAGAGAAAGATGGGAAGAAGGAAGGGGAACCAGAGGGAATACTCGGCGTATCCTCGTCTTCGTTCTCCGGAGATTCCGAAAGTTTCACTTCGGGATGTTAGTTTGCTGCTCGTTTTGGTCGAACGTACCGCGGGCTGGATCCACCGGAGACTGGAAGGTGGGACGAAGCCAACCACGAGCATGATTTCTCCGAATCCACCAAGACCAGATCGTTTGACATCGCCGGCAGGGAACATGATTGCCGAATGATCGCTCGACGCGACGTCCGCTGTTATGCAGCGCTCGCGACCTCGATTGCGAAACGATGTTTGAAGAGAAAGAAAAGGAAAAAGAAAGAAAGAAAGAGAGAGAGGAACGTCTGGAACTCTCAGTGATATTTCGCGGATAAATAAGAAAGAAACTGAAGAACCTTTATCGCGTCGAGTTTTACACGGTTAATTTGCATAAAGCAATTAAACCGTTCACGCACCGAGACTTTACTCGCGTCCTGTCGCTCGCGTTTTTATTCCCCTCGCCGCGTTAACCCCGTGAATAGGGAAAACCTATCGTCCATCGGGCACCCTTACGCTCGGTCGTAAAGATTTTTATACCCCGACCAATAAGGAAACACGCGAAGCAACGAGGTAACAAGGTCCTCCTCGGTGAAGGGCCAGATTCTAGGTAGAACTCGTTCGTCCGAACTGAACCGCGCAGTCTAAATCTTGGACGTTCTACAATGCAAACTCCAACTATGTAACCGGAGTTAAACTTCTCTTCGTCTTCGCCACTTGTAACAAACTTCCCTCGCGCCGTTTACTAATTCCAACGATTCCGCGAGCGTGGTCATCCGTGATCCGGATTTTCCTCAAATCCCGTCATCCCGATGCCGAACCACCGAGCCAAGGTACACCCTCGTCGTGTTTTCGTTTCTGTTTATTTTTTTTTTTTTTTTCACCCGCCATTGTACCGTTTCAGTTTATAACGAGTATCGAAATTTTAAACTCCGACGAGAGATAATTAGCGTATCAGCCGTATCGCGACTGTGCGGCGGAAAATTTTGAGAGCAAACAGGGAAACTCGGCTGATCTCTAGCATTGTCTATAACAACCCTGCGCGAAGCTGCTTTGCTTCCCAACATCAGCTGTCTCTATTATCACTGCACGCGATTAGTATGCTATTATCACGGTTGTTCCTGGTGCGTGTCTAATACAAGCACAACATAAAACACAATGCGCCCCATGGAGGGAGACAAAACCGAGTAAGGAGGCCCGTCAAAGGCCACAATTGATCTATAGGATTATCCGTCCGTTTGCGCCCCCTATCTTGCATACCGATTTGAATATTCCTTTGAGGTCCGCCGTGATGGCTTGCCCTTAACCACCGTGTTATTTACCTAGGACGTGAACCTAACCTCTTCCTCTGTCTCCGGATCCTCTGCCACATCTCGGGTTAGATGTTCATTCTCTCCGTTCATTCCCGGAAGCACCGAGCGTCCCGAGTCAACGAGAGTCTGTTTCGTTTCTTTATTACCAGCGTCGCGTCGCTCGCGAACGCTCGGGCCTGGTAATTTGTCCCTGGTGAGGAGCAACGAATCACCCGAGTCAAATCGCTGGACCGGGGCATACCGGTCCGAATTATTTTAAACATCTATCACTACCGAAGGAGATCGAAACGATAGAAAAATTCACGCGTCAACCTAACTAATCATCGCGCATATTCGTTCTCCGTGTTATGAAGCGAGGGTTGTGATAGCGTAAACTCAAAAGCGTCTTGTCTCGAAAAAGGCTAATCTCATTGTTAAGATCTTTCGAGATCTATTCCGATGACTCTTCACGCGCGAGGGCTTCGCTCTTTTCGTTCTCCATCGTTTCTGGACCGATTCTCCTGCTGGAATTATCGAACGGACCGTCAAAAGACGATCGTGGCGAAACAACAGAGCCGGTAAGCGAGGTGAGCAACGGACCGTCTATCTCGTTACGTCCCCTCGCTATATTAATCCAAACTCTCAGCGGAAGGGTCGAGTAGCACCGCGAACGTACATTTATCTGGCCCATTAAGCCTGGCGATGGCGCGTCAAAGAAGGAGCGAAATCACAAGCCGCGCAGGCAACGCACGGTGAGTTACGTGATCTCGTAAAAATGTTAATGGCGGCCTGGTTGCGCGACCAGCATAGACCGCAAGGGCAGGGCCGTTACGTACGTGGCGAAAACGAATTCGGGAATAAGAATCGTCGGCCCTCGATCATTAGGCGATCCTCTCGCTCTCCCCTTCCCTCTCCCTCGCTCGCCGTATCTCGTTTCTTTCTCCGCGGTATTTTCTCCGTAACGCCGCCGCTTCTGCCGCTTCTTCCGCTTCCCGAGCAACGATAAACTCTTAAACGCCATTTGTCTCGAGTTTATGGGGCCACCGTAAGACCGCCGGTATCAACACCGTTGTTGATGATGTCCATTTGAACGCGGCGTCTCGTGACTCGGCAGCTTAACTCGGTTCCCGGCGAAAACGTTTCCGGTTGGCGGGATGGCCGACCGCGAAGAGGAACGGCCGCCTCCGCGTCTTTCGCCTATTTATTTATAACCCCGGCCACGGCTACGGATCCGTAATTCCGCGGATTCTGTTCACCCGGCTCGCTCCTCCCGATCTCGGATGAGCGTAATACCGGGACCGGGGCGATGAAACTTAATTGAAGCGAAATTGGACTCGGCGCCGGCTCGCGGAGACGAAAGGAAGCGGATCTTGAGATATCGGGGTAATTGTTCACATTCGAAACAGAGCCGGAGGTTAAGCGACGGTTTAAGGCCGCGATAAAAAAGAACCATTTAACACTGGCACCACCGAACCAGTCGAAGCGACTGTAACCTCCGTTACTCCGACAGTTTTATCTTCCGATTTATCTCGGTATTCCGTTACGCGCATAATCCCCCCACGCTTAAAATTCCAACGAAAAGAAAGGAGAGGGAGAGAGAGAGCGAGAGATAAAAAATTTATACGAGGTCGCGGTGAAATATGTGTATTTCCAGAAATTAATATAATCGATGGAACGTAGATTTGATCTCGCGTTGTCTTTCGCCGTTATCTTTCATTCGGGTTGGAATACGATCGTACGAGTTTCTTTATGTTCGTTATTATTGCGAGTGGATGGAGTGGGAATAACGTTTATGTCGCAGTGTCGATAGCTAACGAAGAGTAAATCCAGGGATGCGCCTAAAGATTTCGGGTACACGCCGCCATTAGCGCGCGAACGGACAGTGATCGAGATAGGGAGAACGAACTTGGAAGGGGAAAAATGTCTGAAAAATGCTAAAAGGGCCAGTGAGGAACAGCGAGTATTAGAGTACAGTCGCGCGAGAGCTTAAACCTTTTTACGGTACAATTATTACGATCAGAGATCTCGCGTGTTTTTACTTTTCATCTTCTTAACCTCCTCCCGCCAACACGCGGAATTTAAATATAAAATAATCCGTACGTTCGCGTACGCTACATTTAACCGGGACTTACGAGTGGGTAATTTCAGTTGTAAAACGCGGTGGGAAATGTTTCGGAGTACAATTAATTTTTAAACCAACTACGCCGGATCGACAATCCGAATGAAATCCGCGTCGCAGATGTTGACAGACTGACTAAGAGCCGCTGAAAGTACGATCGCTTCTAAAACACTCTGCCAGGCTAGTTCTAATTACTTCCTGCTTCTACTTTCTACTTTCGACTTCTGTTTGATGGTGCCGGATAACCAAGCGACTCGCCGACCTTTAAATTCGGAGTACCGTGTCTCTTTTCTCCGGCGTCCTCGGAGTCCCTTTCTCGAGGGTAACAAGAGCGTAAAAATGGTCGTTGTTTGCCAGCGAACGGAAGTTTCACGACGATACGGAGTTTCCCCGGGCGCATTGGTTTTCAATAGCCTTTAAAAATTAATTTCTTTGCTCGCTCGCCGGAAGCAACCGAGTTTCCGGTGTCTCCTCTCTGCTCGCTGCCGCGCCGGCGGAGCCAGCCGAATGTTCGCGATTTTGTACGCGATAAATTTCAATTTCGTCCACGGAGCACGCGAGACGGAACGGCGGATTTCGTCGCGCCCTAAGGTCGCAGAACCCTGAGGGAGCCCTAAGTGTCCCCGGAACGGCGAAACGACTTGGCAGCGACGGGCAGCTCGACGATTTTCATAATAACCCCGGAATAATTGCGCTTTTCGAAGTTCGATTCAACGAGCTCGCAGGCAGGGCAAATGGAACTCGCGAGGAAAGTGTAGCAGGAACGGAAACGGAACTCACGTTCTCGACGCGTGTAAGTACGCGTCTGTCCGGAATTCTGCATACGTCACCGGTGGAGTATCTCGTAGGAGTAACGACAGTGAGCAGCTCCGAAGATCTGTCAACGAGGACAGCGTGGAAGTTTCGTTTGGTCGCGAAATAGCGTCGGAAGGTTCGTAAGTCGAAATTATCGAGGCGAGTCGACGTCCTGTCGTTCGATCGTGGTTCTGCGAAATTGACGCGATGCTGTCAGTTTGAATTTCCACGCCGACCAAAATACGATGCGAACCCGGTAAATATTTCAAACGTCCAAGTGTTACACGTCCCCCGTGATCGATAAGAGGAAACGAATAAATAAACCCGTAATTATTTTACCTACAAAACGTAACCGGAACGTGTAAAAGAACGCTCAAACGTTACGCGATATTTTCCGAAATTTCGACAATTTGAACGCGCACCGAACGCTCGATCAGCGCTCAACGTTCTATATTTAAATGAAATTTCCACGCTGAGCCGGGTGGTCGGAGTTGCTGTTACCGCAAACTCTCTGCGTCTCCGTGGAAGAATTTGTGGCCTAATTTCGAGGAACCTTAAGTCCACAGCGACTACCCTCAATACGCTATAATTGCACCGAAAATCAAGCGAGCGACAGGCGGTATGAACCAGGACGTCCGTTCGCAGCATCCGCCCCCCTCTTCCACTATCCCTAATGGCACCGTGTCGCGTAAAATCTGGTTGGGTCCCACGTGGATTTAGCCGGGATACAGGGGAAACCTGTACGGGGCAACAGTTTCTTTGGAAAATGATTGGTCCGTTGATACAGGGTAGCAACGGTGTTGCGAGTGTTTGCTCGCCGGGGCGACGAAGAGAAAAGACGCCTGCACCGGAGATTAAGAGAAAGAGGGAGAGCGAGACGGAGAGTGAACAGGACCGGTAATACGTAGAAGGGACATCTAGGGTTATCTTTCGGATGCAAACCCGGCGCCGCTGGCCGTATTCCCATAGAAATCGCACGTAATGCGCGTCGTCTACACGTGTACAGGCTGAATGCAGGTACGCGCACGCGATACATGCCGAGGATTCACCTTCGCCTCGAACAAGCTACCTAATGCCGGCGGATGATAATGCAGCCCCACGGGAGCCTTTTCGTCTCGCGAACCACGACTCCGGTTTCCGCGCATCCTTCTCCTTCCGCTCGGGCCCAGCGAGGAATCAGCCAGCCACCGGATCCCTAACACCCCGACCAGCTGCCCTCGCGATCATTCCTCGCGGACGTTCCAAGATATTTCCCACCTCTAAACCTTTTACAAGCCCTTTCCTCCTCCATTGTCTCGCTTCTTCCCCGCAGACCAAGCCGAACTTTATTTATTCTCCGTGTTCGCGAGAACAGACGTTATCTTTCCGCACAAAAACAGAAAGCTCAGCGGATGACCCGGGTAGCTCCGTTTAACGACGAAAGCACGGTTAAAGTCTAACGTCGGCGATTCCTTTTCCGTCTGGCGTATCCGCGATTTTCAATCAACTTAAACCACCGGCTCCGCTGCTCGGAACTCTGGCGAGGTTCAGACACTATCAAGACGCCATGTACAATGGTAATCCTCGAAGCAATCGCGGGAAACACGAGACGACATCCGGAATGACAACTCCCATTGGCAACTTCTCTATATTCCCTTCGATTCCGCCCGAGTCAAAGACCATTCACATCCGCCGGAGAGTAACGATTCGCGAGACCGTGTCAAGACGAAGCTTCGGGAACACGCTGCTCCGGCTGCGTTTCCACGGGCTTCGATCCCCTTCGAAGGTCATGCGGAAGGTGAGGCAAACGTTTGAGCGACGTAGCTCGGTACCGGATCGAACAGGGGATTTCTATTTCCGGGAATATAAACGATCGTATCTCAATAAAGGCAAGGAATAAATCTAACGGGAGCCGCTCTTCCCAGCAATGATCCCGCGAGCAGCCTTTTCCTTCCTCGTTCCCGCGCCGCGCCGTCCTGATCCGGCGTCATTTGTTTCACTCCTGTTTCCAGCGATACAGAAACGCCGATACAGGGCAATCCTTTCCCCCGCGGCAACCGAGATTCCGCGGGCATCGCCGAAACGCGTAAAACAAGCCGCGGATTTCGCGCGAGATTCTATAAATCTCAGCCGACGCGCGTGTCGGGTTTCCCGCAAATCCGCAATGACTTGTAAAGATTCGCCGAGTTACGCGCTTCGCCGTGGAAAAGATCTGGTCTTCGCCGCTGCGAACGGGACGCGAATAATAATTTCGCGAAACAATCGAGCGACAAGAATCGTGCCGGGGTCAAGAAGACGCTTTCGAAGCAGTCAAGATCTTGGAAAATCGATAGATCGTCTTTCGAATTCGAAGAGAAGGCTCATCGAAAACCGATAATTTTCAATTCCCCGTTTAGCGATGCTCGAACCTCGAGACAGTTTACCGCGAATTCCGCCGGGTGGAAGTAGACTAAAATCTTATTAATCTCTATGCGGATCTCGGCCGGATCCGTCTGGAATTCTTACGAGTCGCCGAACTGTCTAAGAAAAAACTTCTCCCGCTCGAAGTTTGGCCGGCGTTCCCCGTCGGAGCGATCTTTGAGCCAAAGGAACGAGAGAGGTCTGTTCCTCGGCCGGGCGGGATCCGGATTCTTTATCCGATCCAATTCGTACAATTACGATGAAATCGAGGAACGCAAATATCGGAGCGACCTAACAGCGAGGAGTTCCGCGGTAAGAGATATCGAGAGGTGGATATAAAGCGGGAACGTTAATTCGAGATTCCTCGCAGGACGTCTGGCGAGGATTTCGCCTGGATTCCGAACGGAAAGGGGGGCAGAGTCAGGGGGGATATCCGAAGAAAACGTTGGCCCGGTAGACGCGCGAGCTGTCGTCGAATCCCAAGGGCTAACCGATTTCCAATTCTCCGATATTCGCGACGTCCCGCCGGTGTGTTTGCTGATTGAGGTTTTCCTGTCTCGCGGCTCCTTTTTATTTCTCCGCGAGAGTGTCTGCGAGATAAGGAAAAGGGGTGGCAGCGCGTGGCAGCGCGAGCAAGACGAGAACCGAGTCGCAGGCAAACAGGCCTTCTTCGCGACCCCTTGTTCTTCCTCGAGACGAGAGAGGATGACCGATCGAACGAAGACGACGCGAGCGAGGAACGCGAGCGTTCGGTCCGCGAGAGAGGAGGAAGTGTCTTTCGGTTTCAAGATCGACGCCGGCGTTGAAAAGGGGTAGCACCCGGCCGCGTCGCGCATCCAGACGCTTTTCAACGGGCGACGTGCACGGTTCGAGGAGACAGCTTTTGGATTTTAGGGGCGCACGGCGTCGCGGAGGGCAAACAAAGAAGGTGTCAATAGACAGGTCTGTAATTGCGACACTTTGTTTACCGCGAGGCATTATGCGGTCGGGACAGAAGGGGACGATGACTTTTACGGGCACACTCGAACGGCAGAGAGAGAGAGAGAGAGAGAGAGAGAGAGAGAGAGACTTTCTCCGACGCGGCGGATGTTCTCTAACGAGACAAACGTTCGAATCACGATTTCGCGGAACGCGATCTTGGAATCGGCCCGATTCCTCGCGGAATTACCGGAGAACGGAAGCGAGTAGTACTACCTCGAGGAATCCGTTCGTTTCCGAACGATCGATCCGACCGGGCGAATCGCGAGAGGACGCGCGCGAAAGAGAGAAAAGGGGGGAAAAAATGGGAGTTCGCAGCGGGGGACGGGAGAGGGGGGTTGTCCCTGCTTTATTCCCGAGTTCATGCATGCATTGTAAACGCAGAGCGCGTAACTCGAAAGTAGAGAAATATTGCATATTCATAGGGTAGCGAAGCCCTTTAACTCGCGCTGGATACCCAAATAGCGATTGCATATTGTGGGTTATCAAAGCGCGCTGCCACCTGTAAAATGTCGCTTGAATAACGACACGCGTTCTCAATGTCTGTACGTCGCACCGAATGAAAAATTTCTTTCATTCGACGTTTCACCCCGTGCTCGCGCAAAAATATCCTCCCGCCTGCGTCGCGCGCCCCGCGACGCACGATTTACGCGCCCCAGATCGCGCCGGTAATTACCCCGAATGGCGAGCGACGAGCGGACCAAGGCGGATTTCTCTTCTTAGACAGACCGGCCGGGATGGTATCGAGCGGACCGGGGAAACCGGAAGGAACAGCGAGAAATATTTAGGAACGTCGATGGCGGGCATCGATTTCAGGCCCCGGCGCACATTTTCTCGACGTACGAGCGTATCAGCCTGCCGCTGCAACGAATTTCTCTTTCTGTCCCTTGACGCGTGTATTTCTGCCTCTATGTGTGCACGCTCTTAACTTCCGCCTTCGTGACTTTTTCATTTTCGTACAAAGCGCTTATCCGAGGCCATCTGCGAGCGTGCACAGACCCGTCTCTCTCTCTTCTCGTCTCTCTCTCTCTATGTCTCTTCTTCGACCTTCGTCTTCCTCTTTCTCCCGGTCGCGCTGTCTTCCGGTTCCTCCGGGTCGCTGGTTTGCCTCGCTACACGTATCCGAGGATATCTCGCGGCGAGCTCGATGGCGAAACAGGTGACGGATAGTCGTCGAAGCGAGCTCTCGTTCGTTCGCCAGGACCAAGCAGAAGAGAGGAGAAAGGAGAGAGTTGGTTCGGACTCGCGTCTCTACCGCGCGAAATACGATTTGCGCGAACAAGGAGAACCGGAGGTTGGCTTTCGCGAGGCGAGGCGAGGTGTTAACTTCGGACACGATCTGGCTGTTGTTGAAAAAGTTCCGCGAAGGGTATTAGGAAGAGCAGGTTCGGCTGAGAAGAGTGCTTTCGATCGAGGTTAGTCGAAGTAGCCTGCCAGAGGCGGGTCTAGGAAGGTATCCGCGAGATAGAGAGCAGCGATTCGTTCCACTGAAAGTTGCAGATTGAAATTACCCGAGATTACCTCTCGCAGCTTTAACGGCGCTAAAAATTCCACGCTCCTGGACCAACCCTCTTCTCTCGTCGCGTCCACGGGTCGTCTCTCTTCTTCGTTTCTACCTGATAAACTGGTAAACGAAACTGCACCGCGAATTATACTCCTTTCTCTGTTCTTCGCGTTTCTACCTTCCCGCGGTTTACCTTTTCGTTTGTGCGTTTCTTCCTTCTCTATTTTTTCCCCAATTTCCTTGCCTTTAATGAAAAATATCGCGAGAACGAGGGGGAAACGCCAGAGCTTCCGTCAAACTTTCGCATAATTGCGGGGGAAAAAATGGAATCGCGCGTAAACCAACCAAGAGCCGGTTAATTGTCGGCACGTACCCGAGAACGGGCGAACGTTAATTGAGATTTTTCCTCGAGCGGGCTGCTCGTTTGACGTCCACTGCAACAATATCACCGGCAGATAGGTACGTACGTACGTACACACGGCGAAATTAATTGAGATACACTGGCGGTGGCATAAATCTACTTGAACTTCGCAGAAACCACCGCTATGCACGCCACTCTTCAACCGGCGTGCCTCGGCGCCGCTCCAAACGAATGGTTTGCGGAATTTCGTCGGGGAACGTCGTTTACATTAAATAGTAACCGTTTCGTTAACGACGCCGAACGATCCGCCGCGGTCTATTAACGCGATCGGTCCCCTGCCGGATCGTTCGAATTCCAGCTTTGCGCGCCACCGTTCTCGATCCTCCTCCGTATCGACGCGTTGTAAAATTGCCCAGACATCGGCCGATCGTTTCGATAAATTCTTGAAACGGGTCGCGTTAATCGCCTGACGTGCAACGGGCCGCGCGCGCCCCGCTTCGTTCCGAATTATTAATCGTGAATCACGGGGATACCGGGGGACAGAGACAGGTTTAAGAGGGAAAGTACTACGAGATTCGATATTTCAACGCCGGTCAGGCACACGCGTGGACGTTTATTAAAATAATCTCGCGGCCGGGGATTTATCCGGGTGATCCCGTAGCGCGTGTTCGGGATAGCGATCCGCTTGGATGTTTACGGCGCGCGAGGACGTTTTCCTTGCAGGAATTCGACGTGGAATCTCGAAAGCGGATCAGGATTGTCGCGTGGCGAGCGATCTGCCGCGACAAACGAAATAACGAGCATCGACGCGACGTTTGGCGGTGAAAGAGCGTTAACCTGACAGAGTTAATGGAGGAAAAGAGCGGCGATCGCGGGCGGGCCGACTAACGCGATCTCGTCATCGGCGTTGCTCGGCTGTCGCTGTTAATGGCGATTAGTTGGGCGGCGCTGTTCCTCGTGTTCCGCGATATAAATTCGGCAATGTCGATCGCCGTGGATCAGCGGCTAGACCGAATAATAATATCGAACGGATGGTGGAAATAATGGGAGAACGCGAGCGGGACGAGCGGTGGTCGATTAACGGTGTCGCGTGGCGAACGACTAGCCCTTCCGGCCGCGACGCTGATTCCCGTTGTCATCGTGGAAAACAGGGGGTTGGCCGGCGGGCGCGGGGGTACACGAATCGATTAACATCGGGCGTAACGGGAAAGTAATTAACATGGACGCGAACGCTGGTCCAGGCACGCGGCGGCGGCCGATGTTCGATGCGAAGGAATCTAATTACTACTCTTGACGGAAACGGGGTTGAAAAGATGGGCGAACGGGAGTGCAGGCGCGGCGTATCCGGCGAAGAAAGCTGTCCCCGAAGGGAAAATCGGATTTTTATCCTCGCTGGTGGACCGTTACGACGACGGGTAGGGGTTGGGAACGGTGTAGCTTTCGCGTCGATTGCCGATGAATTGGCAAACGATTCGATAATTACCGCGAAACTTTCGCGACAAGTTCCTCTGTCGAGCTCGACAGGAAACAGGAGGGAGGCGCAGGCCGGAGGGGGTCGGAGAGGGGGCGGAGGAGGCAGATGGAAAAGGAGAGGGATCTCGTTCCTCCGTTCAGCACCGGCTCGTCGGCTTATTTTCCGAATGCAAATGCCCGGAATAATCCATATTTTACGTCAAGATGACACCGCGTCGTCCTCCTCCTCTTCCTCCATCTCCTCTTCCTCCTCGACGTCGTCGTCCTCCTCCTCCTCCTCCTCCTCCTCGTCGCTAGGCTGCAGATAGCTTTTTCTCTCCCGCCCTCTCTATCGTTCTTCTCGCTGTCAGTCTTTCTTCTTGCACGCGCTCCGCTCTCACGAAAGAGGAAAGTTTATTCGCAAAGTTTTCCAGGAGTTTCGTCGCCTTTGCCATGGAAAGAGGCGAGCGCGGCCGCGAGACCCGACGCGGCACGGTTGACCTTATCGGCGCCGTTAGGCGAATTTCTTATTTGCGAGACGCATCGCTTTCGAACGCGACAACTTCCGCGCGAGGGAAGAAACGGGACCCTGGCCCGAGACCGGATAGCTCCACCAGCGGAGACGTAACGAAGTCAACGGAGCAACGTGTTGGAAACTCGTATTAAAGAGCCCGGGGTCCGGCTATGAAAACGTCTCAAAGGTAACCGGATCGTTCCGAAACGTTCGCCGCGCTTCCCTGCCGACAACTTTCAACCTAACGAAACGCCAGGTGTGATATCCTTTTCGGGATAACGATCCTTAACCGACTTTACCCCACGTCGGGGTAATCGAGGCGAAATCTCCACGGCGTCGCGTCAACGCCGACCGATTTTTCCCCGTCTCTCTGTGCGAGATCCGACAGACCTTTGAGTAACCTCCGCGTCTATCGAAACGATCTTGGATCGACGCTTACGCGCGAGTTTCCAGCGAATCCGATTTATGCTCAGCTTTTCGATCGCGTTTGAATAATCGCGACATGATAGATAGCAATATTCGGATAGCGGAGAATTGTCGGAAGATTCGACGGTTGGGTCTGCTTTGAAATAATAACGAGACAACGTCCGCTTCTTCGGAGTTTCTTTTCGCCGGGCAAGCTTGAAATTCGCGGACGTTGGAGGACCCGGAGTAACGACACCGGGCTTAAAGAGAGGTTTCGAGATGATACGATGAAAGATATCGCACTCCAAGAGGTCGGTTTCAATGGGTACAATTGCGCTAACTAGGCTTTCATGAAACCGAGTTTTAAACTTTCGCGTTTCTGCAGAAACGCATAACTCGGGCAAGTTTCCGCGATTCATCACGCGCCCCTGCAGCCCTCTGCTCTCGTTCGCTATAAACCGAGACTTTCGCCTAAGTCGTCGGCGTGGCTCGCGGGAAATGCAAAACCAAAAGCACACGAGGTTCCCTCGCTCGATGGCTCCCGTTGTTGTTGCGGACCCTCGCGTATCTACCTCGCGAAACATACCGGACAAAACGAAACGCGTGCTCGAGTTAATTGCGAAACAAACGCGGCGTCTCGCGAGTAGCGCGAGTAGCCGATACTCTCGCCGCGCGATCAACGAGCGCTTGCTCTTTTCGAACGAACGCTGGTAATTGCGATCGTAAATACGAAAGGCGAGGTGCGCGAAAATTCTCGCGAATTTCAAATCCCCGTAGAAATTGTTTTCGAAACACGCGGATCGCGTGGAGAACGATTCCTATGTTTCCAAAAACAAACAGCGCGAGTATTATGCGCGCGGAAATTAAAAAAACGGTAATAAAACTTGGTAAAACCGATGGAAATTATTATCAAAAAACACGGATCGGGTTCCGAGCGTTTCCAGCTTTTTAAATAAACAGCGGAAACGACGATTCGCCCTGCGAATCGGGATCGTAAACGAGAAAGGTATCTCGCGTTGAATTTTTCAGAGATCCGAGATCCAGTTACCTCGATACAGATTATTTTTAAGAGGCAGACGGTCCGGGAAATTAATCGAAATCGCGTGGGAATATTAATCGCGCGACCCCCGGGAAAGTGGAACACGCCAATCGCGTTGCAATTTACCGTCGCCTTATCGACGGTGGACGATTTCCGCGACTATATTTTTATAACTCTCGCCGCGCGCATCTCTGCGCCGAGCGGAAACTTTATCGACGAATATCAGCGGGAAAGTTGGCCGTATTGTTTGTTATTTTAATGAAGAACAAGCGGAATAGTATTGCGCGAGGGCCCCCCAGAGCGTGATTTGTTTTCCACTAACGGAAATTTATTATCGAAGAAACTCGACTCGGCTTAAGTACTCCAACGCCGTACACGGAATGTTCCGCAACAACGAATGTTCCCGTTTCGAAAATTTCCTTCGTTGATCATCGCGAATTTCGGATAATTACCGCGCGCTGGTGCTTTCGAAATTTTCCCGATTCCGGCCCTCGAGGCAGCCGGCGAGATACTCGAATAAAGTCGGAAATCACGTGGAAGTTGGCTCGGAAAAAAAATATATCCCATCTGCAATTTTGGCTCGAACAGAAATTAAAATTCGTCGAGGGTGGAAATCGAAACGTTCTCGAACGTTGATAGGCTATTGCCTCTATTTCCATAATCTCCGAGTTGGCGAGTAGAGTCGACGATTATTCTTCCATGCGTTTGCGATTTAATCGCGAATTGTCCACGAATAACTCGCCGTTATTGACCCACCCGCTGTTCTGCATCCAGCGTCGTGCATAATCCAGTTTCCGCGGAGAAAACGAAAGGAAGGGGTCCGCGAGGGAAATGAGTGGGAAAATTTGGCAGCGGGATCCGGCGGAGGGGGGACGACACGCGTGGAGAATATCCGGGGATAAAAATGGAAGGGCTGGGAAAGGAGAAAGTCACGAGGGGGATGATAGAAGGGGGACGGTGACATAACCGCGACGTCGATCCGGGTTCGAGCAACGCGGCCTAAATTTCCTCTTTGTTTACGTCGGTGCCTATATATTTCCGCGAGCTCGCGACCAACGTCTCCGTGTTTAACTTGGAAATAAGCCACGGTATCGAGGAGGGCAGAGAAGAACCGGCGGTGTCTCCTCGCGGCTTATTGTTCGGGCACGCGAAACGCTCGCAACTCGGCCAGCCGTCGTTTAGCGAGATAATTGCCATTTTAATAATACACGCGAGGGGAAGGACTGGACTGGCTGCAGCTCGCCGCGCTGCATTTCGTACGCCGGAGAAAGTTGCCGAATTTGTCTTGGCTACTTGCCATTCGGTGCATCCAAAGTCGGACAAACGTGCGCGGCCGGGACGGCTGTACGCGTGGTTTTAATTCGATTCGGGTAATGGAAACACTCGGTCGGTGGAAAGTAGTCGAGCGGGAAGTAGGGAATTGTTGGAAGGGAACGGCGAGTCCGCGAAGAGGCGGTTAAACGAAAGACTTACCCGACCTTGGGGAATTTCAATAATCGGAGAGGCAGGTGGCGGGCATGCCTCTGTCTGGTGGTTGGCCGCGTGGAACGTCGCCAGAGGCTGGTTCATATCCGCCATTCGAGGGGTGTCGCATTAACTTTCACGGCACGCCGATGAACGAGCGACAGGCGATCGCGGCGGAGCGTAACGCGACGCGCGACAAGATCGGATCGCACACGCCCGTTAAAAACGTCAGCTTTAATCGGCCGCGCGCGCGGCCGGGCCAGGAGG